>JBAMCM010000131.1:0-76520 GCA_037075145.1 Scaptodrosophila latifasciaeformis | reverse complement strand
TGATCTGGTGCTGTCGATATTCGGTTGCCGATGTTTTCATCTTCCAATATTTTACGGCGTCTTCCCCTCCTCTTTTTCGGCTGTGCAGTAGTCGGCGTCTCGACAATAGGTTCCATATTTGGCTGCCTGTTTGGTTTTGGTGGGGTGCTTTCCTCCACTATTGAATCATCTATTGCCTTGTTTAGATTGACTATTATTTCATGTCCTCCGTCCGTGTTTTTAAACTCTTCGTATTGATCATTTTTCTCGAATGATTCCGTAAATTTTACGTCTCGGCTTTTATGAATTCTTTTATTTACTGGATCCCAGAGCCTGTATGCCTTTGACTGTTCGGCATATCCAACGAATATACATCTTCGTGATTTAGGGGCAAACTTACTTTTATTTGGTGCTTTATTTAACATATACACCACTGAGCCAAACTTACGCAGATATTTTAAGTTCGGTCTCCTTTTTGTCCACAACGTTTAGGGTATTTCACCATTTAGACTTCGGGAACGACATCTATTCCTGATATGGTTGGCAGTGAGTATGGCTTCTGCCCAGAAGTTTGCTGCCAATCCACTTTGGATGAGCATACACCGAGCCATGTCTACTAAGGTTCGGTTTTTACGTTCAGCAACTCCGTTTTGATGTGGGGTATACTCGACAGTTAATTCGTGTTTTATGCCGTTATGTTTCATGAACTTTGAGAATTCTCCGTTAACGTATTCCTTTCCATTGTCTGTACGTAGAATTTTTATTTTTCTGCCAGTCATGTTCTCGACCATGTTTTTGTACTCCTTGAATTTTTCAATAACTTCGCTCTTTTCCTTCAGGAAATATATTTCACACCATTTCGTCATATCGTCTATAAATGTAACGTAATACCTCGAATGCCCATGCGATTGTACTCGCATTGGTCCACATACATCCGAGTGTATGAGCTCCAAGAGATTTCTAGATCTCGGCGACGATGAATGAAATGGATTTTGGGTTTGCTTCCCCTGAATGCAAATTTCACATTGTGGTAGTGCTTTGCGCACGTCTGCGTTAATGCCAAGGACTTTTTCACCTCGTATCATTGTCTTTAGATCGCTCTCGTTTAGATGACCCAACACTTCATGCCATTCTTGGAGTTTGTATTTGATGTTCGCGTTGTCGACAAAATATCCACTTTGTTTTGGCGAGTTCATAAAGTACAGGTTCGATTTTCGCGACGCTGTTGCTATTTTTTGTCTGGTCTTGGGGTGCGGTCATCGAGCCGTTTCTCTTAAATGTGACTTCGTAACCACGGTCTGTTATTTTCGATACCGACATTAAATTCGTTCCCAGATCCGGAATATACAGGGTCTCATACAGGGTAGCAGTTACATTATTCGTTGCGAGGAAAACTTCTACACTTCCAGCTATTTCAGTTGTTTTATTATTAGCGAGTTTTACAGATTGAGATTCGGGCTTGAGATTTTTAAACTTGTCTTTTTGAGAACACATATGGGCTGTTGCCCCCGAATCTAAACACCATAGTTCTTTTTCATTATTTGATATCATTGCTACGTGCATATTACTTTCTTTTGTGCATGATACTTCCACTCTATTTGCAGTCTTAAGATTTTTCACTTTTGTTTTCGATCTGCATTCGCTCGCTTTATGTCCAATCTTTCCACAATTATAACACTCGAACTTAAATTTTTCTCGATTGGTTTCTTGTTTTCCACTGAACTGCTTTCTTTTCGACTTTTGTGTGAACAATGCATTACTGCCACTGTCTTCTACAGTTTTACGATTTCGCGACTCATATTCTTCGATCATTTTTATTTTTAAGGCACTCGGATCAAGCAGCGTATTTTGGGCTTCGATCGCGATTCGAAACTGTTCGTATTCTACGGGCACACTATACAACAAAAGTATTGACACTGTTTCATCATCAAACTTATGATCTATTTCATTCAACTTGTCTAAAAGATCAAAGAACCTCTGTAGATGTGTGTGCATGTCGTCACCACTCTGCATTTTTAGCAATATTAACGTTTTTATTAAATGAGCTTTCCGCGCAGGGCCCTTCGACTGATATATGCTTTTTAATTTGTCCCATAGTTCTTTGGACGATTTGCAGCTTTTAACTTGTTTTAGTTCGGATGCTGCAATAGACAATATTAACCCTCTAAGGCGTAAGCGTGTCTCAAGACACGTATCACATAAATCTTATTTTAATAAAATCGGTTAAATATAATTTGAATTCAAATATTTTAGCGGTTACCTAACATTACGATAAACATATGTTAAAACGCTTTTAAAGCTCATTAGAGCTTTTCCGGTTGTTTTGTTTTTGTTTTCACATGCACTTTGTTTTTTTCGCGCGTAAAACTGACTGGAGGCATTGTGAGATTTGATTGTTTAATTAAAGTGTTTATAATCAAGTGCATATTAATAATAATTTTTTTCCTTAAAGGTATGTTTATTTACTAATTAATTCAAGTGTTACTATTGTAAATTCATAAAAATTGTAAGCGGCAGCAGTGAAATACCTATACGTGTCTTGAGACACGCATGGGGCTTTGCGCGTACTTTTTTTTGCAGCATTTTATTTGGAACTTCATTCAATTTTCATATACATTTTGTTTTTTTGTTATAAATCGCGAACAGTATTCAAATTGCAAAAGAAAAATGTCGGATGTATTACGGAAACGGTACAAATTATCGGATTTAACTGATGAGCAGCTGCTCCAAATGTTTGATTCCGTCCAGTCTGACGATGAATTGTCGACAACATCCAGAGACGATGAAAACAATGATTTTGACATAGAAAATGCATTAATTGATGCATTAAATGATGTGGAATGCGTAGATTTGACCATTGGCTTGAATGCGGACGTAGTAATTAATGAGCAAAATATGGTAGAGGAGCCTAAGAGTAGTACCAAAACATTAAAAAGGCGTCGATCATCGTTACCGTCAATTGAAGATAATGCACCAGTAAATGATCCCTCTTCTGGTGGCTTCAATGGTTTAGGTAAGAAGTATACATGTAGTTTGGGAAATTTAATTTTGACAACTTATTCTATTCTGTAGGAAGTGATTTAATACTGAAAGATCCTGGCAAGATAACATGGCGACATCAATCGATGAAATTGCATATTAATGACGTTGCCTTTCGTGGAGATGCTTCTCTCCCATCTGAAATAATGGACCTCGAAACTCCATTTCAGCTGTTTTGCTATTTTTTTGATACTGATATCATTAATATGATAGTCAAGGAGACCATGAATGCTGCTTTTTTGGAGAATATAACATGTCAATTCAAGACGACTGTTGATGAAATGTACAATTACATGGGTATATTGATATATATGTCAATTTACCGTTACCCAAATTTGAAAAGTTACTGGGGAAGGAATCCTTTTGTTCCAATACAAAAATGCATGACGCGCAGCAAATTTGAATTAATAAAGAAGTTCTTCTCTCTTCGTGACGAAAGTAACCGTATTAAAAAAGGTCAACCTGGATATGACCCTCTGTATCGCGTGCGTGTACTTGTTAATAGCCTCAACCAAAAATTTGATACTGTACCAAAGCAAGCTCGCCTTTGTGTGGATGAGCAAATGTGCAGTACAAAAATGGCGCATCACTTACGACAATATATGCCAAATAAACCTCACAAATGGGGTATAAAATTATTTGTGTTGTGCGACTCGTTTGGCTATGCATATCGCTTTGAGATATACAGTGGAGCAGGGGATAATGTTATCTTGCCGGGCTATCCAGATCTTGGTGCATCAGCTAACATTGTTATACGATTAACAAAAACTGTACAACATTTTAAACATCACATTGTATACTTTGACAACTTTTACACGTCGATACCTTTGATGGTATATTTGCGTTCCAAAGGAATATATAGCCTTGGCACTGTACGTGTAAATCGTATCCCAAATTGCAAGCTACCAAATGATGACGCTATCAAGAAAAAGGAAAGAGGCTTTTCAGATGAATATGTAGGCACGTCATATGGTGTCAAAATTAGCAATGTTGTATGGAAAGACAACAAGGCCGTTCACTTGTTGTCCACCTACGTTGGTGTAACTCCATTTAAAAGAGTCACTCCAAATGATAAGCCATTAAAAATACCTCGCTATGAAAGGAAATCTAAGCAAGTCGTAGATGTTGATTGTCCACAAATAATCCGGGAATATAATGCACATATGGGCGGTGTTGATCTAATGGATGGACTGATGGGCCGTTACCATATTAGAGCAAAAACTCGAGACAGCGCGACTCGAATTTTTTATCACCTCATCGATATGGCCACAACAAACGCATACATATTATATAAACGTATACATCAACAAAAAGAGAAAGAAAATAACTCAATCAAATCGCTTGAACTTGCAAATTTTCGTGAAGCAATTGCTGCTGCGTTAGTTTCATATAAGAGTAAAGGAATTCAAGGTCGCCCTCGCAGTATTCAAGGGTCCCCGCTAACTCCGCGAGACTCACCAAGTAGGATAATGCTATCTCCAACTTCTCGACCAGAAGTGAAACTTGGGCAAAAAGCCAAGCATCCAATTTCGGACTTGCGATTTGACCAAGTCAACCATTTTCCTAATTGGCTAGATCGAGAGAGCCGAAGATGCTGTAAATTTTGCAAAACTTCGCAAACACAATGTGTTTGTACTAAATGTAAGCTGCATTTATGTTGCACATCAGCAAAAAATTGTTTTGCATTATATCACAATAAATAATAAATTAAATACCCATACTAAAAATATTCTTCGAAATCATGATTTTATTACTTTAAGCCCCAAGCGTGTCTGAAGACACGTATTCATATATTGTCATTTTACAGGATAACAAAAGGATCTAGGCATTTTTTAAGTCCATTTTTGAACTCAGGAGCCACCATATACCTTAAAAAAAAATGTTTTAATTAGTTCGTCCCTTTATTTTCAAAAGTAGTCTTAGAGGGTTAAATCAGATCTGGCTCCTGCGTCACACTTTTCCCATTCTGCAATTTTTTCAGCACTTTCATTTACACATTGTCCACTCACATATTTCCAATTGTCATTCTTTATTAATAGTGCCTGTATTTGAATTTCCCATGTATCGTAGTTGTCCCTTTCTAGGGGATCAATTTTTATGTTTGCAAAACTCATGTTTATTTTGCTTTCTGCGAAGTTCACTAATTGTTTACTTTTTGTTTGTTTACTTTTCTTTGTTTACGTTTCATTTGTCAACTTTGACAATTCGCAAATACAACCTTGTATGCCATGTAATTTCAACACTACTCGTTGCAACCTTGTGCGCCGTGTGTTTTTCAACACTTTTTTATGTTACTTTGAATTTTAACGATCGGTTCTTGGCGTCACTTGCATACATACACACAGAGAGACTTTTCTGTTTAACTGGGAACTTCTTAGAATACGCTTTTTCACTATTTCACAAATGTTTCCTTTCGTTTTCTTCGTTTGGCTTTTTCACAAACTGTTTTTATCCTCTGTCTTTTTCAAAAACTGTTTTTAACGTCTGGCTTTTTCACAGACGGATTTAACTTTCTTATCTTTCGAATCGACCGCAGGTTTCTTTAAACTCCACAATTTGACTTTTTCACAAATTGATTTATTTCACGATTGTCTCTCTAATTTGCACTAGTGGAGTGGCACAGTGGGGGCGTGCTGGAGCCTATAACCTGTTAGGATTAATGTGCAGAGTTTATTTATTTAATGTTACAATTAGGAGAACTGATCGTGACAAGTTCTACGCGTCGACTGACTTATACATACTAGAGAAGTGCTGTAGTGCGATAACTTATCGATTACTATAATTTGATAACCTTTCAACAGAATGGCTACTAGATATTTTGTTAAATCACATATTAGTGTGACGATGTATTCATATTCTGATTTCGGTAGTGGACCTACGGTGTCCACTATCACTATATCGAAAGCATTTGTTGGCGTTTTTGTGTTAGTCATTGGGGCCTTTGTATGTGTCGTTGTTTTCGACATTTGGCATTTATGACATCTACGTATGTACTCTTTTATATGACGAGTCATATTTTTCCAATAATAGTGTCTTTTTATTTTTGCTAGCGTTCTTGTAATGCCTGTATGACCTCCTTGGATTGGATCATCATGAAATGTAGACACTATTGATTGTATCTCTTTTTCAGTTTGTATATAGGTCACCGGCTGGAGTAGCGCTACTCTTAATAATTTCAATTTCTTGTTGCCGATAATAGTTGTTGTTTCTTGTCGACGATAATAGTTGCAGAATGCTACAAATCGTCTTGCGTTGTCCGCATCATGAGGGACAGGATAATTTTTGATGATGTCAAATTTCTTGTCATTTGGCAATACTCCTTTGTCGGTGCATTTGTGACCCAGGAAAGTCACTTCATGCATGAAAAATGAACATTTTTCTGGATGCAATTTTAGGTTATATTTCCTACATACGTCAAAAACATCAGTTAGGTTCTTAATCATGTGCTTTTCAGAACATTCTATCACCATTAAGTCATCCATATAAAGGAATGCCTGAGAAGGTTCTAAGCAAGAGAACGATATAGTCATCATTCTCTGAAATGAATTTGGTGCTATTTTAAGACCAAATGGTAATCGCGTGAAGCGATATGAGCCATTGCTCGTTGAAAAAGATGTTATATTCCTTAACTTTTCCTCAAGTTCTATTTGATGGAAACCCGACATCAAGTCAAGGCATAAAAAGTATTTAGCTCGACCTAGTTGATCCAAGATGTCATCAATTCTTGGGAGTGGAAATTTATCGCAAAGTAGTTTTTTATTGATTTGACGATAGTCAATTACTAATCGCCATTTCTTTTGTTCTGAATTTGGTAATGATTTTTTCGGAATTAACAAGAGTGGGCTGTTGTACTCGGATACAGACGGTTCTACGATTCTGTCGTTGATTAATTTCCCTACTTGTGTTTGAATTTCTCCAATATGGCTATGCGGGCTTCTGTAGTTTTTTATATAAATGGGTTCATCATCTTTAAGTCTTTATGTCTGTTTATAAAAATTGTTTGTTGATATTGGTTCGGTTTCCAGTCCGAACACATCACTATACTTTGTGCACAATTCAGTCAACTGACCTTTAAATTGATCTGAAAAATTTTTCTTTAGTTTCGAAAGTACTACTTCGGTTCTATTCTCTGGGTTGGTGGTATGAATGTCATAATTTTTCAGATTTTCATATTGGACTTTGTTCACTTTGACCAATTGATCGAAATTAGTTGTATTTAGAAGCCGAATGTATATATGTTTGGATGCTGCTATTGTATTTGCAACGTAAATTCCATTGTGTATTTCCTGATTAGAGCGAATATGTAATCAGTTACGGTATTAATGTCCATTTTCCGATCAACCTGTGATCTGGCTGGCAGAAGAACTGTATTGTTGCCAGCGCTATATGTTATCGGAACATATATTGGATAATTTAAATTTTGGGGTCTAATTATAAATCAGTCTTCACTTGGTTTGAAATCCAGCTGACAATTGAATTTTTTTATAAAATCAATGCCTATTATTCCATCACATGGTATTGAAAAATTTGAGTCTACCAAATGGAATTCATGTGGAATAATACATTTTGTTGATTGAAGTTATATTGAGGTTGTTCCTTGAGACTTTATTATACCTTGGCCTATGCCTTGGATGTTTATTATTTTTTCATCCTGAATTTTGAAGTTATCAAAATTTACTTTCAAAAGTGAGATATCTGCACCACTATCTATGAGGAATGTTAGTTTATTTTCAGTTGAATGATTATTGAAAGTTACGAATATATTAAGACTGTAATTGATGGAATGAACTTTTGCATTTATAAATGGTTTCCTAAAGGGTTCTGTGAGTTTTCCGACGTATTTTGAGCCATTCTCACATTGCTGTTAATGTTGCCCTGATTGAAGTTGCTTCGGCCTCTTCCTTGGTTTTGGCCTCTTCTTCCTCCACGGTTATTATAGTTATTATTATTGTTATTGTTGTAATTTCTGCCTCGGTTGTAATTGTTGTTGTTGCTATTTCTGCCGCGGTTATGACCTCGGCCTCCTCTATTATAGTTATATGCACCTTGTCGATAAAATAGTACAGTGTTACTGTGACCTGTTATCTCCGTGCAATTGTTTACAAATTTAGAAATGGCATCATTCATGTTTGTGAATGTGCCTGCTTGCATGATAAGTTTTACCTTATCAATGGAGCAATTTTGTGTCATGGCCTTTACAGCTGTAGTAGTGCTGTATTTATTTGCAAGGGATTGACTGAGACCTTCACTGATATAGGCGCTTTCTAGGGCCTTTGTCAGTTTCTCTTGGGTGTATTGGTTGGCCGTTTTATTTTTCTGTTGCAGATTGTGGAGTTTGGCAGATATAACTTCTACCGATTCTCCTTTTACTGCACTCGACAGTTGGGTAATGATTGCAGCAATTGTCTGCTCATTACTTATAAGATTTCTTGCATGGCCTTTAAGTTTAGTTTTTATAAGGCTTATCGCTGTTATCTCATGCGTGCCTTTTAAGGTGTCTAGTAGACCTAGAACATCTATAAAACTTTGCAAATTTTCATGCCTACCATCAAACTCTGGTATCAGAGATGTGGCTAGCTTAATAAATTCTGTTAATGTCTGTGCCATCTTAGAAATTGTTATTTTTTCTGGACTATTTTCAATTCGATCGCTTCCTTCTAGTGTTTCAATATCACTATCGGATTCAGCGTCGCTTGATTGAATAGATTCGTCTAGTCCTTTAAACTGTTCGGGATCGAAGTCCACCAATTGACTTAGACTTTCTGGCACGTTAATCAGAATATGTCTCCTGATATTAGTTAATCTTGTGTTTAGGGATTTTAACACGCCTAAACATTTCTTAAGGTGCTCAGCTTTGAGTCTATTTGTATATTTATTTACTAAGGTAACTATATTATTGTATTCCCTTACTACTATCTCTGAATGATATTTCAACGTTTCTGTTTGTTAAGAGCAGAACTTTAATCATAATTTGTATTCCAAAAACAAAACTAAATGTAAAATGTGTCCAAAGCTTACACAACATGTGCTTCATAAAGCTTTAGCACAGTTTTTTTAAACGAGCTTTTTGCCCATACGCAGCTTTTCTTGTATTCTTTTTACTAGTCTACCACATAAAATATACGCGCGCATGAGCCCATGTAAAAATTCGATAAACTGATATTTTTATTTTTAAACATTCGGAAAAAGGGATTATAAACTAATAAGTCCTCGAAACACTGTTTTTATTACTGCATCTTTATTTATGCATTTATATGATTTATCAAACTTGTAGCGAAATCCGTCTATACATTTCGCTATTTCACTCCATTCCATTCTTGTATTTGAGTTTTTTATTCATAGTTTCCCTTTTTTTTTAAATATGGTCTAAATGGTTTGCCCTACTCATATATCTCTTCTTAATAATTTTATTATGCTTAACATAAATTGTAAGCAAAAATTGCAAGACTAATACTATTGCCCGTCGCATGACATTAAGATCCGTCTCGGGGATTTTAATACCAAAAAAGCCGCGGGAGCGGACGGCTTACCGGCTGAATTGTTTAAGGCTGGAAGCGATGAGTTGGTAGGGTGCATGCACCAGCTCATTTGCAACGTATGGTCAGCGGAAAGTATGCCCAATGATTGGAGTCTTAGTAAGATCTGCCCCATTCTGAAGAAGGGTGATGCAACACAACGCACCAACTATCGTGGCATCAGTCTTCTTCCCGTCGCATACAAAGTTCTCACGACCGTAATGTGTGAGAGACTTAAGCCATATGCTGAAGCATTGATTGGACCGTATCAATGCGGCTTTCGTCCTGGCCGGTCCACAGTCGACCAGATCTTCACATTACGTCAGATCCTGGAGAAAGCGTATGAGAATCAAATCGACACCTACCACCTGTTTGTTGATTTTAAAGCTGCTTTTGATAATCCACGGCGAGGTTGCCTGTACACCACCATGTCTGAGCTTGGTATTCCCGCAAAGCTAGTACGGCTTTGTACAATACAATACCAGGCGGGGTCTCAGACAAGGCGACTCGCTATCTTGTGTGCTCTTCAACCTGCTGATGGAGAGACAGAAATGTGTCCAGCTCCTTGGTTACGCTGATGATATCGATATTATTGGCCGTACCAAGCGTGATGTGACTGCGGCTTTTGGAGCAATTGAAAGAGAATCGGCTAAAGTTGGTCTAGCGGTGAATATGGGCAAAACAAAGTTTATGGTGTGCAGTAACAGAGAGTCGCGGCGTCTTGCTTCTCATCTTACTGCTGGAGACTATGATTTTGAGTTGGTCAAGGACTTTGTCTATTTTGGAACTGCAGCGACCAGCAACAACGATGTCAGCCTGGAGATCAAACGAAGGATCACGCTTGCCAACAGGAGTTACTTTGGGCTCAGTAGGCAAATGAACAGCAGAGCCCTATCTCGAAAGTCGAAGCTAACCCTTTACAAAGCACTCATCATCCCAGTGCTTCTATATGGTGCGGAAGCCTGGACAGTGACGCAGTCAGATGCAGCTGCTCTTGGTGTCTTCGAGAGAAAAATCCTTCGCAAGATCTTTGGACCTGTTTGCGTTGGCGAAACCTATCGCATCAGGTGGAATGACGAGCTGTATGAGCTATACGGCGATGTGGACATAGTCAAGCGAATCAATATTCAGCGACTTCGCTGGCTTGGTCACATCGCTCGTATGGAGTCAACAACTCCAGCTCGATCAGTCTTCGATGCGGTAGTTGGCGGGCAACGTAGAAGAGGAAGGCCACGCGCACGTTGGAGGGCCCAGATGGACGCAGTTCTGGCGACGCTTGGTGTCACCAACTGGCGCAGTCGCGCACAGGACAGAGAGGCGTGGAGGCAAATCGCGCATCAGGCTCTACCCCGTTAGGGGTGTTTATGCCATATATATATATATAATACTATTGTTATTATCAATAGTAAGATCCACAACGCATTTATATCATCTGTGTGATCCACTATTCTAACATGATTCACTACGTTGGCAGTATTATCTTTTGCCTCGCTAGAATCGCTAAACCATCCCATTGTGAGGTTTTAATTATATTCAATGAAACTCATCTTCAAAAATAAGATGCTCTATTTGTGAGCTTGAAAGACGGGAAAATATTATCTTCTAGAAAATCAAATACAAAATCAATTAAAATTTTTTTTTTTTTTTTTTATTTAGTCAAGATAAGAAATTTTATATTTTTGTCATTTTACACAAAAAAAATTGGCAGCTGAGTATATATGTATACTCAGTGCTAGAGACGTGGAAATGTTAATTGTTAATATATGTAAGAATGGTAACCTTTGAGAGTGGAAACACCCTCAATTAAATGAGCATGCCAACCCGCTGGATGGGAGTCAAGTTGGCAGTCGAAAAAACAAGTTGGCAGCAGTAAAAGTCACGTTGAAAAGTCGCGAGAAAAGTTGAAAAAGCCGCGGACCAGGCACAGTCAAAAGTTGATTCTGTATATTAAATCTTAAATCACTGTATTTAATATTAATTAAACTTATAAATAAAGGTAAACTACCAATCCTTTACATATATGTGGATGGCTCACATATTCGTTTACAATTAAAAGAAAAAATTGTCCAACCACATTGTTAGTAAAAAGCCTAACAGATATTAGTATTTTCCAAGCAGCGGTTTTTCGCCTCGGCTTGGGTTTCGAAATTAAAATTAAGGCAAATTGGGGCATTGGCATTTATGCAGCCCGTTTGCGTTATTTCGCACCTTTGCAAAACTTGTTGAAGACGCTCTTTTTAGCGTTGTAGGGATGTTTCTGCTTGAAATTTAGGCAAATTGGGGCATTGGCATTTATGCAGCCCGTTTGCGTTGTTTCGCACCCTTGCGAAGGTTGACCTCTATTTCTTGAAGACGCTCTTTGTAGCGTTGTCGGGATGCCTCGTCCTTTGCCAACTGGGTCATCTCCTTGAGCAGTCGCAGTTGCTGAAGTAGTTTAGTTCTTTGTCCACTTCTTTTGTGTTTCTTCTGTGATTTTTTATCTTGCCTGGCCCAGTGCTCATTTATCGTGAGTGGGCGTGGTCCATTAGCTGGACTCTCCTGCAGTGCCTCTTCCAGTGTTGGCAACTCCCTCTGTTTTTTGGGTTCAGCCTTCGAGAATTGTGGCTCATCTGCCATCAATTGTTATCGTTTCTGTCGAATTGAGTCGAGATTAAAACTGCTTTGCTGCTGCTCCTTCCTTGGTTGATTTAATTTCTTTCCATGGCACACACAGAAAACTCTTCGAAAAATATTAACATTTTTTTTGTCTTTGCTGCTCCTTCCTTGGTTGATTTAATATCTTTCCATGGCACACACAGAAAACTTTTCGAAAAATATTAACAATCCTCCTTTTTTTGTCTATTTTTTGTGTCTATTTGATTTTAGAGTGTGATTTTTTTTTTTTTTTTTATTATTGTTCGTTTGTGTGTGCACAACACGCCTCGGCTGGCAACGGCAACGTCCGTTGATGAAAGGCACCAAGACTTCGAATCTGTCACGGTCGCCATGTAATATTTGCCGTAAATCTTTGCAGAAAAAATAAGGAGAGCTTCTGCTCTTTTTGAGGTTCTTTATTAAACTGATTTTCGTATGCTTATGTTGGGCTTAGCTAAACCGCGCGTACAATGCTTATATCTACATATTCTTAATTACATATATACATATATATGCAGAATGCATGCATATGTTATGTAAGGCTTGACCACTTGAGCTGCAAAGTGCATGCTCAGAACTCCCACGCTCCGCGATCGGCTCATGTATAAGCGTTGGATTTTATTACTCGGGCGCTGGAATGCTTATGTAATTGTTGGGGGTCTTTTTGGGTATTTGTATATTTATATTTATTATGACAAAGTGTCACAATGTGTTGAAAATACAAAAGTCACCCTTATACAAAGTTGTGTGTGTGTGGAGAGTGGTGAAATTGAGAGGATCATGTGAGAGAGAGCGTGCTCTGTTATTGCTCTCTTGGTACTCTCTCATTGTTGCCTCTCACATACATGTTATAGAGTAATCATTCTATTCGCTTGCAGACAAGTAAACCATTTTCATCAGTTTGACGATTTGATAACTGAGTTAGTTGCAGCTGGAGCCAAGTTGGACGAAATGGACAAAATTGCTCACTTACTTAATACACTTTCGAATAACTATGAAGGAGTAATTACAGCTATAGAAACTCTTACTGAGAGCAATTTGACATTAGACTTTGTTAAGACAAAGCTACTCGATCATGAAATAAAGTTAAAAGGAATTAACAAAGACACAAGTGCTAAAGTGCTGCAAGCTATAGGCAATCGAGAGTCTAGGGGAAATACATACAAAAACAAAGCAATGTAATCTATGAAGAAAACTTTTAAGAATAACCTTTAAGAAAACATTTGAGTTTATGTTTTCATTGCAAGAAATTGGGTCATATAAAGAAAGATTGCTTTATATTAAAAAGGCAGGCAGGAAACCAGAATGTTCCCGAAGGAAATATTGTTAGAGAGAGAAAGGCTCAGATGGCGACAGAAACACAGCCAGAACGTGCGTTTGCGTTTCTGATGAATGCAGAAAGTAGAGAGAGACAGACGCAGAAGGCAGAGACGCAGCAAAAATGCGAATTTATGGTGAAATTAGCAAATTACACTGAAAAGACAGATGAAGTAAATTTTATATTAGATTCGGGGGCATCAGATCACCTAGTGAATGATGTTAACTTATTTTCTGAGTATGAGAATTTAAATACAAACGTGGCTATTGAGATTGCAAGCGTGGAGAATTTGTTTATGCTACTGCAAAAGGACAAGTTAATGTTAACAATTCCGGAAACAACATTACATTACAGAACATGCTGTATTGTAAGGAAATCCCACATAATTCGCTATCCGTAAAGAAGATGATAGATGCTGGAATGTCCGTCGAGTTTAATAAGGATGGCATTAAAGTTATCAAGGACGGTAACTTGGTATTTGAAGGAGTATGTGAGTATAATGTGCCGACTGTTAAATTTACTTTAAATAGTAAAGTATATACATCTGCAATATCAAATGATGCAGAGTATCGCTTGTGGCATGAAAGATTGGGACATATAAGAAAATTCTTAGAAATTAAACGAGATGGCTTGTTTGAAGATAGTGAGCTTATAAAAACTTACAAGTAAATAGTAGCAAATTATGTGAGGCGTGCATTAACGGAAAGCAATCAAGACTAAAATTTGAAAAACACAAAAATAAAGAAATTATTGAACGCCCACTATTTGTAATTCATTCGGATGTATGCGGTCCGATTACGCCCTCAACTATTGATAATAAAAACTACTATGTAGTATTTATTGATCAATATACACATTATTGTGTGACTTATTTAATAACTTATAAATCAGACGTGTTCTTTGTATTTAAAGATTTTGTAGCCAAGAGTGAGACTCATTTCAATTTAAAAATGGTCAATCTATATATTGACAATGGAAGAGAATATCTCTCTAATGAAATGCGTGAGTTTTGTGTCGAAAAAGGTATCAGCTATCATTTAACGGTTCCTCATACCCCACAACTAAATGGTGTTGCAGAGCGGATGATTAGAACAATCACTGAAAAAGCTCGCTCTATGATTAACTGTACTAAACTAAATGAAAGTTTTTGGGGTGAAGCTGTTTTGACAGCAACATATTTAATTAACAGGTCCCCAAGTAGAGCTTTAAGAAATATAAGAAAAACACCATTTGAGATATGGCATAAAAAGAAGCCAGTATTGAAATATCTAAAGATATTTGGCTCGACAGTATATGCACTAAATAAAGTGCGAAAGCGAAAATTTGATGAGAAATCGATCAAAACTATACTTGTCGGATATGAGCCAAATGGCTATAAGTTCTGGAATGAGAACTAGAGGAAATTTATGACAGCTAGAGATGTAGTGGTGGATGAAATAAACATGAAATCGGTGACTTCAAATGAATATGACTCTGTGGAAAAACATGATGTTTTTGAGCAATACAGTGATTCTCTAATTGAAGAGAATGAAAAGTCGAATTTTCCATTGCAGGAAAATTGTGAATCTACGGATTCGAAGTCTGATGCAAATCTAAATGAAAATTCCACTTGTCTCGAGAATACCGATCCAGTGGCTGAAACTGGTGATAAAATAAAAGAAAATAAAAATCAAGAACAAATTAGACGCAGTGAGAGAATTAAAGATAAACCAAAGTTATCATATAGATTTTTAGAAAAGTGTCTGATGAATACCCAAATGTGTTTAAACGATATACCCAGTACATATGAAGAGATTAAAACTCGTGATGACAGAACCCTGTGGGAGGATGCCATTAAAGACGAACTGAATTCTCATTTTGTAAATAATACATGGTGCTTAGTACAAATGCCTAAGGATAAAAACATAGTAGATTGCAAGTGGGTTTTTAGTATAAAACAAGACGAAAATGGTCATTTACTTAAATATAAGGCAAGATTGGTAGCCAGGGGATTCACCCAAGAATATATGATGGATTATGATGAGACTTTTGCACCAGTTGCACGAATTTCTAGTTTTAGATATCTCTTAGCTTTTTCAAATCAATACAATTTACTGATCCATCAGATGGATTTATATGAAAATTCCAAAAGGTTTAATCCATCATGATGGAAATAAAGTATGTAAACTTAATAAAGCCATTTATGGTCTAAAACAAGCTGCAAGATGCTGGTTTGAGATATTTGAAAGTGCACTACAAAATCATGGATTTCGGAGTCTAGAAGTAGACAGATGTATATATATTCTAGATGAAGGAGATATACATAAAAATATATATGTACTCTTATATGTTGACGATATAATAATTTCTACTAGTGATTCCGAAAGAATGTCTAAATTTAAAACATATCTTTTGAATAAGTTTCAAATGACCGATCTAAATGAAATACGATATTTTAATTGGATAAAAATTGAAAGAAAAAAATGATCAAATTTGTCTCAGTCAATCTGCATATATTAAAAATGTTTTATAAAAATTCAATATGGAAGACTGCAATCCAGTTGGGACTCCTCTTCCAAGCAAAATAAATTATGAGGCTTTGCAAGTAGAAGAGTCATATGAAGCACCATGTAGGAATTTGATTGGTTGTTTAATGTACGTAATGTTATGTACACGACCGGATTTAAGTACTTCGATAAGTATCTTAAGTCGATATACTAACTACAATAATAGAGAATTATGGCAATGTCTAAAAAGAATTTTAAGATACCTGAAAGGAACTGTCAATTTAAGTTATTTAAGTTATCATTTAAAAGGAATTTGAAAGTAAATAAAATACTTATGGGGTATGTTGATTCTGATTGGGCCGGAAACGAGACTGACAGAAGAAGTACTACAGGGTATATATTTAAAATGTTTGAAAATTGTTCAATTTGCTGGAGTACTATGAAACAAAAATCTGTTGCTGCTTCATCTACCGAAGCTGAATATATGGCCTTATTCGAAGGAGTAAGGGAAGCATTATGGTTAAAATCATTAACAAATGAAATGAAATTAGAGTTAAATGGTCCAATAGTTATTTTCGAGGATAACCAAGGTTGTATAAGTATAGCCAATAATCCCACTTGCCACAAGAGAACTAAGCACATAGATATCAAATATCACTTTACCAGAGAACAAATTGAAAACAAACTAATTTGTGTTAAGTATCTTTCCACAGATTTACAGTTGGCTGATATTTTGACAAAGCCACTACAAACTGCCAGATTCACAGCACTGCGAAACCAACTGGGGCTAACAGAATCTTGAAGGATAAAAACAACCTGAATAAGCAAATTTTTTTTTAAATGAAGTCTGAATCTTTTATATATATAATCATAATCAAAACAACTACTAGTCTAATCTTTACTATGTTTATCTAACTGAATCTTGAATGATGAAAATGATCTGAATAAGCAAATTAATTTTTTCTATATGAAGTCTGAATCTTTTATATATATAATCATAACTATAATCATAATCAAACCAAAACAATTACTAGACTAACTATTACTATGTTTATTTAAGTGAATCTTGTTAAATTTTTTATTTGATTGAACTAATTGGGTTTTACTGGGTTTCCCCAATTCTTTGCAGCAATTGCTGGTTCAATAAAAGTAGCCCCAGAGAAAAAAAAAGAAGAAAAGAGAAGAATAAAAAATACAACCATTACACGTGCGCACTCGTCTGAAAGTAATTTTTTTTTGTTTCATTAAATTTTTAATCAATTTGTGTCAGTGTGACTTTTGAGGTGGCGTGTTGAAAATACAAAAGTCACCCTTATACAAAGTTGTGTGTGTGTGGAGAGTGGTGAAATGGAGAGGATCATGTGAGAGAGAGCGTGCTCTGTTATTGCTCTCTTGGTACTCTCTCATTGTTGCCTCTCACATGCATGTTATAGAGTAATCATTCTATTCGCTTGCAGACAATTAGAGAGTGCGGTTGGTTCTATCGGTTGCTTAAATAATTATTGAACAGTAAAAACAAATATAAAAGTGTTTCACTATTTGGTTGATGGGCTGGCCTAAAAAATACTCAAACGTATTTTTATTATATTAATTTCAAAACAATGTATTTACGCTAAGTTATACGCAATCATTTATTATGTTGGAAGGGTAGATATGCTACAGTGTCCTAAAGCACGACTTATTCCCAAATTTAATAGAGATATCTTTAAGACCAAAGAAATTACGACGATTTTTGCGCTTCCAAGAGGCCACACTGAAACTATATGTTATGGTAGTCTGATCAGATTAAAACTTCGCATTTTGGGTTATTACAAAAGAAACCATCATATGGTATTTTTGCTTGCGATTCGTGCATAAATAACCCGATTTCTGACAAAAAAAAAAAATCGGAGTTTTTGTCCGATAAGCCCTATGACAGCTATATGATATAGTCATCCGATTTCAATAAAATTTGGAGTTATTAAAAACTTATACTAAAAACTGTCTTATGCTTAATTTGGTTGCGATTGGTTCATAAATAACCCGTTTTCTGACAAAAAAGCACAGAAATCGGATTTTTTGACCGATTAGCCCTATGGAAGCTATATGATTTAATCATCCGATTTCAAAAAATTTGGAGGTATTCAAAACTTATACTAAAAACTGTCATGTGCTTATTTTAGTTGCGATTGGTTCATAAATAACCCGTTTTCTGACAAAAAAGCACAGAAATCGGATTTTTTGACCGATTAGCCCTATGGAAGCTATATGATGTAGATCTCCAATTTTATTAAAACTTTGCACAGCTGCTGAGTATTTTAATGTTCACATTTTTTCTTAATTTGAATAAAATATCTTTAAAGATAAAGAAATTTTGACGTTAAAATGATTTTTGCACTTTCGATCGGCCCTATGGGAGCTATATGATATAGTTGTCTGATCAGATCGAAACTTCACATCCTTATTGCGAACATTTAAGAACTTCTAACTGCAAGCTTTCGTAATAATATGATAGCAAACAAAAAGTTATGGCCTATAAACTTTTTCCTTTTTTTGAGGTTGTTGTGGTTTTATACTTTTTATTCCGAACCTAAATCGGATATTAAAAAAATATAATAAACTTGATCTAACCTGCAGAACAAATGATTAGCAGCAACAAACCGGAACTTTCTAGGCCTTACCATCTCTGAGAACGAGGTGTTCATACAGACGGACAGACTGACAGACAGACGGACAGACAGACAGACGGACATGGCTAGATCGATTTCTCTAGTCACCCTGATCATACTTTAGGTAACTTTGGGGGGTCTCCGAGATCTCCTTCTCTATGTTACATACATTTGACAAACTTAATATACCCTTGTACCTTTTTAGGTACAGAGTATAAAAATGTGCTAGGTTTATACCTTTTAATTATATAGAGTCAAAGGTGGATTCCTGTCAATTTTTCTTTCTTTCCAAATTTTATTTTTTTTATTTTTATTTCGGAATATTGTAAACATTATTATAATTGATTATAATTGAATCAATTGTTTTAGAAATTAGTAACAATTTAAATTTTAAAGTTAAATATCATTTTTTTTTTTGGATCCGCTATTACTAATAATTTCTTAAGGCTTCTAGCATGGTCGAATTGAGCTCAACGACGGCATTGCTGGGGTAAGTAAAATCCTTACTTTATATATTCTTTTATCGGGTGATGGTGGTGTCCTCCAACCTACATGAAATTTAGTTTTATGATATTATACCTAATTTCTTTTTTTTATTTTTTTATCATATAATTATTTACTTAGTTCTAAACTCTGATTCGGTTATTAATCCAGTCGGTTAATGCTATTATTATTATTTTTTTTTTAAATATGGAATAAAATTTGAATACACTGAATTATTGTAAAAACATGCAGTCGTAAAAAATTTCTTCAAAGGTCTATCGCCGGACATCATGCCAACAGACAAAGCCAACAAAAATAATGTTAGCGATATAGCAACTTAGTAATAGGTTGTTAACGGGACAACCCAATTTTAGGTTGAGTTGTTAAGGTAGGGAGGGATTAGAATGGATTAGTTTTTTTTGGGGAAACTTCATTTGTAAACATCTTCTTTTTCTTTTAATTATCTTCTTTTTTTTGTGCACTTAAATATTGTGGTAGTAGTACTTATGTTAGGGATCGGCAAGAACCCCACCCCATCCGTCGAGCTAGTCCGAGCATAGCGAGAAGTGCACCCCGCCAGATTCCTACATATTAGGATAAATTAGATCAACTTAGGTACAAACACTACAAGTATTAGTCGCTAGGAATCTAAAAAACTTTCGATTGATATCAAACATGACTAAAATTGGACCATATTTACTCGAGATATACAAAAAACTAATTTTGAGGGTCAAGATTTTAATTCCCCTTGCCTATCTGGCACACTGCCGAATGAGCAGTCCGATAGATAGCAATATTGTGAACAATGTGCTTTTGGATTCAAAGGAATACTAAGACCAGAGGTTTTATGTGAATGCAGGCGAACAGGGTTACCACCCGACTAGGGTTGCCACCTTTTCTTTTTTTAATTCCGTCTACTAAGTACAGGGTATCCCAGACTCGGCCACGCCCGAGTTTAATGTTCGGCTTCATTTTTAATTGATTTTTAAACTAACCGATTGATAATAATGCGTTTTACTCACCAATATATTTTTTTCTTGTACTTTTTGTTCAATCTTCAAAATCACTGTTTTTGCAAAATGAATTATATACGACCGACACCTGCAACTTTTCACTTTAGACTGAACTTGTGAACTGTTTCAGTAAAAACACGATCAGCGATGTACACATACTATTGCAACCCGCCAAAGGCGGGGTTGGGCATTAGAGGGTTTTCTCCAACTAAACGTAAACCACTGTCGAGCGGCACAGAATCTTTTCTCACAGTCCGTGAGGGACTTGTCCGCAGATATCGCCATATTGAGTGAATTGGGATTTTCCAATCTGCAACTTGGCTTCCGCAAAAAAAAAGCACTACAGACGCTATCAAAGAGGAAGTTAAAATAGCCTCCGAAGCCATCCAAGGCATTAGATGGGCTGGTGGTGCAAAAAAAAAAATACTGCGTGGTCTGCACCTTGGATATAAAGAACGTGTTTAACTCCGCAAGCTGTCAGAGAACTATCAACGCGTTGGTCAACCTGGAGGTAGCCGCATATCTCACAGACATCATTAGTAGCTATTTTGGGGATTGACTGTTGGTATACGACACCGCCATCGGAGAGAAGGAGTACCCAATAATAATAATAATAATAATATAATGGCATCCTGGAACTAGATCAACCAGAGAAGTGCACACTCATTGGATTTGAAAATGACATTGCACTGGTATGTGTGGCCAAACACATAAACCAAGCCACCGAGATTTGCAACATAGCAATTAACACAGTGATAAACCGGCTTTCATCAATGGGTCTGACCCCAGCCGAGTATAAATCCGAGGCTGTCCTGATAAGCAGATGAAAGAGGGTCGAAACCGCTACTATAAGGGTCGGACGAACAGATATACGCACCCAGCCTGCAATAAAATACTTGGGGTTAATGCTGGACGGCAGACTCTCATTTAAAGGCCATTTGGAGTATACTAACAATAAGGCAGCCAAAGCGGCTACTGCCATAAGTCGAATAAAGGCCAACACAGGAGGACCTAAGCAGAGAAGCATACGGAAAATCGCATCCACTTTTGTATCGATCATGCTATATGGTTCAGAGATATGGACGCCGGAAATGAAGGTACCATCTTATAGTAGAGGATGTAGAGGATGTAGGTAGGTACCTACCGAGGTTGAGGCCTTAGGGTAGCGTTTTGCTTTCGCACAGTCTCGGAGGATGCTGCGCTAGTCTTTTAACAGAAGAGAGACTTCCCGGAAGACTAACCATAGCAACGCAACGAAAAAACACTCTAGCCCATTGGCAGACGAGATGGAGGCAATCTGGGAACGGCAGATGGACAAGAAGACTTATTCCCTATATGAGAACCTAGATGATAAGAAAAAATGGACAGGCCAACTTCTACCTGACGCAGGTTTTATCGTGTCATGGGTACTTCAAATCATATCTTTACAGGTTTAAACACGCGGTTGACCTCTTTTGCGACTCCTGCGAGAGCGGCGTCATAGAAGATGTTAAATTTGCTTTCTTCGTCTGTCCCTTATTCAGTAGACAGAGAGGAGAGCTACAACGGATTTTGGACGTCGACAACCTTACAGCAGATACCCTGGTGGACCTCATGCTCCGAAGTGAGGGCAATTGGCAGGCGACGAGCGACACTGTGGTCCCGCGGGTGCAGATCGTCTTCACAATACCCCTTGCCTCACTTTGTATATTGATCTTTCATTCCTTTCATATGTTTAGACTCTTTTCGAAGAAAAAGGAGTCTATTCACTTTGCTCTGATGTTTGTAACGCACAGAACCAAACATCGTAGACCCACAAAAGTTACATCTAGAATACTTAGAATCACTAGAGGAGTCGATATAGCCATGTCCGTCTGTCCGTCTGTCCGTCTGTACATATCTGATTTAATCCGTCAGTTTAAAAGCTATTTTGCTGAAACTTGGTATATAGCCTTCTTTTTTACCTAGGTAGTACACTAGTTTGAATCGGTCGGATCGGACCACTATATCATATAGCTGTCATACGAACCTAAATCGGTTTAGGCAATAACTCACACATTTATTATCCTGTTGAAATTTAATATGCATATGTTTTTTATAGCAATTAATATATGTACCAAATTTTGTAAGGATCGGACGACTATATCATATAGCTGCCATACGAACCTAAATCGGTTTTAAGAGAAACTCGCACATTTATTGACTGATCTCTTCAAAACTCAGCAAACACGTTTTTTACATAATTATACGCGTTTGTGCTAACTTTTATTAAAATCGGACTACTATATCATATAGCTGTCATACAAATCGAAATCGGCCCTATTAACTGACCAACCGCGTTCATGTGATTTACGGTAGAAACAACTTCGAAAAGAGTCTGTAATCTTCGGCACCCCGAAGATAACGTTGGGATTTTTTATATTTCATCCTAGCCTAAGCTCTACAAATAAAAAAAATAAAAAATACCACCCACGTTTTTTGTTGTCTATTAATTATAGACGTTATTTTTGAGGGTGCGTGTTGGAATACCCTAATTGATTTTTAAAAAATAACGTTTAACAATCCTTTCGGAATAGACCGCAAAAGCTTTTAAATCGATATTTGAATGCAATGAGCATGCGCGCCCTCCAACACCTTCCAAAAGCTCATGCGTAAAGCTGCACAGCAGATTTCCCCTGCACACTTTTTTTCTCTCTTTTTATTGTTGTTGCTTTCGTTACTTTTTCTTGTACATACGCGGAGGCATAATACTTTGTAAAATAAAATAAAATTTTTTAATATAACAAATAAAAATCAATAAATGAAAATTCGAAGTGAAGAGCAATAAATTGTTGTTTACAATATAAAATACAAAATAAATCTGGCTTATAAATTTATATACGCAATTTCATTCGGCGAACGGATTTGTCACCCTTTGCTTGGCGCGAAGGAATTAAAAAATATTACATTCCTCAAAACAAACCCTTTTTATATTCTATGTGTGAGTGGACACACTGTTTCATTTACCTTTTTACTTCTAGAACTTTCGCTAGAAGCAAAATGTTCAAAAAGACACACCCGCAAAAGTTAATGAGATGCAATAATACCTATATTACTTAAAATTACATGAGATATTTTTATTTTTAAAACAGAAAAGCAGTGCCTGACTACGTAGGAGTTCAAATAGAACAAATACATTGTTCAGAATATATCAAAATACACAAGTGCCCGGTCACATAAAAGTTAAAATAGAACAATTATAGTGATCAGAATAAGTTTTTTTTTTTTAAGTGCAAAAATCAGCATAGTAAGTGGTCCGCGTCAAACCGATGCGAAAGTTGGCCTCGACCGGTTTTCGGCATGTGAATTGAATTCGATAGAACCAACTTCCGGATTGCCGACGGTCGAGTAAAAATTCAAAAGCACCTCAACAGCGACGATACACTGGCGTGTGGTGGGGTTGATGTCCGAACAGGTTGCGTTAGTAGTTCATAGCAAAAATTCGGAACGTTAAACTCGGGCGCAGCCGAGTTTGAGATACCCTGTACCTGTAGGGAGCGTAAATCAGTATTTCTGACAAAATAATAAAAATACCATCTGATTTCGATTAAATTTTGCACAATTGATTGGTGTCCTAAAGCACGACTTATTCCCAAATTTAATAGAGATATCTTTAATACCAAAGAAATTACGACGTTAAAACAATTTCTGCACTTCCAAGAGGCCATACGGAAACTTTATGTTATGGTACTCCGATCAGATGAAAACTTCGCTTTTTGGGTTATTACAAAAGAAACTATCATATGGTATTTTTGGTTGCGATTCCGTTTTCTGACAAAACAGCACAGAAATCGACTTTTTTACCGATTAACCCTATGGAAGCTATATGATATAGTCATCCGATTTCAATAAAATTTGGAGTTATTAAAAACTTATACTAAAAACTGTCTTGTGCTTATTTTAGTTGCGATTGGTTGATAAATAACCCGTTTTCTGACAAAAAAGCACAGAAATCGGATTTTTTGACCGGTTAGCCCTATGGAAGCTATATGATGTAGATCTCCACTTTTATTAAAACTTTGCACAGCTGCTGAGTATTTTAAAGTTCACATTGTTTCTTAATTTGAATAAAGTATCTTTAAAGATAAAGAAATTATGACGTTAAAACGATTTTTGCACTTTCGATCGGCCCTATGGAAGCTATATGATATAGTCGTCCGATCAGATCGAAACTTCACATTCTTATTGAGAACATATAAGAACTTCCAACTGCAAGCTTTCGTAATAATATGATAGCAAACAAAAAAGTTATGGCCTATGAACTTTTTCCTTTTTTTGAGGTTGTTGTGGTTTTATACTTTTTGTTCCGAACCTAAATCGGATAGTAAAAAAAATATAATAAACTTGATCTAACCTGCAGAACAAATGATTATTAGCAACAAACCGGAACTTTCTAGGCCTTTCTACCCTTACGGACATGGCTAGATCGATTTCTCTAGTTACCTTGATCATACATTAGGTAACTTTGGGGGGTCTCTGACGTCTCCTTCTCTATGTTACATACATTTGACAAACTTAATATACCCTTGTACCTTTTTAGGTACAGGGTATAACAATTGGTTCAGCTACATTCAATCAACCGACATAGCTTGTTCAGGGCGTATAACCAATGTGACAACAAAGTGATCCGACCACCCTGTATTAAAAATAAATGAATATACTCCTTTTTCTCATTATCAAAAACGAATATATTCAATAATCAACAATTAATTAAGTACACATAAACACACACACAATTAATTAAGTACACAGAACTATATTGAGAATTAAACTATTAAAAAACTTTTTTCTCTAACTAGAAGTATAGTGCGAGTTTATCAGACGTTAGGGAAGATCAGATTGGCTTACAAAATTTTCATAATGGACAAGTCAGTCTTCTCCACTACACGTTCTGAATTCCCCGCAGGACATTTGTCAATCCTTAAAAAATCCGGGTGCTTTTTGCTACCTTATCCCTTTTGAAGGAAACAATAGGGAATTTCCCTGACGTTTTCTGACAAAAAAGCGCGATAATCGGATTCTTTGAGCGATTAGCCTTATGGAAGCTATATCATTAAAAGTTTGCACAACTCCTGGGTACTCTTAAAGTCACCTTATTTCTCAATTTTAATAAAATATTTTTGAGAACGAAGAAATTACGACGTACAAAAGATACATATTTACACTTTCGATCGGGACTATGGGTGCTATATGATGTAGTAGTTCGATCGATGAAACTCAACACTCTTATTAGGAGCATTAAAAAACTTATAACCGTTAATTTTCGTTAAAATTTGATAGGAAACCAAAAAGTGAGGTAGTTGTTGCTGTATGCTTTTTATTCCGAACCTAAATCAACAAAATTTCATAAACTTGATCTAACCTGCAAAGCAAATTATTATTAACAACAAACCGGAACTTTCTAGGCCTTACTAAGAATGAGGTGCTTATACAGACGATAGGCAGAAGGACATGGCTAGATTTGTCTAGTCACCCTGATCATACTTCAGGTAACTTTTGGGGTTTCCGACGTCTGCTTCTCTATGTTACATACATTTGCACAAACTTAATATACCCTTGTACCTTGTAAGGTACAGGATATAAAAACTTAAGTGGGCGATCTTTGTTGCCAAATAAGCCAAGATGGGTATGGTGTGTTACTTTAGTGTTCCCTCCTGTGGAGGCTGCATAAAAGGTTTGTTCGTTCGGTTTTGGACTTTGGACCAAATGAGGTTGAATATAATTTTGATCAGAGCCGATGTAGATTAAGATGTTGTAGAATGTACCGTTCCCCGCATTAAAACTAAAGTATGGCAGCGAGGAACCTTTTGGAATAAAAAAAGGATATCTGAGGCATCAACTGTATCACTTTCATAATTATGATTGTATGCTCTCGTTAAGTACTCCACATTTTCTACCGCCAATGTATCTATGTAGGCCTGTTCATTCATTTCCCCATCATTTATTTGACCATCGTCGTACCCAACTTCTTGTTGTGGTTCTTCAGGCGTGCCAGTTGCAATGTGAAATTGTCTCTGAAACTTCTGCGGTGGACCAAACTGGCTTGAAGGAGGTGGGCGTTTACCAGCCAGATCATTGGTCTTGGTGGTCGAAATTCTGGTTACCTTCAAAATTTTGTCTTGCGAAAGAAGGTGATTGGTGATTTGGATATTGTGCGAATGGTCTTTGATGGTGGTTTTGTATTTGGTTGGGTCGGGGTACTTATTGGGTGTTTGGTGTATAATAGAGACGTGGGTCGAAATTCTTCCAGTTGTTAGTAGTATTAATATTGATCAGTTTCAGTATTGGTCTTGGCATGAGATTACCTTGGGTCTGCCTTGGTGGCAAAGGGGTGCTTGATTTCTAAATCTTGAAGTAAATGAATTCCTATGTTCTTGGTTTTCAACAAGTTCACACAGGTGTAGGGCATGACTCAGGTCTCTTGGCTCCTTAATAGACAAAAGTCGAGGCAGGTCATCATTTAGTACCCTAACGAAAGTATCTAGGGCCTCTATAGCTCTCTTTTGGAGCACGTATACTCTCAGGAGCATTTTCCTGGATACTTATTTGGTTTAGTATCAAAAAGAGTTGGTGATACACTGCCTGGTAAAATTCACTAATGGATGCTCTACCCTGTGACAGAGAGAAGAGTTGATACCCTAGAGTTTTCAAATCTCTCTTGTCTACGTAATTAGCCGAAAGGCATTTGGAAAATGCCGTCCAGTTCATAGGGGTGTAATAAGTTTCTAAGACTGTGTCTGCTTCTCCCATGACCTTGTTACGTATGGCCAATGTTATCAAATAATAATTATAAGTGTTTTGCAGTCTTTCGTTTATTGTCATAATTCTGTCCACATTCTTTTCCCAGGACACAAACGTAGTTTGGTCCCCAGAAAAGTCTCCTATTAGTTTCAAGACTTCAGGGATTTTGTAATTTTCCTCCTGACCCGGTCTAATCAATGGGACATCTTCTAATATTTCACTATTATTGGGGCAAGCCAGTACTTGTTTTAAAATATCTGTAATAACCTCCCTAAGTTCCGGACTAGCTCTAGGGGGCTAGCTGCCGGTCCTGACGGACGTAGGTTTCCATCTGAGAAATTCAGATTTAGGACTGCTAGGGCTTCACTTTTTTCGTTTTGTATTTTTATCGGTCAACTTATTATTCAACTTCGAGTGCGAGAAATTTCTTGAAGTTGGAAATTTTTTTTTTTTAGATATTGATTTTATTTGACTTTATTCTATCGCTATTATATTGAATATTTTCATACCCTGTACCCGAAGTGAAAGGGTATACTGGAAAGCTGAGACGTCATAGACCCCCCAAAATTACCTACAATATGATCAGAGTGACTAGAGATATCGATTGGGCCATGTCGGTCTGTCTGTCCGTCTGTATGAACGCAAGGATCTCAGAAACTACAAACGCTAGATTTATGAAATCTTGTATGAAGAATCTAGAGGACATGGGAAAGGGCATGTTTTTATGTTGATCCGACGCCCCCTCCCTCCAGGGGTGGCGAATAGTTAATATTTGAATAATCGTCAATATCTCAAAGACTAAAAGATCTAAGATAACCAAATTTTGTCAGTATGTTCTCTCTTGAAAAGGAAAAGTTCGCTGGAAAATTTTTTTCGTCGGAGTTCCCCACCCCCCTCTATAATAAATCAGAGCGCTGTTCTTTTTGCAGCTTTAAGCGGACAGTATTTATTAGTTCCGGCATATGCGCAATGAAAATACCTTTCGTTTGACACCAAGATGAGTCAAATTGGACCATAAACACAGAAGTTATTATTAAAAGTATTGATAGCCCCTCACCCCTCCCCACACCAGTACAGTCGGATTCATTGCTTAATCTCAAATATCTCGCAAACTGTAAAAGGTAGAGCTATGACATTTTGTGTATAGAATCAATAGGACACGCGAAAGGGCAGGTTTATTTTTTATGGTGATCCGAAATTCACCGCCGCCCTATTTGAGTTCATCAAACCTTCAGCACCTTCTGTGCAGATTTTGCTTGAAATCAATATATATTGCCCAAATAACACCGGAATTGATTATTTCGGTGAGGAGACGGACTGGTCATTATCTGGAGCAGCTAAGGGGACCCTCGACGCCGCCTCGGTCGGAAAATCACCGCAAGCCGCATCATATTTTCAAGGCAGTGTGGAGCTCCGTCAAGGCGCAGCAATTTCCAACAGATAGAAAAGTATTCCAGAAAAACCACTCACCCCACTCTGGGTAGAGTTGCGAGTGAAGCGAGGCTTCAGCTGTACAGGGTATTTTCACTTCGGGGAAGCCAGAATTTAGTCCAAGAATAGAAAAATAATATAGAAAAACTGATCTCAATTAATTATTTATTATAAATTTTCGTTTTTTAGACTCCTGGCCTATATTCACGACACTAGTGACAAAGTGTCACTTTCTCGCTACGCGTAACCGTCTTTTAGCAATTTTAGTGGCTTATTTTAAGGGCACATATGTTTTTATACTCTTTTCGCAGAAAAAAGAGTATATTCATTTTGCTCTGATGTTTGTATGCGATTTACTCCGTCGTCTTAAAAGCTATTTTGCTGAAACACTAATTTTAATCGGTCGGATCGGACCACTATATCATATAGGTGTCATAGGAACCTAAATCGGTTTAGGCAATAACTTCCACATTTATTATCCGATCCTTCAAATTTAGCACGCATATGTTTTTTATAGCGATTAAAATAATTTCGTAAGGATCGGACTACTATATCATATAGCTGTCATACGAACCTAAATCGGTTTAGGGAATAACTCGCACATTTATTGACTGATCTTTTCAAAACTCGGCCAACACTTTTTCTACATAAATATACGCATTTGTGCTAAATTTTATTAAAATCGGACTACTATAACATATAGCTGTCATACAAACCTAAATCGGCCCTATTAACTGACCAACACCGTTCATGTGATGTACGGCAGAAACAACTGCGAAAAGAGTCTGTAATCTTCGGCACCCCGAAGATAACGTTGGGATTTTTTATTTACAGGTACTTCGCACGTACTAATTCGACATTTACTTTAGACCAGTCCCTGCCCGGGCGCCAATTCGAACATGTGGTTCTTTGGTTTTATAAAAAAAAAAATAAGTTGTTGGACTTCTGTCCTTTATTGGTGGTAATTTTGAACTGACTGAAATAAGTTTGAATAATTATAAAGTAACTTAAAAATACAGCTGCTGCTGTTATCTCTGCTGCCGCTGTGCTGCCGCCGTTGCTGGTGGCCTTGACTTTGGGTGTTAGGTTACGAAGAGTCGATCTCACGGTAGAGCGTCTTGCGATTGTGCTGACCGTCGGTCCCACGGAGTTTGGTGGACTCTGCGCGTGTGGCTATGCAGGTATAACTTATGTAAGCTTTTGGTCATTAATCCCACGGTGTAATTGTGCTGATGTAGGGCAAGTGTAGGGAGAGTGCACTTTGGGTGCATTGCCATCGTTGATGTGTTATTTTAGAAAAGGGTGTTCTTAACTTATATCAACATCCGATACCACAGTCAAACCGATAACGATCTCGCACACAGAAGGTACAAAAGATTAGAAATTATTTGTTTGCCTCATGAAGATGTCTTTAAGTTCAAGTAAGATGATTTATTCATGTGTCTGCGAGCGACAAAACGGAACATACTTTCGGTGATTCTAGATTCTTTGATCCGCTCAGTTTATTTAGTCCCTTGATGGTCAAAGGAAAAATCTTATTGGAAGAACTTTGGTTACTCAAGCTGGACAGGATGAGTCCATTCTAATGAAGTTTAACACAGATTGGGAAGCACTGTAACAAACTCTGCTTCTAATCCCAAAAATCGCAATCTTTAAATATGTTCATCTTGAGCGTAGGTCACCGATTCGAATGCATGGCTTTGCGGATGCAGAAGACGACTGCCCTTTTAATTGTCACTTTAGTCTACCAAAAGAATTGCTAAGACTGGACGCACGAAAGTCTGTTGGAAGTCATCGTGGAATAATCGTCACAACTCAACTGCTTAGAGTGTTTTTTTTTTATTTGTTCCGATTCATTCGAAAGTGTACAGACAAGACCCTGATTTTCGATCCTCTACCCAATGTTGTTTAAAGCACGCGTGTATCTTCAAGTCTTCAGCATCTCAATTCTTTCATTCGTGGTTTTCGTGGAACTTGATGTGCATTTTCGTTGTATCGAGTTGGGGCGACTTTTAAATGCTCCTATTTCATTTGATCCCAAATTTCCATTATTGTTGACAAAGAGATCCCAATTTGTAAACTTCCACGCAGGTCCACGAACACTTTTAAATCAGCTGCGAATCTTTGGCTTGCCAACAAACAGTCCGGTCATGTATTCGTTGTTTTCGATTTAAACCTCGTCTGCTAACACAAATCATGGCAAATTTGCCTGAGATCGAATTCGTGCTCTCCGCCCAGTATTCTCGGTATGTGGCGTCAATTTTTGTGGTCCAGTCAATACGACTTTTAAAATTCATGGAAAGCAGCCTTTGAAGTCTGATATTGCCTCACTTGTTTGTTCTGCATCCAAGGCGGTACATTTAGAGATACTTTCAGAGCCCTCTACTCATTCTTTTTTGTTGTCTTTTCAAAGGTTCGTTTGTCACCGAGGCGATTCACTGCGACAACGCAACAAATTTCGTCCTCCAAATAAGAATGGAGAGGATGCCCGAGATGCTGGAGCTAGAGGCGGACGCGAGAGCGTCAGCGGACCTTGGGAGGCCGCTGTTGAGGACGCTTGGCGGCGTAGTCCTGACGCCAAAGTAACTAAACACTCTCCTCATTGGCATCGACAACTACAGGCCTTGGGCCCCCTAAGCCAGGACTTAAGCGAAGCCAAGGTCCTTACTCGCCTCCTCTGTAGCCGTGACCCTGGACCAGAAGGGTCTCAACTGCTTGAGGTGATGCCGACTTGCCTCGTCCTCGACCTTATCGTCGTGGCCGAGCACAATATGACGCCACAGCAGTGCCTGACAAGACGTGTCACCGCGGTATACGCAGGGGCGGACGGCTTAGTCAGGATCTTTAAACGCAGAGCGGAGCGATAGACAAACGGGCCATTCATCGGCTGGCAAAACTTCCACTAAGTTGAAGACTAATAGTCTGCCAAAGCGGCCGGTGTTTAATGATTTGCGTTTTATGGTTAATATTACGGTATTTTTAAGGTCATTGTAATGAATTCGCAAAGGTTGAAATTTTAGTTGTAAGGCGAAGTAACTTTAGAAAAGCTTTCAATTGCAGTGAAAGCCCTGCTACCATAAGCTAGATTAAGAATAAATTTCAGTTGTTGTCGTAAGCTGAAGCCGTCATTTTCAATTTTAATAAATTGTCGATATTCTTCTAAATTTAAACGCATCCAACAAATTTTTTTATGTAAATTAATATAAATTTTCATCAACCAATAATGAACGTTCTCTTAATTAGATCCCGAAAAGGCTGATACGGTAACAAAGATTTCATGATACTGACTTAATGTCACTCTCATTAGCATTGTTTATCTCTCCTGAAAACAATGGTCTTTAGAATGAAAGTGGTCTACAATCCTATCCTGCAACACACTCTTTTTGCAGTTCACACTAAGAATCAACTTCCCAATTTATTATTTTAAATGAGGAACTGTCATCGCCAAAATAATCCCGATATCCATCGCTTTACCGCAGTTTAGAAATAATTGGGTACAAATTAAACATATAATTTTCTTCCCTTATTCAATAGTATAATATATCATATCATATCATATAATAATTGAAATAATAAAATATGCAAGCGTGGGATTAAAGGAAAATGATAGAATGTAGGCTGCCCATTTAGCACATGAGTTGCTGTGGAGCCTACTGCAGCACATTTTTTGCAAGACTCTCTCATTTGCTTTCGAATGTAAGCACTCTCTTTAATATAACAGAGGGTAGCAATAGTTAGTTGATGAGTGTGCTTGACCGTCGCTCGCCAAGGTGTCGTGTAAAACATTTAATTAATCTTAGTTTTATTATATATCAATCTCTAGTACTATGGAAGTCAGTGAAAAATAAATATAATTTTTAAAAACTACACAAGTATTCCTTATTTACCAAGACCAATGAAGCTGTCCAATATGGTCAGTCCTCCCAGAATTCTTCAACACCTCTCACTCTCCTCTGCTCCCGGCGTTACTGTCTTCAGATGTGGAAAACCTACTCTGTCTCTGCTCTCCTGTCACAGTAGACCTCTCTAGCTTTTAACAATGCGCTCACGCCCGCTGTAGAATCTCGACAGAATTTGCCGATACTTTCTCTTTTTGACAAATTCTTTGTTACCTCAGCGAGCAATGGAAGCTGTACACATTCTCTCTCTCTTCTAAAAGTTTTACTCTCTCACTTTTTCGTAGCAATGGACTCACTCACATTAGAGTACTTTGTCGGAATTTGGCGTCACGCTCTCGTAACGACTTTGTATATGACACTGTGCAATCATTGAGCTTGAGTCCGTCTTATTCTCTTCCAATATGAAAGAACTCGCCTTGCTTCATCTCTTTTTTACTCCGTTGTTCAGTCGACGGATACAAACTCGTTGAAATTGTCGCGTTCTGCTACATTGACTTACACACTCAATTTATGCTTGAATTTTCGACACACGGTGAACGACGCTTCTAGAAAACTAGAAAAAAAATTAAGGCGATACCCTGTACCTGGTAATCGCTATTCAAAAAGTTGGTAGCTCTAGACGGACGGTAACCCTGGTCGTCTAAATTAACATAAAACCTCTGGTCGTAAGATTCATTAAAATTCAATAACACATTGTTCAATGCAAGTACTCCATCTATCAGACTGTTCGTTCGATCGTTTGCCAGCTTGGCAAGGGGAATTAAAATCTTGACTTTGAATCGTGGACCCTAGTGATACATGTGCTTCCCACACACGCAAAAGCTTTCTCCCTCTTTTCTCTTCTTTCTTTTTCCCTTTAACCAAAATTTCTACGATAAACATATTCGCCTGTGCTGAAAACAATAGGCCGAGCTCGCAAATTGTAAACCCTTTTGTTAATCTCATGCTTTTTTAATATTCTTTACTATCACCGCTCTAACAAGTTGCAGTTTATCTTTGGGAAGAATTTCTTCTCCTTCACTCACTACTTGCACTTTGCGTAGCAACTCATAGTCGTGACCATGTGTTATCATTGAACTTCCAAATAACGCTAAATATGGAGAGTAGCCAATTGCACTATGTTGGGCCGATTTCAACTTAACCTGGAATCCCACATCTTCTGATTATTTCCTAAGTATGATCTGATACCTGCAATAATAGATCTATTGAGTCTTTCTAATGCATTTGATTGTGGAATATACAAGGCAGTAAATACATGTTTGCTGCCATATTTCTGTAGTAATATTTTAAAGATATTTGATTTAAATTGTACACCATTATCAGTCATTATACTCTCTGGTATTCAGAAAACGTGAAAAATTTGAGTTTCTAGATATTCAGTTACTGCTTCGGCAGCAAATTTTCTTAAGAGCACAACCTAAGAATTTTCGCATCTCTTTTACTGATCGAGGTGTTGACAAATCCCTAATGCCTTTTGAGGGTCTGGCTTGATACCTCCGTCACCAACTATATAGCCAAGATATAGAACTTCTGGTACACACCATCGACACTTGTTTATATGTAAAGTCAGAGCAGCCTTTCTCAAGGTACTCGCCATGTACTTTAAAATTATCATGTGAAACTCAAAACTATGGCGTGAAGTTTCGACTTTTTTCACTAAGTTTTATTTGCCAAAAGGCATGTGTTTGGTTATGCGGCGCATTTGAATTTGGCGCCTAATCTAAAAGCTTCTCTAGCTTAGCTTAATTAAGTTCTGATCTAGTTCTAATTCATTGTTTTCTTATTGCCTTCTGCATTATCTTTCTTTCTTATTGGCAATTTTTTTCTCGCTTTAGCCGGCCGTGCCGCACTTTGTTTTATCTCGCAAATTTCGCCTAAATTCATTGTCAAGTTTTTAATATTAATCGGCCGTGTCGGTAATATTTTGTACAACATTAATTCTCGAATAATCAACAAATTAAAACCCTGTTTATAACTCAAACCGTATTGTGACCTTTTTATTCCTGAAACTTTCAAGCGATAATATTCGCATAAAAGCTAACAAAAAATATTGTTAGCGCAACATTTTGGTGACCCCGACGTGATAAAGGGGCATCAATTCAAATATAAAGTGCGTGATATAAACTTAAAAGGCAAAATCTGGTTCTACTGTATATGCAAAGCAAACGTCCAAAGCGCATACATACATACATACACACATAAACGCATTGCAATTTTGCTTTTGTTGTCGCGCGCGTTATTTTTGATCATACGGTGCCCGTTTTTAGTTATTCTCTATTTCGTTTATTCGAACAGTGCATTGAACCATGCCTATTAACGGTGATAGTGCGACCGAAAACAGGGTGTTCTTTTTAAAGAAAAAAGCTCAAGCTATTTTTGAGTCTGCGGGTAAAATTAATACAAAATTATCGACTGACAATTTAAAAACTTTTACCGACGGTGATCTTGTGGTGCGCCTAAAACTAATTGAGCAAACGCACCAATCGTTCAAAGTTGTGCATGACGCGCTAGAAGAACTCGACTTCGGAGAAATCGGCAGTGTACTTCGAAATGACTTTGATGAGTTGCTTGTTTCGGTAGAGTCGCGCGTGCAAACGGAAATCCTGAAGCGGCAGACGCATATGCCAGCTAGTTCAACATTTCGGCAAGATGCTATGTCTGAGCAACCAACATTTCTTGTGGCAAATAAGTCTCGGTTGCCAGAGCTTAAATTGCCAACCTTCGATGGAGGATACACGGAGTACGCCGATTTTATGTCAATGTTTTCTACCATCATTGACAAGGATTCGGACATAACAAACATAGAGAAGTTCCAACACTTAAAATCGTGTCTCCAGGGCTCGGCATTAGACACAATCCGAGCGCTAGAGATTTCCAGTGCCAACTATGCTGTGGCATTGGATCTGCTTGATAAACGATTTAATAATAAACGCTTAGTTTTCCAGGCAAATTAACCAGACCGCGAACGCGTGATGGAAAAAAATTAAAATTTGGGAAGAACCCTTCCGGCTTTATTGATCGCAAATTTAAGACTCAGGTTACAAAAGGTATTCTTAAGCTATTTATAGTTTGAAGTTATGTCAAAGCTTGCTTCTTGCCACGCTCTTGATCGAGATTTTTGTGACACTTAGGACAGTTCCACTTAGGATGGGTGATGAGTGACCGAGAGGTCAATGTTTACGTTTCCCAGCTGCGCAATTTAAGTGCCTCTTAGAAAAGTGTTTCTTTATTGGGAAGGAGTGGGGGGTGTAATTGATACTGAGAAGAGTGGCTCGAGCCAGTGGTCAGGCTTCGGATATATTATTATGCTTTTAAGAGAAATGCTAAAGAGTGCGGATTGATTGGAATAGACTGGAGCGACTAATAGATTCCTAAGTGGTTATGAAATTGCTTACAATTTCCATAGTTAAAAACAGAGGGATTGGGGGTGTCAACTGATTGAGGGTGACAGCCAATAGGTTCCGAAGTGGTTTTGATAATTGATTGTAATTTCCATATTGAGTATTGAGGGACTGAGGATGATAACTCCCCCCTTTCTTAAGATGAATCGTCCCCGATTCTAAGGAGTATCTATTAGGTTGTCAATTTTTTTATTGAGCGATTTCAAAGTATTTGGATCCACTTCGGGTATCTTAGTTTTGTTACGTTTAGTAACTGCATTTAGTTTAATGAATTTGCCAATGCTTGGACATAAATTGGGGAAGAAGCTTTTTAGAAGCTTTAACATAAAAAATACAAAAATAATTAAAATTATTGCTAGTGTTATTTGAACATGATTGTTTTCTAGAGGAATTATTATTGGTGATAACATATTGGTATTCTCAAATGTAAGTTCAGTATTGTTGCTTTGTAGATATTCAGATATTAAAAAGTTTTCGAATTTATTGTTTTTAATATAGTTTAACAATTTTTGTTTAGTATTGGTATATGTTATGTTGTTTATGTTGACAATCGTTTCAAAGGTAATAACATAAGTTCCTGTAATTAAAGTCTGATTTACATAGTTTGTTCCAGACACTAAAATAGCGCCATCTGTTATAATTTCTAATTGTCTGTTTTTTTCCTTTATTTTTTTACAACTTGTAAATTTTGTATTTAATAAATCTACAAAGCAATTGTTTTCATTTTTAAATTTTGCAAAGTTATTGTATAATTCATTTTGGTAAATCTGAATGGGATAATAAGTATTGTTACATTGTGCGACTTTTTCGTCGATTAATAATTTACCATCTTTTTGGGATATGGCTTTTGCGTGGTATAGCTTACAACTATCCTTAACAATAGGGTATTTAATATAAAAAATGATTAAACCCTTATAAGATACAATGGAAAAGACAGAAACATCCATTAAATCTATTAAAGTTACATTAAATTTCTCGTGTGTAAATATATCTGCCATATCGTGGTTATTCAAAATATTGGAATATAAAATTTTGGCTTTGGAGAATGTAATTGCATCTCGCAAGGTTTGTAGGTCCAATGACAGCAGTTTCAATCTCTGTTTTTTTACTAAGAATTCTTGATCAAGTTTGAGGTTTTGTATTAAACCGGTAACCTTTGCTATTTCCTTGAAAATTGCAGAATTGATTTGATTTTGTTTATTGTTGTTGATTATAAGATCATTAACTTTATTTTGTATTGTGACCATATCGTTATGATCTGGCGTACCTGTGATCCATTTAAAAATAGTACCAAGTTCATTAATACCTCTTTTTATTATTTTATGTGGTGTAAGTTGCGACAAAAGGGAGCTAGCCAATTTCAACTGTAAATAAAAGTCCCAATCGGGAGGAATGTTTCTATCCCTTACATACTCTATTTCTTCATTAATAATGTTTTTATAAAAAGTTAGGTTAGTTACGTGGAATAATTCTCCATATGTTTCGTACAAAAAAACGTCGTTTGTGTCTTCAATTAAGACGTAATCCTCATTAGAATAATTAATAATGTCTGAAGCGGTTGAGCCCAGTAATATAAATATGAATAATAAAATATTCATGCTAACAACATGAAAAGAAAGAAAAAGGTAAAAACGCAAAAATTGGTTAAAACTTAATATTATCCTTGTGAATAATACGATCTTTTTTATTAATTATTATTTTATTTTTTAAATCTTCCTTTACTACCTGCTTTTTGTATCTTGGCTGAAGCTTATTGCGCTCGCCATGTTTTTTCTCATATACAACGTCTCCCACCTGATAAGTTTTCGGAGTTCTTTTTTTATTATGATACTCTACCATCTTTGCTTGGACTGCTTTTAGTCTACTTGGTAAATCTGAGTGATCTATCCTATTGAACAAAATGTCATAAGGTTTTTGCTGTGTTGAAGACTGAATTGATTGATTATATTCCTTAACTGCACGGTAAATGATTTCGTTGTAGTCCAATAATTCGTACTCTTCCCGGATACAGCGGGCGATCTCTATTATAGTCGAATGGACTCTTTCCACTTGACCGTTTGCTAAACTATGCCTGGGGTCTGCGTAATATATTGTTAAACCGGCACGTGTTATTGTGGATTTGAATTGAGCAGAAGAAAAACTTGGTTCATTGTCAATCATTATTGATTTGGCAAATGGGAAAGGTTGGATTAATTCCAAAACTTTAGATTCCATGTTTGATTTGTTTTTTATTTCTTTTACTGTCAAATATTTGGAATATGCATCTATGCAAGTAAGGAATGTTAATTTCTGAGCATAAAAAATGTCAATGTGTAATTGTTCACCTTCCTTATTTGGAATGGGTGCTTCAGATATTGGGATCTGTTTGGGGTGTCTATTGTATTTATTTTTGTTGCAAGTTTCGCAATTTCGAATATGTTGCTTGAGTTGTTTGTAAAGTTTGGGCCAATAATAATATTTTAAGATCTGCTTGAGATTTTCGTCGAGACCTCTATGAGCCCGGGCATGTGTTTCTTCTATTATGATTTCCTGATCGTTTTTATTTGTAATGTCGGTAACAAATTTTTTGGTATACAAAAACTTGTTAGTAAATATGTCTTTAAGCGGGGTTTGGATTTCAAACAAATCCTCCGGGGTGCAGTGAATACCAGTAACAAAATTAGGCTGAAGAAATTCCTTTAGTATTGTTATTAAATTCTCTACAGTGTCATACTCTATTATATGCCTGGTTTTGTTAAACACTTCCATTTTTTCATGAATGGTAAATTTATTTTTTGTAATCAGCAATTGCTGCTTAAACTGATTCAACGGCTTATTAGTCTCTTCTATTGCTTGTTCATAGCTACTTTCAGCGGAATGAATGGTTTCATTATCAGACGAATTGTCTGATATATGATTCAGATTCATAGAGCTATTTATTTCAACTCCGTACAAATAGTTTCTAAGGGTTTTCAATGCCCATACTATGGCATACAATTCTCTTTCGTTTGCGGCATAATTCTGTTCCGTACTATTAAGAGTTTTTGAAATAAAGGTAATTGGTTTATTGTCCTGCGAAAGTACAGCGCCTACAGCAATGTCGGACGCATCAGTAGTAAGGATAAATTTCTTTGAATAGTCTGGCTGGGTTAATTCGATCTGCGAAATCAAATGTGATTTCAAATTTTCAAAGGCCGAAGTGCTTTCTTCGTCCAGTGTTATCTTTATTTTTTTAGACATGTGTTTAGACACCATGCCGTCGTGACCCTGCAACAATTTAGTGAGGGGTTTAGCTATGGAAGCATAATTTTGAACAAATTTCCTATAGTATCCGGTTAAACCTAGAAAACCGCGTAGCTCTCTAATGTTACGGGGAGGTGGATATTCTATGATGGTTTTAATCTTTTGTGGGTCAGTTTTTATGATTTTATATGACACTAGGTATCCCAAAAATTCGGTTTCTTTTCTGAAAAACTTGGACTTTTCCAATGAAATTTTCATGTTTGCCGTAAAAAGTATATCTATTATCTCTTGTAGATCATACAAGTGCTGTTCTGCTGTTTCGGAAAAAACAATTATATCGTCAACATAAATGTGACAGGTCTTTCCTATTTTTTCGCGTAAAATATTGTCCATTGCTCTCTGGAAAATTCGAGGGGCATTGGCCAATCCAAAGGGCAACCTAAGAAATTCATATTTCCCATTATTGATGGAAAACGCCGTTTTCTCTATATCTTCGTCCTTCATTAGGATCTGATGAAAACCTGACTCTAAGTCAATTGTTGAAAAGTAACGCGCCCTTCCCAAATTAGATAATATCACTGACGGATCAGGCATTGGATATCTATCGGGAACTGTATTTTCATTTATTTTCTTGTAATCTATGACCAGTCGATTCTTCCTGGTACCATCCTCATTATAACCCTTCTTCCCTACAACCCATACTGGGGAGTTGTATGGACTTTTACTAGGTCGTATAATGTTCTCTTGTAGCATCCTATTTACTTCTTGGTTAACAAAGTTGTTAACTGAATACGGATAAGGATACTGTTTACTATAAATAGCATTGTCATTCAACGTTCTTATTTCGCCTCTAACATCTGTTCTAAAAGGCAGACACGTTTGAATTTGAGAATGCTTTGAGATTATTTCTTGGACAACTTGTTGTTCAAGACCACTTAAGTCCTCCGTGACATTTACGGAGTGATTTACTTTGCATAATACAGAGTAATTGGTAACAGAGGATACCGACGCTTTTCGGCGTCTGCTCTTTTTAATTTTCCTTTTTCTTTTTGGTTTACTAACGATTTTACTATCGTCTGTAAATTGGCAATCAGCGTCAGTCATTGACGATGATTCATAAGAGTCGGACACTTGGAATAAGGATAGCATTTTCGCATTATTTCCTTTTTGAGAGTCCATATAAGTGGCAATGTTCAAATCTATATCTGAACATTGTAGACTACCAACTGTATCTTCAGCTGGGGTTTTGTAGTTTATTCTTTCTATTCTATCTTTATAAGCAAGCGTTCCTTTAGATAGGTCAATGATGGCATTTATTTCCTTCAGTAGGTTATAGCCGACCAATAGATCCGCATCTAAATTTTGAATTTCATAAAACCTTTGGCTTTTCCCGAATATTGTAATATTATGGAAATGGGTTATTAAACTATAACCATTCACTGTTTTTATTCTTTTCTTAATAACTAGTTCTTGGGGGTTATTATAGATACCGTGCTTAATGTAACACGCGGTAGCACCGGTATCGATTAGGATTTTAAATTTTTTATTTAATTTTCTGTCTGTTCGGAAGATGTAGGGGAGCTCTCCCCGTCTTCCTCTAAAAAATGATCCTCATTCAGATTATTAATTCGCATTGCCTTTTGTGGTCGCTGTTGGCTCGAAGGCGAGGGATGCAAGCGTTTCAAGGGTTGGGGGCTATGCTGGTTTCGATTATATTGTAGTCTATTTTGGATTTGGATGGACCTGTCTATATCCATCGGGACCGGTGGAGGCTGCACTAGGTTATTGCCTGGTGCAAAAACATTTCTGGTTGCTTGCTGATTATTGTTCGGATTTTGGTTAACTCGATTAAGTCGCAAATTAGCATTGTTGTTATAATTATTTGGGTTGTCAGGCCTTTTTTGCTGATTTTTGTTGTTATGATTATTGTTCTGTTGAGTACGGACAAAATGATTATAAGCGAAATATGCTCTCTGATTGTTCGCTTCAAGCTCTTGAGCCTTTGCTAGAGCATTGGGTAAGTTCTCCGGTTTTAGGGAAAATAGAATTTCTGACAAAGAGCCATTCAGACCTGTGATAAAGATACGCAATGCGTTATCCCTATTTCTCTTATTCATTTCTGTGATCACGTTGGCCTTTTCGCCATATGTCATTATTGTTTTATTTATTAACAAGGTAAGTTTCTTGTTAACCAAGTTATAGTATTCCAGAACTGTCATGTTGCCCTGTCTAAGAACACTTAGTTCCTGCTCTATTATATAAATCGGACGTCTGTCGCTATAGGCGAAATCCAATCTAGCCAAAATAGCCTCAAAGTTCAATACAGTACCGTGATTTGTCAGCGTGTCATTAGCTTTCCCGGTTATTTTATTTCTCAATATTGTCAGGGCACCTACATATTTTCTACTACCCTCCTTATACATCCTCATGGCGCAGCATGCTGCTTCTCGCCAACTAACATAATTTGCATAGCTACCTGAGAATTCCGGTATAGACTTAATGACGTCAAATGATTCGTCACATCTGACTGAGTCATCTATTTCTGTCGGTCGGTATTCCTGAACCGTACCTGCACTGGTATTAATCTGTAACTTCAATGCTGCAATTTCATCGGACAAGGCTTTGGTTCTACTTGCTATTAATTGAGCGATCAAATCTGCTGTCAAAGTCTGATTCTGAGCCATTTTTAAGTTTCGAAATCTACTTATGAGATCCTCCAGTTTTTTAATTTAAATTAACTCAACAAAGAAATACAGGGTTTTTTTATTTAAAGTTATAAATGTACTGATAGAGCTCACTTGGATGGTCTTCCTTCTTAAGCCAGGGGCTGTTCTTCTTGGTTGTTGGGTCTTCCTTAGGGCTTCCCTTGGGGGTCTTCTTTCCTTGATTATTATTGATGTTTTTGTTTGAAGGTCAAGGTCTTGCAGTTGTCGGGTTTGTTCGCCACAATTGATTTTTGTTGGTTTTTTTTGGATCTTTTTTTCAGTTGTTATTTTAACTAAAAATTTTTTTTTTAGGTTTGTTGATTTGTAGTCTTGCACTTGCTAAGTATTAGCAAAATAGTTTTATTTAATTTGGTAATATCGGCGCACTGTTTTTTATTTGCTTGCACTTTTAGGTTCCTTTCTATTTTTTTCAGTTCCTCTTGTTAACTTATTTTTTGGAACAATGTTTGATTGGTTTAACACTTTGAGGTTTCCCTTTTTTATTTTTTTTCAGGTCCTCCTTATTATGTTAATTTATTTGTTCATAACACTGTTTGAATTGTTTAACACTTTGAGGTATCCTTTTTTTATTTCTTTCAGGTCCTCTTTCTTTTATTTTGTTAATTTATTTGTCCACAGATTATCGTTGCGGAATTCTTAGTGAGTTCTTAACGGCTTTTTAGAATATTCGCCGCTTTGGATCAACAGTCCGGATTACGTTCACTCGCGACACTTTGATATTGTGGGGTTTAATATCTTTCGTGTAGTTTTTTTAAGAAAACTTTAACGCGAGCCCCACGTTGGGCGCCAATTAACCAGACCGCGAACGCGTGATGGAAAAAAATTAAAATTTGGGAAGAACCCTTCCGGCTTTATTGATCGCAAATTTAAGACTCAGGTTACAAAAGGTATTCTTAAGCTATTTATAGTTTGAAGTTATGTCAAAGCTTGCTTCTTGCCACGCTCTTGATCGAGATTTTTGTGACACTTAGGACAGTTCCACTTAGGATGGGTGATGAGTGACCGAGAGGTCAATGTTTACGTTTCCCAGCTGCGCAATTTAAGTGCCTCTTAGAAAAGTGTTTCTTTATTGGGAAGGAGTGGGGGGTGTAATTGATACTGAGAAGAGTGGCTCGAGCCAGTGGTCAGGCTTCGGATATATTATTATGCTTTTAAGAGAAATGCTAAAGAGTGCGGATTGATTGGAATAGACTGGAGCGACTAATAGATTCCTAAGTGGTTATGAAATTGCTTACAATTTCCATAGTTAAAAACAGAGGGATTGGGGGTGTCAACTGATTGAGGGTGACAGCCAATAGGTTCCGAAGTGGTTTTGATAATTGATTGTAATTTCCATATTGAGTATTGAGGGACTGAGGATGATAACTGGCACACATTTCTAAAATTCTGGGGCTCAAGAGAGTGGATATTTCTTCTGCAACAAGACTGCGTCAGTTCTCCGATGGACTCAATGCACATATGCGAGCACTGTTAACACTTGGAAGTGCAGAAGAAGTCTCTGGGTGCATGATAGTTCACATGCTACTACAAAAATTGGATGTCGCAACACAAGCATGTTGGGAGGAGACTATGGGTCCAGGAGCAATACCCACATGTAAGCAGTTCACAGACTTTTTGGAAAACCGCTGTCGAAAATTGGAGAACATTGAACAAGCCACGGCAACCTACGCGCCTGGCTCTCAGGTGGGAAAGAATATGAAAACTAACACTAATAAATCATTTGTCGCTTCTAAGCAACTTGGTTGTATATTTTGTAATGAGTCTGCTCACTCAATTTACACATGCTCCAGATTTAGCAATCTTTCACCTTCTCTTCGGCTTAAAGAAGCAAAAAGGATGAGCTTGTGCCTCAATTGTTTAAAGCCAGGCCATCAACTTCGAGTTTGCACATCAAGTACATGCCGAACATGTGGTGTCAAGCATCACACTCTACTTCATTTAGAGTCAAATTCACCGAATCTTCAAGGCCCTTCGAACTCTCAGCATTCATTTATTTTAACCTCTGAAGCTGCTGCATCAACACTTCCCTCACCCACCTCTCTTGTTGCCCAGAATTTAGAACCTGGTTTTGCGCTTCTAGCTACTGCTGTTATTTTGATCAAGTCCCGTTCAGGATCATTCGTTCCATGTCGTGCACTTTTGGATAATGGTTCTCAAGTTCATTTAATAACTTCTCGATTTGCACATATATTAAATTTGAATCGAAACAAATCAAATTCAACGGTGTCAGGCCTTGGCGATAATGTTGTGCACACAAATGGGCAATCTGTCCTCCTCTATCTAAAATCGCAAGTCTCCGATTACCAAGCCACTCTTGAAGCTGTGATTACGCCAAGCATAACAGGTTGGCAACCTAGTTATACATTGGATACGACATTCTGGAAAATTCCTGCCAATATTCAATTAGCCGACCCTGATTTCTTCAAGCCCCAGCGCATAGACCTATTATTAGGAGTGAGTGTGTTCTATGAACTACTGTGCGTGGGTCAAATAAAACTTGCACCTGGTTTGCCAGTGTTGCAAAAAACCAGATTAGGTTGGATTGTTTCTGGAGGTGGTGAACAGACTCAAAAGCCTCGGACTCACATCGCCAGGACTGCATCCGCTCTCCATTCTGACTCACAAATGGACAATTTGATCCGACGTTTCTGGGAAATTGAGAACCGTAATGAAGGCATTGTTAGTTTTACAAAAGAGGAATTGGATTGCGAAGCTCACTTCAAGGAAACGTTCAATCGATTGTCTTCGGGGGAATATTCTGTTCGATTGCCTTTAAAGCAAAATTCGTGCTTACTGGGCAATTCTTACCAATCAGCATACCGTCGATTCTTAAGTCTAGAACGCAAGTTAGAGCGCCAGCCAGAGTTGAAATCTCAGTACTCTGCCTTCATCAAGGAATATGCTGAATTAAATCATATGTCAGCTGTAGCTTCCGAATCTTTAAATCGATGCCGATATTTTTTGCCCCATCATTGTGTCCTTAAAGAGGACAGTTCAACAACTAAACTTCGAGTTGTGTTCGACGGCTCTGCGGCAACCTCATCAGGATTTTCGTTAAACAACGTTCTTATGGCAGGTCCTACAATTCAGGCGAAACTCTTTAATACCTTGCTCAGATTTCGTACATTCCCTGTGGCGCTGACTGCAGACATTTGTAAAATGTATCGGTGCGTCAGGGTGGCTGAGCCAGATAGCTACTTGCAGTGCATATTATGGAGAGATAATCCTCTGCAAGAAATTCAAATCTACAAACTGGATACTGTCATATATGGAACCAAGCCTGCTTCTTTCTTATCCATTCGTGCCATGCATCAGTTGGCATTTGATGAGCAATCAACTTTTCCATTAGGTGCTGCAACCTTGCTAAGGGATTTCTACGTTGACGATCTCATCACTGGTGGAAAATCGGCGAACGAAGTCAGAAATATAATGCATCAAACGACTGGCTTGTTAGCAAGAGGCCATTTTGCATGATATTCCACATTGCGATAAAGAAAAGTTTCTGAAATTTGATGATGGAAGTGATTTCACAAAAACTCTTGGCCTCGCATGGGATCCTTCAGCCGACAAACTAATATTTTCATTCACCCCTAAAGGTTTGTCATCAAAACCATCAAAGCGCTCCGTTTTATCGACCATAGCAAGATGCTATGATCCTCTTGGATTGATTGGGCCAGTAATCGCAAAGGCCAAAACATTTCTGCAACAATTATGGGCTGAGAACTTAAATTGGGATGAAAGTTTGCCGGAACACCTCAACGCAGCGTGGGATACCTTTTGTAACAAAATATACAGTTCTCAGCGTTTTAATTTCACTCGACTAGTTCTCCTTCCTGATAGCACTTGTGAGGTGCATGGATTTTGCGATGCCAGTATAAAAGCGTATGGAGCATGTATTTATGTCGTGTGCAAGGAGAAGTCTCAGTCACAATTACTTTGCTCAAAATCGAAAGTTGCACCTGTAAAAACTCAGACCGTCCCTAAATTGGAATTGTGCGGAGCTGCTTTGCTTTCCAAATTGATGAATGAGATTTTTCAAATGAACTTATTTGCAGGCCGTTTTTATTGCTGGACTGATTCGTCGGTAGCCCTGGCATGGATACGCAGCGAGCCATCGAGATTCAATGTCTTCGTTGCTAATAGAGTGTCAGCCATACAGGAACAAACTGCTGACATGGAATGGCATTATATTCCAACGGCAATGAATCCCGCTGATGCATTATCGAGGGGAGCCTTTCCTGATGAAATCTGCAGTTCCGATTTGTGGCTACACGGTCCAGACATTCTTCAGAAACCCCAATCTGAATGGCCTACAACTCGTTCTCCTGATGTACCACTCCTTGAACTTCGCAAAACAGTGCTCTTAGCCGTGTCGCCCCATATTGATCTAACGATTGGCTGTAAGTTCCTCAACTCCTTTTCAAAGCTTGAGCGTGTTTTTGGATATGTGGCCAAGTTTATTCGACGTATCCGAAGCTCTGGACTTTCTATGCTAGACGTGCAATTTGGTTCTAGGTTGCTGATTCGATCGGTTCAAAAGGCTCACCTCTGGGATGATTACAAGTGCTTGATTAACAAAAAGCAAATTGCCGCCTCCAGTTCTCTTTCATCTTTGGCACCATTCTTGGATGACTTCGGATTGTTAAGAGTTGGTGGAAGGTTGCAAAATTCAAACCTCGATTTCGACGCACGTCATCCTATCATCATGCCTAGACAGCATCCCATCACACGAGCATTAATAATGCACTTTCATCTCAAGAATCTACACACAGGACCACGATCTCTACTTGCTCTGATACGCCATCAATACTGGCCTCTTGGTGGGCGCAAAACAGTCGCAAGCGTCACCAGTAAATGTGTTCGATGTTTCAGAGCTAAACCACATTATGTTCAACATATCATGGCTGATCTGCCAAAGGAGCGTTTGGAATCTTCTCATGCATTCATGGTGACAGGTGTGGACTATTGCGGCCCGTTCTTTTATAAAAGTGGAGTGCGCACTCGGCCTCCAGTCAAATGCTATGTCAGCCTCTTCATCTGCTTTGCTACCAAGGCTGTGCATCTCGAGCTGGTGCAGGATCTGTCCACAGCAACCTTCCTCAGTGCACTTCAGCGATTTATTCTTACCCGAGGGCGTCCGAAGCAGATATGGTCGGATAATGCTACAAACTTTGTTGGAGCTAAAAATGAATTAGCAGATCTTAAGCGTTTGTTCCTTAGCAGCGAACATTTGAAGTCTGTTCGAGAATTTTGTGTGGCTGATGGAATCGACTGGCACTTCATTCCCCCACGTTCTCCTCATTTTGGCGGCTTATGGGAAGCTGCAGTCAAAACCGCTAAGCATCATTTTTACCGTTCTGTTGGCAACTCCCTCCTAGAGTTTGATGAACTGCGAACTCTCGTCTGTCATATATCAGCGATTATTAATTCACGGCCATTGTTACCACTTTCAGAAAACCCTGACGACCTAGATGTGCTCACTCCAGCTCATTTTCTTTGTACAGCTCCTTTGTCAACCTTCTTCGAGCCTGACGTCAGCAAACTGAATTTCAATCGTCTCGATCGCTGGCAACGTGTGGCTTATCTGCAGCAGACATTTTGGGCGCGATGGCGCGAAGAATATTTGACCTTGCTGCAGCAACGCTCAAAATGGCAACGACACTCTCCCGGACTACAACCTGGTGACATCGTACTGGTCAAAAATGAGAATCTACCCCCACTGAAATGGCCCTTAGCTCGAGTTACAAAATTAATAGCTGGAGGTGATGGTGTCACTAGAGTAGCTGAGTTGAAGACTGCTGCTGGGACTACTACCAGAGCCGTAACTAAGTTGTGCCTGCTTCCAAAAGACGATGTTGAAAGCCCGTGACTTCCAACGGGGGGAGTATGTTTGGTTATGCGGCGCATTTGAATTTGGCGCCTAATCTAAAAGCTTCTCTAGCTTAGCTTAATTAAGTTCTGATCTAGTTCTAATTCATTGTTTTCTTATTGCCTTCTGCATTATCTTTCTTTCTTATTGGCAATTTTTTTCTCGCTTTAGCCGGCCGTGCCGCACTTTGTTTTATCTCGCAAATTTCGCCTAAATTCATTGTCAAGTTTTTAATATTAATCGGCCGTGTCGGTAATATTTTGTACAACATTAATTCTCGAATAATCAACAAATTAAAACCCTGTTTATAACTCAAACCGTATTGTGACCTTTTTATTCCTGAAACTTTCAAGCGATAATATTCGCATAAAAGCTAACAAAAAATATTGTTAGCGCAACAGCATGTTTCAGGTCTAGTGACAAGATAAATCCTGCCTTTGGTAATATCGACAGTATACCATTTATTTTCGGTTGAGGGTATGCATCTTTTATAGTAACAGCATTGACTTTCCGGGAATCCAGACATAGCCTGAATTTTTCCCCTTTTGCACCACAGCTACTGGGCTACTCCAGGAACATGTTGGGTGTGCTAGTTCTACGACTCCTAAGGCAAGCATGTTATCTATTTCCAAATGGATCTTCTTTTATACTACTGGTGATACTGAAAAGTATCTCTCCTTAATAGGCTTAACTCCGGGTTCTATTTCTATGGTATGTTCGATGAAAGAAGTTTTTCCTAGCCCATCTGCATTCAAATTTGGGAACAATGATACTACTTCCTTTAGACGACATAGCTGTTGTTCTGTTATGTCTGATGCTATTTTAGCTCATTAACTGCTTTAAGCTCTACAACCTGTTTCCATAAGCCATATGCCCTCCAAAAATCCATGGCCAGATAAATATCAGTAATAATATAAAGACAGATTGACCTATTCTGAACTATCTGTTGTAACAGAGCCGTCTATTTCATACCTTTTGCCTGGTGCCGTCACAACATGAGCACATCTTTTCTGATAAGGGTATTTCTCCTCTAAAAACGCAATTGCTGCTTTTCCACACAAACAGGATACTGACGCCTCTGAGTCTAGCAAGCCGCCAATCTTTTTGTTAAATAACTCCACCTCCACAAAAGGTCTAATAACTTTCTTTTCAGCTACAATTGCTTCTAAACTTAACTCTTGCTCTATCTATATTTTGATTAATAGAATTGGGAAAGTGCTTGGTATTTCTCTTGATTTTTGAAAAACCGGTTTAGCTTTCTCCATGTAAAACATTTTCAAAAATTTCGTTTCTAGCTCGCTTATAGTTTTGTAATCGAATATGATACAGAACTATAAGGTGTTGATTATATTGCTTGTCTTCTAAGTTTTCCTGACATTTTTCGCAATTTGGCTTATATATATTCGCGGCTCCACAACCGTAACAAAATACTGATCTTTCTGCCAAATATGCTTTTGACAATTCCAACACAATATTTCTTTGTGATTTGTCACTTCGCTAAGAGCACAAATTGCCTGTTCTTCTGAATTCTCATATTCTACGAATACGAGCTCTTGCACTTGCCATCTTTAATTCTGTTTTATGTGTATTTTACTTAATTTCTTGTAAATTTCTAAATTGAATAACTCTTTTCTCAAATAATGTTTCAAGTTACGTTTTAATATCGAGGTCAATTTGCTTTCTATCATGGGATACTGTAGTCTGTCTACCAGAAGTATCACCGCAGTATAGAACTCATCAAAACTTTCTGAACTCATTTGCTTGCGTTACCGAATCAACTCTTGCACATTATCATCGGATTGAGGATCATGAAAGTATTGTCTTAAAGCGTCACACAGATGACTCCAAACAACTTTATCTACGTTACGCCTATACCGCCAAAAACATTCACTTGCTCTGCCAATGAATAACGTATGAATGTGCTCACATAAAAGTTCGAAGTTGCTTCCGAGATTGTCTTTAGTTAGTGGTGTGATCATATATATGAATTTTCCTACCGGCATTCCAAAATTGGATCCATTGAAGTTAACCTTCCAGCCATTAACCAAACTTGCTACTTTGCTACTGTCTGATCCTGTATTGTGACTAAATGTTTCTGATCTACCTGGTTCATCGGAGGTACTTCGCACTCGCTGTGCAACTGGGGGAGGAGTGAACTCTAAGCTCACCTACTATATCTAAAAGACTATTTCGAGTTACACTGCAATTACCTTTGCAACGAGTCATAACTTTTAACTCAATTGCAATATTCGGCCTGGTCCATAGTCCACATACATTTTCTTACTGTCTGATCCTGTATTGTGACTAAATGTTTCTGATCTACCTGGTTCATCGGAGGTACTTCGCACCCGCTGTGCAACTGGGGGAGGAGTGAACTCTAAGCTCACCTACTATATCTAAAAGACTATTTCGAGTTACACTGCAATTACATTTGGAACGAGTCATAACTTTTAACTCAATTGCAATAGTCGGCCTGGTCCATAGTCCACATACATTTTCTTAACTTTCACCTATAATTTTCTCTGTGCTATGTCTAACTGCCATTTTAACACACGATTTATTTCTTCAACCAATCAGCAACTATGTTTCAATTTGTTATGTTTATTTGTTTATTTTATCTTTTTTTAATTAAAAGGGGTAATGTGCACTGTGATTTCAAATCTTCTCGGTTCCCTATTTTCTCTTTAGTCCTGAGCAAACAATACTTTATTTTCCTTTTGGGAATCGTAAAACATTTTATATGGAGTTTTAAGATATCCTCAACTGGTAAACCGGTTTTCTATCATCTCTTTGTACTGTTCCGCATAAATTTCCATTCGGTCAGTTATATTGTGTCATCACAACTATATATCCCGCTTCCAGAATTTCCATTCATACCAACAGCTATTAGGATCTTTTTATTTGCCTATTTGCTTTTTGTTTGGGACGAACAAGCAGCTTATATTGATGAACTCATTCCACTCATCCATTGGATTTCAAAAAATTTGAGAATAACTTTCTGCACCTTTGTAAGGATCGAACTACTATATCATATAGCTTCCATACGAACCTAAATTGGTTTTAGGAGAAACTCGCACATTTATTGTCTGATCTCTTTAAAACTCAGCAAACACGGTTTTTATACCCTGTACCTAAAAAGGTACAAGGGTATATTAAGTTTGTCGAATGTATGTAACATAGAGAAGGAGACGTCAGAGACCCTCCAAAGTTACCTAATGTATGATCAGGGTGACTAGAGAAATCGATCTAGCCATGTCCGTCTGTCTATCTGTCTGTCTGTCTGTCTGTCTGTCTGTCCGTCTGTATGAGCACCTCGTTCTCAGAGATGGTAAGGACTACAAAGTTCCGGTTTGTTGCTAATAATCATTTGTTCTGCAGGTTAGATCAAGTTTATTATATTTTTATTACTATCCGATTTAGGTTCGGAATAAAAAGTAGAAAACCACAACAACCTCAAACAACGGAAAAAGTTCCGAGGCCATAACTTTTTTGTTCGCTATCATATTATTACGAAAGCTTGCAGTTAGAAGTTCTTAAATGTTCGCAATAAGGATGTGAAGTTTCGATCTGATCGGACAACTATATCATATAGCTCCCATAGGGCCGATCGAAAGTGCAAAAATCGTTTTAACGTCATAATTTCTTTATTTTTAAAGATATTTTATTCAAATTAAGAAACAATGTGAACTTTAAAATACGCAGCAGCTGTGAAAAGTTTTAATAAAATTGGACCTCTACATCATATAGCTTCCATAGGGCTAATCGGTCAACAAATCCGATTTCTGTGCTTTTTTGTCAGAAAACGGGTTATTTATCAACCAATCGCAACCAAATTAAGAACAAGACAGTTTTTAGTATAAGTTTTTAATAACTCCAAATTTTATTGAAATCGGATGACTATATCATATAGCTTCCATAGGGTTAATCAGTCAAAAAATTCGATTTCTGAGCTTTTTTGTCAAAAAACGGGTTATATATGAACCAATTCCAACCAAATTAAGCACAAGACAGTTTTTAGTATAAGTTTTTAATAACTCCAAATTTTATTGAAATCAGATGGCTATATCATATAGCTCCTATAGGGCTAATCGCACAAAATCTCCGATTTTTTGTTGTTTTTTTTTTTTTTTTGTCAGAAATCGGGTTTTTTATGCACGAATCGCAACCAAAAATACCATATGATAGTTTCTTTTGTAATAACCCAAAAAGCGAAGTTTTAATCTGATCGGAGTACCATAACATATAGTTTCCGTATGGCCTCTTGGAAGTGCAGAAATTGTTTTAACGTCGTAATTTCTTTGGTATTAAAGATATCTCTACTAAATTTGGGAATAAGTCGTGCTTTAGGACACCAATCAATTGTGCAAAATTTAATCGAAATCAGATGGTATTTTTATTATTTTGTCAGAAATACTGATTTACGCTCCCTACAGGTAGAGGGTATCTCAAACTCGGCTACGCCTGAGTTTAACGTTCCGAATTTTTTGTATAAATATACGCGTTTGCGCTGAACTTTATTAAAATCGGACTACTGTATCATATAGCTGTCATACAAATCGAAATCGGCCCTATTAACATACCAACGCCGTTCATGTGATTTACGGCAGAAACAACTGTAATCTTCGGCACCCCGAAGATAACGTTGGGATTTTTTTATATTAAATATTCCCTGTATCTTAAGGGGAAGGGTATATTAAGTTTGTGCAAATGTGTGAAAGATAGAGAAGGAGACGTCGAAGACCCCCTAAAGCTACCCACAACATAATCAGGGTGACTAAAGAAATCGATATAGCCACGTTTGTCCGTCCGTCCGTCTTAACCCCTATCTTTTAGAGACTATAAGATTCCTTATGTGTGTACGGTGGCCAAGTTTTTTTTCCCCCCGGCTTCATTTCTTTTATATTTATTGATGTATTATTTATAAGCGTTGAATGTTTATACGCTCTTTAACCACTTAGAATTCGATACAAACACTTATAATTATGCATAGTATTTTTTGGTGCACTTGTGCATTAAATTAAAAATTTGAGTGCTGGATTGATACTGTCTTTATTCGTGTAGAGGGTATAAAAGCTCATTGCTATCTGCACCTACAAAACTATGTAATATTTAGCTATTGTTCTCTTATTCTTTAAAAGATTTTTATTTAGGATGTAACTTTGAGAGCCTCTGATGTTACCTTAACATATATTTCCTATATTTACATACATATTTAACTTTTCATTCACAGAATTATACATTACTTAAACATTTATAAAACATATATATAACTTCAATAATAATACAATAAATAATACATTATATTATACTTATAAGCTTATGTATTTTTATTTTATCTTGATTAATATATTCACAGAGAATTATTGAATCATATGTTGAAAAACGCCAAGGAACTACATATGGACCTCCAAACCAACGCTCTATGACAATATTCATTGACGATATCAATATGCCTGTTATAAATGAGTGGGGCGACCAAATAACAAACGAGATTGTACGACAAATGATTGAACAGCATGGATTTTATTCCTTAGAACGACCTGGTGATTTTTCAACTATCATGGATATACAGATGTTATCCGCTATGATACATCCCGGCGGTGGACGTAATGACATCCCCAATCGACTGAAACGTCATTTATGTATTTTTAATTGCACTCTTCCTAGTAATAACTCTATGGATCAGATTTTCAAAAGTATAGGAGCAGGATACTTCTGCTCTGATCGCTTTGATGAAGAAGTTGTACAAATAATTCCGCTCCTTATACCACTTACTCGAATTTTTTGGCAAAATGTAAAAGCAAGAATGTTACCAACTCCAGCAAATTTTCACTATGTATTTAATTTACGCGATCTGTCACGTATTTGGGAGGGAGTGTTAAAAGTGGAGCGTGAAGAGTGTAAATCAGTTGATCAAGTTTTAAAGCTTTGGTGTCATGAATGTACTCGAGTAATTGCTGATCGTTTCACATCAGAAAAGGATAAAGTTTGGTTTTTATCACGAATGCGAACTGATAGTGAAATACATTTAGGATCTTATTTTGAACAATACCCAGAAGAACCAACCTTTTGGGTTGACTTTTTACGAGATGCACCTGAAGGCCAAGAAGATGATGATGAAGATATGTCGTTCGAGCCTCCAAAGATATATGAAGAAATTCCTAGGTGGGTTTCAATTAACTATAATGAGTAGCCTTCTTTAAAAATTATTGTATTTTATTTTAGTTTCGAATTGGTTAAGTCTAAAGTCACATTCTTTATGGCTCAGTTTAATGAATATATTCGAGGGTATAATATGGATATGGTATTTTTTTCGGATGCATTGAAACACCTAATGATTGTTTCACGTATTTTAAGCAACCCACGTGGAAATGCACTTTTAGTAGGTGTTGGTGGATCTGGAAAACAGAGTTTAACACGTTTAGCTTCGTTTATTGCAGGATATAAGTTTTTTCAAATAACTCTTTCACGTTCTTATAATACTGGAAATCTCACTGATGATCTGAAGGTCTTATATCGGACTGCTGGTTTGGAAGGCAGTGGAATGACTTTTATATTTACAGACAATGAAATAAAAGAAGAATCTTTTCTAGAATTTATCAATAACATACTTAGTTCAGGTGAAATTGCAAATTTGTTTGCAAAGGATGAGCTAGACGAGATGTACAGCGAGCTAATACCGATTATGAAAAAAATACAACCACGTCGACCGCCCACACAAGATAATCTGTATGACTTCTTTATATCTCGAGCACGTGCTAATCTTCATATTGCATTATGTTTTTCTCCTGTGAGTTTATCTATTAACGATTATTGTTCTTACAAACTTAACAATATATTTAAAAGGTTGGTGAAAAATTCCGCATGCGTTCGCTTAAGTTTCCTGGTCTTATATCTGGCTGTGTAATTGACTGGTTTAAAAAATGGCCAGAAGATGCACGAATTGCAGTTTCTAAACACTATCTTGGCGATTTTGAAATGGTTTGTAGTGATAAAGTAAAAGAACATGTAATTGATATTATGAGTTGGATACACGAATCCGTGCAAGAATCTTGCATTGGATATTATGACCGTTTTCGTCGACTTACTTTTGTTACTCCAAAATCATTAATTTCATTTTTAGAAAGTTATAAAATCCTCTACAAAGATAAGCAGGAACATATTGTTGTTATGTCAGAACGAATGAGTTCAGGTTTAGATAAATTAGATGAGGCAGGATCCTCCGTAGCGGTGTTAAAAAAAGATCTTATAGAAATGAATAAGGTAATTGTCGTTGCTAGCGAAGAAGCTGAAGAAGTACTTGCAACGGTAGAACAATCCAAAGCAGCGGCTGAAATTGTTAAGGTTGAAGTAGCTGAAAAGAAAGGTCAGGCTGAAGTATTAGTGAAAAACATATCTGCAGTAAAGCAAGTTGCAGAAGCTAAATTAGAAAAGGCTCTACCTGCATTGGAGGAAGCAGAAGCGGCACTAAAAACAATAAAAGCAGCAGATATAGCTACAGTTCGTAAGTTAGGAAAGCCGCCATATCTTATAACGTTAATTATGGATTGTGTATGTATACTATTTCGACGTAAAATAAAAGCAATCAGACCAGATTCAGATAAATCCTTTATTCAAAGTTCTTGGGAAGAGTCTTTAAAAGTTATGTCAGATACAAGCTTCTTAAGAAAAATTGTTGAGTATCCCACCGACTTGATCAATGCTGAAATGGTTGATATGATGCTGCCATATTTTCAATATCCGTAAGTATGAATAACTTTTAAATCATATTTTTTAGACTCTTTTCGAAGAAAAAGGAGTCTATTCACTTTGCTCTGATGTTTGTAACGCACAGAACCAAACATCGTAGACCCACAAAAGTTACATCTAGAATACTTAGAATCACTAGAGGAGTCGATATAGCCATGTCCGTCTGTCCGTCTGTCCGTCTGTCCGTCTGTTTCTATGCGATTTACTCCGTCGTCTTAAAAGCTATTTTGCTGAAACTTGGTATTTAGCCTTTTTTTTCCTAGGTAGTACACTAGTTTGAATCGGTCTGATCGGACCACTATATCATATAGCTGTCATACGAACCTAAATCGGTTTAGGCAATAACTTCCACATTTATTATCCGATCCTTTTGAAAATAGGCATGCGTGTGTTTTATATAACGGTAGATAATTGTACCAAATTTTGCCTGGATCGGATCACTATATCATATAGCTGCCATACGAACCTAAATCGGTTTAGGGAATAACTCGCACATTTATTGACTGATCTTTTTAAAACTCGGCTAACACGTTTTCTACATAAATATACGCGTTTGTGCTAAATTTTATTAAAATCGAACTACTATATCATATAGCTGTCATACAAATCGAAATCGGCCCTATTAACTGACCAACCCCGTTCATGTGATTTACGGCAGAAACAACTTTGAAAAGAGTCTGTAATCTTCGGCACCCCGAAGATAACGTTGGGATTTTTTTTTTTACTTTTTCGTTTCATTTAGGCAATATACATTTGATGCCGCTAAAGTAGCTTGCGGCAATGTTGCTGGCTTACTGTCTTGGACTATGGCTATGGCAAAGTATTTTGAAGTCAATAAAGAGGTGCTTCCATTAAAGGCAAATTTAGCTGTTCAAGAAGCTAAGTATCAAAAGGCATCCGGTGATTTAAAATCAGCTGAAGAGCTTTTGGAGCAAAAAGAAACAGAATTAGCTGAAGTTCAGCGTACATTAGAAGAAGCAGTGTCTAAAAAAGATGCTGTTTTGGGAGAAGCAAAAAAATGTCAGGATAAAATGGATGCAGCTACAGCTTTGATTGGTGGCTTAGCTGGAGAAAAAATACGGTGGACTGAACAAATTGCTACATTTAAAAGAGAAACAGAAAGATTAGTTGGTGACGTTATTTTACTTACTGCATTTCTTTCTTATACGGGGCCATTCAATCAAGAATTTAGAAATGACCTTCAAAGTCAATGGATAAAACAAGTAGTTGAAAAGATGATTCCAATATCAGCAAATGTGAATATTATTGAAAGTCTTACCGATCGTTCACAAATTGGGGAATGGAACATACAAGGTTTGCCTACAGATGAGTTGTCAATACAGAATGGAATAATTGCAACCAAAGCAGTGCGTTTCCCATTATTAATAGATCCACAATCTCAAGGCAAAGTCTGGATTAAAAAGAAAGAAAAACTTAATGGATTAATTATTACTGCTCTTAATCATAAATACTTTCGCAATCACTTAGAAGATGCTGTAAATATGGGTTTGCCAATTATTATTGAAGATGTTGCCGAAGAATTGGATCCTTGCTTGGATAATTTACTTGATCGTAATCTATTAAAAGTTGGTACTCAATACAAGATAAAAATTGGTGACAAAGAAGTTGATTGGAATCCGTCATTTAGATGCTATATAACTACCAAGTTGCCCAATCCAGCTTATACACCAGAAATTTTTGCAAGAACTTCAATAATCGACTTTACGGTAACAATGCGCGGTTTGGAAGACCAACTCTTGGGACGAGTTATTTTAACTGAGAGAAAAGAACTTGAGGACGAACGTGTTCAACTTGTAGAAACTGTAACCGGAAATATGAAAAAAATGAAAGAACTTGAAGCTAATTTATTGCATAAACTTTCAACTACACAGGGAAGCCTTTTAGATGACGTTACTGTTATAGAAGTACTTAATACAAGTAAAAATACTGCCATAGAGGTTAAGGAGAAAATTGAAATTGCGAAGGTTACAGAATCTAAAATAAATGCAGCTCGCGAAGAGTATCGACAGGTGGCTACTCGCGGAAGTGTTTTATACTTTCTTGTGTGTAGTATGGCAATGGTAAACAATATGTATCAAACTTCCTTAGTACAGTTTCTCGAAAGATTCGATGCCTCTATGCACAATTCCGCTAAAACTCATATTACGCAAAAACGTATAAGACGAATTATTAATTATCTCACTTTTGAAATTTATCGTTACAAGTCCCGTGGATTATATGAAAAAGATAAATATTTACTAGTACTTTTAATGGCATTAAGTATAGATCGACAACTCGAATTAATAACTTTTGACGAATTTCAAATCTTTATAAAAGGTGGTGCGGCATTGAACTTAAATGATTGTCCACCGGTCCCTTTTCGATGGATAACTGATGGAACATGGCTTAATTTAGTACAACTAACAAATCTTTCCCCATTTGTAAATATTTTAACAAAAGTTGGAGCAAATGAACGTCTTTGGTTTACTTGGTATAAAAAAGATGCACCAGAAAATGAAGTCATACCAGATGGATATAATTCTCTGGACCCATTTCGAAAAATGTTACTAATTCGATCATGGTGTACTGATCGAACTATTTCTCAGAGCCGCAAATACATTTCCAATTCTTTGGGTGAAAGATTTGCTGAGCCTGTTGTTCTTAATTTTGAAGAACTTCTTACAGAAAGCCGTGAATTAATGCCTTTAATTTGTTTCCTTTCATTGGGATCAGATCCCTCATCGAATATAGAACTACTTGCAAAAAAGAACGAGTTGAAATGTCATCCTATATCAATGGGCCAAGGGCAAGAAATACATGCTCGCAAGTTAATAGCAGCATGCTTGGAAGATGGTGGCTGGGTTTTATTACAAAATTGCCATTTAGGCTTAGATTATATGGTGGAACTGACAATACAATTACTTGACCTGGAACGCGTGGGTAAGGAAGCTAGTGTGAACTCAAGTTTTAGAGTTTGGATAACGACAGAACCACACCCAAAGTTTCCTATCACACTACTGCAAATGTCCCTTAAATACACTAATGAACCACCAGCTGGAATTCGCGCTGGATTAAAACGCACTTACACAAATTTATCACAAGATTTTCTCGATTACTCGCAATCTCCTTATTATTTACCATTAGTTTATGCTATATCTTTTCTTCACACGGTCGTCCAAGAAAGACGAAAATTTGGACCACTGGGTTGGAATATACCATATGAATTTAATTCATCTGACTGGTACGCTAGTTGCCTATTTGTTCAAAATCACCTAGATGATTTAGAGCAAGGCAAAGGAATAAGTTGGATAACAGTACGTTATATGCTGGGCGAAGTCCAGTATGGTGGACGTGTAACTGATGATTATGATAAGAGATTATTAAATACATTTTCTCGAGTATGGTTTCATGACGCATTATTTGAGGATTCGTTTCAATTTTTTAAGGGTTACAAAGTATACAGTTTTAAGGAACAGGAATCATATTTGTCAGCAATAGACGAAATGCCTAACGTAGATCCACCACAAGTCTATGGATTCCATTCTAATGCAGAAATTACATATCAAACAAATACAATGCGAAATATATTAGATGAAATCCTTTCAATCCAGCCAAAGGGTAAGTAATGCTACAAACAATAGAGCTTTGAATAGATATCCTATAAAATTTACAAAAATTGGAGTCCTTAAATTAAGAGCCTAAATTTATGTATAAAAAGATTTTTATAGTTCTTCACTTAAAAATAGTGCAATTTGACAAACTCCAAGACTTTACAATATTTTTTTATACGCCTTGAATATTTTATTTAAATAAGTTTCCTTGCATACTTAATAAAACTGTTTAATAAAGTTTCAGTCTGATCGAAATGTAAATATAATTTTCACGATTGTTGTCCCTGTCGCTGTTGGTTTTGGCGCTACTAATTCTGTCGCTGTAGTTATGCACTGCATTTCGGAAATTGTTTTGATTGATTTGAGTAGCGGTGTTTTTAGACTCTTTTCGAAGAAAATGGAGTATATTCACTTTGCTCTGATATTTGTAACGCACAGAACCAAACATCGTAGACCCACAAAAGTTACATCTAGAATACTTAGAATCACTAGAGGAGTCGATATAGCCATGTCCGTCTGTCAGTCTGTCCGTCTGCCCGTCTGTCCGTCTGTCCGTCTGTTTCTATGCGATTTACTCCGTCGTCTTAAAAGCTATTTTGCTGAAACTTGGTATTTAGCCTTCTTTTTTACCTAGGTAGTACACTAGTTTGAATCGGTCGGATCGGACCACTATATCATATAGCTGTCATATGAACCTAAATCGGTTTAGGCAATACCTTTCACATTTATTATCCGATCCTTGGCATGCGTATGTTTTATATAACGATAGATAATTGTACCAAATTTTGCTCTGATCGGATTACTATATTTTATAGCTGTCATACGAACCTAAATCGGTTTAGGCAATAACTCCTACATTTATTACCTGATATTGTTCAAATTTAGCACACATATGTTTTTTATAGCAATTATTATAAATACCAAATTTCGTAAGGATCGGACTACTATATCATATAGCTGCCATACGAACCTAAATCGGTTTAGGGAATAACTCGCACATTTATTGACTGATCTTTTCAAAACTCGGCTAACACGTTTTCTACATAAATATACGCGTTTGTGCTAAATTTTATTAAAATCGGACTACTATATCATATAGCTGTCATACAAATCGAAATCGGCCCTATTAACTGACCAACCCCGTTCATGCGATTTTCGGCAGAAACAACTTCGAAAAGAGTCTGTAATCTTCGGCACCCCGAAGATAACGTTGGGATTTATTTATTCTGTGTACGAGTGCTCCTCAATTTCTAACGCGAATTCGTGGGACTGTATCACGTAGATCCCATTTTGCCTGGTAATTTTCCCATTTTTATACCTTATATCCAAGAAGAAAGGTTATACTGGAAAGCTGCGAGTGTATGTAACACACAGAATGTGAGAAAGTGATATGGCCATGTCCGTTAGTCTGTCCGTTAGTCTGTCCGTTAGTCTGTCCGTTCGTCCGTCTGTTCGTCCATTTGTCGGTCTGTCTGTTAAGCTCAACATTTGTTACGCCCTCAAATACCAATTAAAGCTTGCAGTTTCCAAGATCAGTAAAAATATAGTGTGTGAATCAACCATTTTAAATGATTTTTTTGATAAAAGAAAAAGTTGAATGGGAGCTAGTCATCCGATTTTAATCAAATTTGGTGTTATTAAAAACTTATACAAAAAAAAAAAAAAAAAAAAAAAAACAGTATTGTGCTTCATTTGGTTGGGTTTGGTTAATAAATAACCAGTTTTCTGACAAAATAGCGCAAAAATCTGATTTTTTGTCCGATTAGTCCGATTTTGGTGCTATATGATATACATAGGTACTCAATTTGAATATAATGCGAGGCTTTCAAAAAGTAAGGTGACTTTTCAAATTTCATGGGCAATGTACTTTCGGTGGTTTTTGTGCAAATGTATGTAACTTAGAGAAGGAGACGTCGGAGACCCCCCAAAGTTACCCACAATATGATCAGGGTGACTAGAGAAATTGATGTAGCCATGTTCGTCCGTCTGTCCGTCTGACCGTCTGACCGTATGTCCGTCTGTCCGTCCGTCCATGTGAACGCCTAGATCTTAGAGACTATAAGAGCTAGGATAACCAAACTTGGGATTTAGACTGCTTATGTGTGTACGCTGGTCAAGGTTATTTTTTTTTCTCCTCCCGCCACCCCTTCCACACCATCATTTTTTTAAAGCCATTTAATTTCTAAATCTTTCGGATTTAAATATTAGTTCATTTCATTTTTTATTTTGTTATGTTGGTACACTCTTCCCAAACATCTGTTCAAAGATTCAAGTGAAGGTTGTAAGTGTTTTCCATAAAATTTTGTGTAAAAAATAAAATAAAGTGCTCCGAAACGCTTGAAATGCTGACAGTGGCATACGGTGAAACTGTTCTGAGTACAAAAAATGTTTACAAGTGGTATAAACTCTTCCAAGGTGGCCGAGAAGATGCCACTGACGAACATCCTTCTGGACGCCCAAGCACGTCAACAACTAATGAAAACGTTCAAGCAGTGAAGAAAATTGTTTTGTAAAATCGTCGAATCACTATCAGAGAAGTTGCTGAGGATGTCGGTATATCACTTGCCTCGTGGCATGAAATTCTTTAAAACGTTTTGGGCATGAGACGTGTGTCAGCGAAGTTTGTTCCAAAATTGCTAAATGTTGACCAAAAGAACCGTCGCATGAACATCGCTCAAGAGCTGTTGAATGACGTCAACGATGACCCAGATTTATTCAAAAGGGTCATAACTGGTGATGAATCATTGGTATATGGCTATGATATCGAAACCAAAGCCAAATCGTTCCTAAGGAAGAGCCCAGGTGACCCAAGGTCAAAAAAAGCTCGTCAAGTTCGATCAAATGTCGAAGATCTGCTCACATTTTCCATGGCGTGGTGCATCATGAGTTCTTACAATATGGTCGTACGGTCAAGAAACAGTATTATCTTAAAGTTATGCGCCGTTTGCGAGAAGCAATACGGAGATAACGTTCAGAATTTTGGAAAAACCATTCATGGATTGTGCATCACGATAATACTCCTGCTCACTCATCTTTGCTTGTGAGAGATTTTTTGGCCAAAAACAACACTACAGTCATGCCTCAGCCACCAAGAGAAGAGCTCAAGGCTAAAAACATATAAAAACTTTTACTGTCAATTCTAGTAGTAATATAATACTACACAATCTAGGTGGCTTCGCCCCGTGATTACTCGCTACGCAACCCGCCAACCTACCTCTGGACTAAATTCGGGCTTTCCCGAAATTCAAATATTCTGTACCGCTGAAGCCTCCAAATTTTTTTACATTTTTGAAAACTTTGCATATTTATTTTTTTTTTTTTAGGGAGCTGGGGGGGGGTTGGCGGTGGATTTTGGATCAACATAAAAACCAAAGTTGCCCTTTCGCGTGTCCTATTGATTCTATACACAAATTTTTATAGTTTTCCAGATATTTGAGATTAAGCAATGAATGCCAAAAAAAGGGGTTGGGGGCTATTTTTAATCTTGGTGTCAAACAAAAGGTATTTTTATTGTGCATATTTAGTTGGAACTAATTAATACTGTCAACTTAAATTTGCAAAAACTACAGCGCTCTGAAGTTATAATTTATTGTAGAGGGGGGTGGGACGCTCCGCCGAAAAAACTTTTCCTGTCAACTTTTCCTTTCCAAGAGGTCAACATACTGACCAAATTTGGTTATCCTATCTCTTTTTGTTTTTGACATAAAAAATAAACTTGCCATTTCCTATGTCCTATTGATTCTTCCCACAAAATTTCATAATTGTAGCTTTTGTAGTTTCTGAGATCCTTTTCCATTCCGATTGAGACACCTCCAAAACATGGTTTTTATTTATTTTTATTTTTTTTAATTTAAAAGCCTGGTGGTTATATATTGCTGTTTTGTCAGCGTGTTTTCCAGGAGATAAGCCAAAGCTTCATTTGGTGAATTTGCATCCTCGATTCTCTTGCAAATTCTGGACACTTTACCGTCAAAGACAAGGTACAAACTGACATTTTCAACTTTTGTCAGAAATTGTCAGAAAATGAGTTATACTCCACGAGGCACAGAAGACACATTAGAATTTTCTATTAAAATTCACATAAAACAGTACAACTACACATATATTAACTACATACGTTAAAAACAACATACCTTGGCTTTTATTTTCCATATTTTACATGCAAAGTATGCAAATAATTTGGCGGGAATTGCCTTCTCTCAATCAGCTGTTTTTAGTAAAGCTTTCGGTCAATTTTGTTTTTGGTTTCTTTTTATATGATCTATTTTTTTTTTAGAAAATAATTCATAAAGGACGATACATTGACATGAAAATTAAGACTTAATGACAAAAAAAAAAAAAAAAATGAATTCTGCACCATAGTGTACTGTAGCAAATTTTTCGGTATAAATTTTTATTTAATTTTTTTTTTTTCAATAATTTTTTTTTGATAAACTTGTTTTAATTTTTTCACTTCTTTCTTTTTTTATATTTTTTGTAAGATTTTACACTTTCATTATTCAAGGTTTCCAACCACTGTAATAGTTCTATGTGAACTCCTACGTGATTTGGAAAAAAAAAAAATCTCTCACTTGTTACTACCGCAATATTAATCCATCAAATATTTGTTTTAATTTTTGATTTTATATTTTGATACTCTTTTCGCAGAAAAAAGAGTATATTCATTTTGCTCTGATGTTTGTAACGCACAGGACGAAACATCGTAGACGCACAAAAGTTACATCAAGAAGACTTAGAATCACTAGAGGAGTCGATATATCCATGTCCGTCTATGCGATTTACTCCGTCAGTTTAAAAGCTATTTGGCTGAAACTTGGTATATAGTCTTCTTTTTTACCTAGGTACTACACTAGTTTGAATCGGTCGGATCGGACCACTATATCATATAGCTGTCATACGAACCTAAATCGGTTTAGGCAATAACTCCCACATTTATTACCTGATATTGTTCAAATTTAGCACACATATGTTTTTTATAGCAATTATTATAAATACCTAATTTCGTAAGGATCGGACTACTATATCAAATAGCTGCCATACGAACCTAAATCGGTTTAGGGAATAACTCGCACATTTATTGACTGATCTTTTCAAAACTCGGCTAATACGTTTTCTACATAAATATACGCGTTTGTGCTAAATTTTATTAAAATCGGACTACTATATCATATAGCTGTCATACAAATCGAAATCGGCCCTATTAACTGACCAACCCCGTTCATGTGATTTTCGGCAGAAACAACTTCGAAAAGAGTCTGTAATCTTCGGCACCCCGAAGATAACGTTGGGATTTATTTATTCTGTGTACGAGTGCTCCTCAATTTCTAACGCGAATTCGTGGGACTGTATCACGTAGATCCCATTTTGCCTGGTAATTTTCCCATTTTTATACCTTATATCCAAGAAGAAAGGTTATACTGGAAAGCTGCGATTGTATGTAACACACAGAATGTGAGAAAGCGATATGGCCATGTCCGTTAGTCTGTCCGTTAGTCTGTCCGTTAGTCTGTCCGTTAGTCTGTCCGTTCGTCCGTCTGTTCGTCCATTTGTCGGTCTGTCTGTTAAGCTCAACATTTGTTACGCCCTCAAATACCAATTAAAGCTTGCAGTTTCCAAGATCAGTAAAAATATAGTGTGTGAATCAACCATTTTAAATGATTTTTTTGATAAAAGAAAAAGTTGAATGGGAGCTAGTCATCCGATTTTAATCAAATTTGGTGTTATTAAAAACTTATACAAAAAAAAAAAAAAAAAAAAAAAAAAAAAACAGTATTGTGCTTCATTTGGTTGGGTTTGGTTAATAAATAACCAGTTTTCTGACAAAATAGCGCAAAAATCTGATTTTTTGTCCGATTAGTCCGATTTTGGTGCTATATGATATACATAGGTACTCAATTTGAATATAATGCGAGGCTTTCAAAAAGTAAGGTGACTTTTCAAATTTCGTGGGCAATGTACTTTCGGTGGTTTTTGTGCAAATGTATGTAACTTAGAGAAGGAGACGTCGGAGACCCCCCAAAGTTACCCACAATATGATCAGGGTGACTAGAGAAATTGATGTAGCCATGTTCGTCCGTCTGTCCGTCTGACCGTCTGACCGTCTGACCGTATGTCCGTCTGTCCGTCCGTCCGTGTGAATGCCTAGATCTTAGAGACTATAAGAGCTAGGATAACCAAACTTGGGATTTGGACTGCTTATGTGTGTACGCTGGTCAAGGTTTTTTTTTTCTCCTCCCGCCACCCCTTCCACACCATCATTTTTTTAAAGCCATTTAATTTCTAAATCTTTCGGATTTAAATATTAGTTCATTTCATTTTTTATTTTGTTATGTTGGTACACTCTTCCCAAACATCTGTTCAAAGATTCAAGTGAAGGTTGTAAGTGTTTTCCATAAAATTTTGTGTAAAAAATAAAATAAAGTGCTCCGAAACGCTTGAAATGCTGACAGTGGCATACGGTGAAACTGTTCTGAGTACAAAAAATGTTTACAAGTGGTATAAACTCTTCCAAGGTGGCCGAGAAGATGCCACTGACGAACATCCTTCTGGACGCCCAAGCACGTCAACAACTAATGAAAACGTTCAAGCAGTGAAGAAAATTGTTTTGTAAAATCGTCGAATCACTATCAGAGAAGTTGCTGAGGATGTCGGTATATCACTTGCCTCGTGGCATGAAATTCTTTAAAACGTTTTGGGCATGAGACGTGTGTCAGCGAAGTTTGTTCCAAAATTGCTAAATGTTGACCAAAAGAACCGTCGCATGAACATCGCTCAAGAGCTGTTGAATGACGTCAACGATGACCCAGATTTATTCAAAAGGGTCATAACTGGTGATGAATCATTGGTATATGGCTATGATATCGAAACCAAAGCCAAATCGTTCCTAAGGAAGAGCCCAGGTGACCCAAGGTCAAAGAAAGCTCGTCAAGTTCGATCAAATGTAGAAGATCTGCTCACATTTTCCATGGCGTGGTGCATCATGAGTTCTTACAATATGGTCGTACGGTCAAGAAACAGTATTATCTTAAAGTTATGCGCCGTTTGCGAGAAGCAATACGGAGATAACGTTCAGAATTTTGGAAAAACCATTCATGGATTGTGCATCACGATAATACTCCTGCTCACTCATCTTTGCTTGTGAGAGATTTTTTGGCCAAAAACAACACTACAGTCATGCCTCAGCCATCAAGGCTAAAAACATATAAAAACTTTTACTGTCAATTCTAGTAGTAATATAATACTACACAATCTAGGTGGCTTCGCCCCGTGATTACTCGCTACGCAACCCGCCAACCTACCTCTGGACTAAATTCGGGCTTTCCCGAAATTCAAATATTCTGTACCGCTGAAGCCTGCAAAATTTTTTTACATTTTTGAAAACATTGCATATTTATTTTTTTTTTTTTTAGGGAGCTGGGGGGGGGGGGTTGGCGGTGGATTTTGGATCAACATAAAAACCAAAGTTGCCCTTTCGCGTGTCCTATTGATTCTATACACAAATTTTTATAGTTTTCCAGATATTTGAGATTAAGCAATGAATGCCAAAAAAAGGGGTTGGGGGCTATTTTTAATCTTGGTGTCAAACAAAAGGTATTTTTATTGTGCATATTTAGTTGGAACTAATTAATACTGTCAACTTAAATTTGCAAAAACTACAGCGCTCTGAAGTTATAATTTATTGTAGAGGGGGGTGGGACGCTCCGCCGAAAAAACTTTTCCTGTCAACTTTTCCTTTCCAAGAGGTCAACATACTGACCAAATTTGGTTATCCTATCTCTTTTTGTTTTTGACATAAAAAATAAACTTGCCATTTCCTATGTCCTATTGATTCTTCCCACAAAATTTCATAATTGTAGCTTTTGTAGTTTCTGAGATCCTTTTCCATTCCGATTGAGACACCTCCAAAACATGGTTTTTATTTATTTTTATTTTTTTTTAATTTAAAAGCCTGGTGGTTATATATTGCTGTTTTGTCAGCGTGTTTTCCAGGAGATAAGCCAAAGCTTCATTTGGTGAATTTGCATCCTCGATTCTCTTGCAAATTCTGGACACTTTACCGTCAAAGACAAGGTACAAACTGACATTTTCAACTTTTGTCAGAAATTGTCAGAAAATGAGTTATACTCCACGAGGCACAGAAGACACATTAGAATTTTCTATTAAAATTCACATAAAACAGTACAACTACACATATATTAACTACATACGTTAAAAACAACATACCTTGGCTTTTATTTTCCATATTTTACATGCAAAGTATGCAAATAATTTGGCGGGAATTGCCTTCTCTCAATCAGCTGTTTTTAGTAAAGCTTTCGGTCAATTTTGTTTTTGGTTTCTTTTTATATGATCTATTTTTTTTTTTAGAAAATAATTCATAAAGGACGATACATTGACATGAAAATTAAGACTTAATGACAAAAAAAAAAAAAAAAAAAAATTCTGCACCATAGTGTACTGTAGCAAATTTTTCGGTATAAATTTTTATTTAATTTTTTTTTTCAATAATTTTTTTTTGATAAACTTGTTTTAATTTTTTCAATTCTTTCTTTTTTTTATATTTTTTGTAAGATTTTACACTTTCATTATTCAAGGTTTCCAACCACTGTAATAGTTCTATGTGAACTCCTACGTGATTTGGAAAAAAAAAAATCTCTCACTTGTTACTACCGCAATATTAATCCATCAAATATTTGTTTTAATTTTTGATTTTATATTTTGATACTCTTTTCGCAGAAAAAAGAGTATATTCATTTTGCTCTGATGTTTGTAACGCACAGGACGAAACATCGTAGACGCACAAAAGTTACATCTAGAAGACTTAGAATCACTAGAGGAGTCGATATATCCATGTCCGTCTATGCGATTTACTCCGTCAGTTTAAAAGCTATTTGGCTGAAACTTGGTATATAGTCTTCTTTTTTACCTAGGTACTACACTAGTTTGAATCGGTCGGATCGGGCCACTATATCATATAGCTGTCATACGAACCTAAATCGGTTTAGGGAATAATTCGCACATTTATTGACTGATCTTTTCAAAACTCGGGTAACGCGTTTTCTACATAAATATACGCGTTCTTGCTGAATTTTATTAAAAGCGGACTACTATATCATATAGCTGTCATACAAACCTAAATCGCCCCTATTAACTGACCAACCCCGTTCATGTGATTTACGGCAGAAACAACTGCGAAACGCAATACAAGTATGGAAATTAGTGCAATGCCGAAAAGTGTCAGCATGGTGACACTGTTGACTGTGGATTGAGTCTTTATGTGTCGCAACCGATTGGTGCTATTCAGGAGCAATTCCTCTAATGCCAATCGTTCGGTTTCTTCGAGTGTAGTTTCTAAGGTGAATACTACTGGTTTCATGATGGTTAATTCCAAAAGAGTCTACTTTCGATGTTCACCGAGTCATTCGCTATCTGTAGTAGGTACGTGCCTTCTATTCGTCTTTCTGTGCAATTCCAAGTCAAATTGCCTTTGTAGTTATTCAGTAGTATGAGCCCGTTGCCAATCTCTTCTATCTCTGGTACTTGAATTACTTATATTAACAATTTAATTCTTATCGCATAGTGTTATGTTCTGAACCGTTTTACAATTTTCTGGAATGCCATAGGTTTGATTTTCAAAAACAAATACTTCACTTAGTTCTAAGTGTACGATTGTTTTATCTTTTACTATTGGCTTTATGAGAATATTTTGGTATTCAATTTCTTCTTTATTACGTATTTTAATTATGTATAAAAGTGTTGTATTATTGTGAGCTATTGAAATTTCACAAAAACTCCATAATTTCTTCGATAGATAGGTATGGCACTTTGCCTCTTTTAAATATGTCTATTTCTATTTCTACCAACTATCTCATTGCTCAGAGAGCTACTTTTCTGTATGGAATTTGTAATGTAGTCTGATATGGAAGTGAGTTTATTTATTCTTTGCTCTAGTTCCTTATTGATATTATTGTTTATTATTGTTTTCAATCAGATTATTTTAACATTACAAGATCATCATGATCTGGACTACCTGCTATGTATTTCCACCCTGACCCTATCCAATTTTAGGATCGCGTTTTCCTTTTTTTCGGAAATGTTGTAATTGTTTGAACTGCCAATGTCCCAGTTGTATCGGTCATGCTACATAACAGTACTGTTAATATAATGGGTGTGGTGGCCGTCCCAGATGGTGTGGAGATTCTCCTCTCAACTTTCTCCTTTTCTTGATCCCCTACTAGGGTTCCGCTATCCATACAATAAGGACGTGCTCTGCGAACGGGTACTACAGAGCCTGCCTCCACTGGAATGCTGTGTGCCGATTTTGGATCGGGCATGAGTTGGTTGGGTGTGCCGGCTTTTAGGTCGGGAGTCTCCACAAAAAAAAAATAATAATAATAATAATAAAACGTTCCACTCGCTTAAAGGGGATTTTGCCTGGGTTATTTTTTTTTTTTCAACCGTTTGTCGCAACCCGCTTAGTGACCGTTTTTCCTTGTCGCGACATTCGATTTTAATCACATAGAGAACGTTTTGCTCTATCGTAGAATCACTCTTAGAAAAAGTTTTGCTCTATCGTGGCTAAGTTTCCCGCTACGCGTTCGTAGAGTTTGATCGGTTTTTTTCTATTGTACGCGTAGAGGACCCTACTCGGGCGCCAGTTAATTTATTCGATGTTAAACGAAATAAAAAAAACGAATTTTTGGTTCAATACCAGTTCAACCGAACTGTCTTTATTGAAATATTATTTGAGACTCAAATTAAGAATGTTTAAGTGTTCCCTAATTAGCTGTAAGTTTCGTCGGAGACGTTGGCTGCGCTACTGCTGATGGTGCGCTGGTCATCGTTGGACAATTTTCTTGGGATGACTTGCACTTGTCGCAAGCGGATGTTATGGGCGAATTCTGCAGGTGCAGTTTGGAGAACCCGGCGTGTGCAAGCTGCGCCGCCGCTGATGGTGTGCTGGTCAACGTTGGGCAATTTTCTTGGAATCACTTGCACTTGTCGCAAGCGGATGTTATGGGCTAATTCTGCAGGTGCAGTTTGGTGAACCCGGTGTGAGCAGGAACTGGGTCAGACGCTTAGCTTGCAGGTTGATCGAATCCCATAGTTAAGCTATCTTGTATTTTAGATATTTTTGTTGTTAACTTACACAAACTGGTGTAAAACTACAAAATGGACATGATCAAACGAAAAATAATCTTATATTGGTGACGTACGACACGACCATATCGGCCATTTGGTAGCTGTGTTGCATACTCTCGACCGCTAAAGTGAGCCGATTGCATTCACAGAGTCAAATACAATGTATTTTTCTTTGGCGGCTTTTGAGTTTGTTCGTGCATCCTTAATGTGCAAAACAACAATTTAGGAAATTAAAATGAATCAACACATTAATACAATGTAATCTTGCCTTTATGTTATAAAATCAAGTGAAATATATAAATTTGGAATCTTAATAACATATAAAAGTGTGGTTTTATTATGAAATACAGAAATGTCTGAAAAACTTAGCATCTCCTCACTGGATAATGATGTTAAGTTTCCAGACTCAAAAATTTTGTGAATTTCTTGAACTTCGTTGTCTCCTAATAAAAATGTGTTTATTACATTAGATTTTGCCCATTGTATGGCATATTTTATATTTATTATTTCTTCTTTAATAAGTCTAACCTGATTCTGTAGATTGAGTGTTATCTCTTCTGTAAAGTGATCATTCTTTTTTATCAAATTGTATATGGAATTGGTGATACTAGTCAATTTATTAAGTCTGTCCCTGAATTGATTATTGATAACTACTTGCTTGTTCCTATTGTCTACTATCTCATTGACCTTGTTTTCTAAAGACGTGAAGTCGTCGTGGTCTGGGGTACCTGCCACGTATTTCCACGCGGTACCCAGTGCGTTGATCGCTCTAACAGGTCTACTCTTATGGTAGCTGGAACTAAGTGTGTGGAAGGTGGAGAAAGTTTGGTTCATTTCGTGGTTCAGAGTGTGGTAAGTGTCTGTAGTTCTTAGATTATTTTCTATGTGCCATGAAAGTTTATTCAAAGTTTCATTGATATAACTTAGATCTATAACGTGGATTAGTCTAGTTGTCGATGATCTTATTTTACCTATTCCTCTATAGATCGTTGCTGTTTGTACGTCCGCATAGTTCGTTATTTTTACGGTTGCGTTATTTCCGGTCAGCGCGCCTAGGGTCAGTATTCTGTGGAAAGGTTTAGTTATTTTTAATATTGCTTTTATGAACTATTTTGCCTGTTTCTGTTAATATGGTGGTGTCCTTGTCCTCTTTAACTATCTCCTTTTTAAATTTGGGTGATAATTTCGAACCTAATCTAACGTTGATTTTTACATAGACTTCCTGGTTTGTATGTTGTGATGGGTTTCCGTTTCTTGTTATGGTGTCGTAGGTCCTGGTCTTGCTTCTGTTTCAATCTGTCTATATTGTCTTGCCTAGTTTTCTCGTAATCTTCGGGACTGATTGTCGATACTCTACCAAAGAAAACCTCGAGTGGTTTTTTTCCTGTGACGGAATGAATTGTGTAGTTGTACTCGTACACAGCCCTATCTAGGAGCTCCTCAAAATTCCTATGAGCTCCATTTTTCTTAATACTTCTCATTATTTCAGAGAGTGTAGAATGGAATCTCTCAATTTGCCCGTTGACCGTTCTTTTGTATGGTGGCGTTTGAAAAACTTCGATGTTCAGTTGATCTTTGAGCATGAAGATAATTGAGGCTGAATTGAGGGCTTTTTCATTGTCCATTATGACGTATTTGGGGACACCGAAATAAAAGACGAGTTCTCTTAAAGGGAGTCGTATATCTTCTACCGCCTTTGACTTAATTATTCGTTCTTGGGCTAATTTTGAAAAATTATCAATTGCGGTCAATACTAATTTCTTTTCTGTGGAATATATGTCCACGTGAATAATGTGACCTCGATAATCTGGGCTTGGTGTTTGTTTCAATTCTGGATTTGGGGGATGTCTATCGTACTTTCCTTCATTACAGGCCTTGCACTCTTTGACTATTGAATCAATTTTAGCCTTCATCTTTGGGAAGTAGAACTTTTCGGACAGCTGGAGTTTGTTTTCTTGTGAATTTCTATGGGCTCTATTATGAATTTTTAGTATCTGCTCAACTTGGTCGTTTTCGTTCGTTAAGTCTGTTACCCTGGACTGGGTAAAACGAATTTTGTATTTACTAAAATGAGCTGGGTATATTTCCTGGATTCTTCCCATTATTGGTTCTGAGTTTTGTATGCCATTAATGACGGATGGGTTGAGATATGTTTTTAGAACTTTAATTAGTTCTTCATTGGAATATTGTTGCCTGTACACCTCGTGTCTGTGAAATGTGGGAAAGGGTATACTGAACTTATAGTCTGTCGATTCTGAGGTGAAAAGAAAATTTTGGTCATGAGCTGAGCTCTCTGCGCTATGTTGGGTTGAGGCTACTGAATTAATCTGGTTGGGGGGAGCTCGAGACAGAGCATCTGCCACTACATTTGCTTTACCGGGTTTATACTGTAACTCGTAGTCATACTCTTCTAAAGTCGCCTTCCACCTTTTGATTTTTGCGTTGCCATTCCAATTGCTCAAGGAATGGGTCAAGGGTAGGTGATCGGTATATATTTTGACTTTAGCTCTACCATATAAGTAGTTCCTAAGAGTTTTCAATCCCCATACTATGGCCAGCATTTCTTTCTCGTTGGCTGCATAGTTTTCTTCCGCTCTTCTCAGTGTTCTGGACAAGAAGGATATGGGTTTATCGTCCTGTGATAGTACGGCTCCCAAAGCGTAATTGGAGGCATCTGTTGTTAATTGGAAAACCTTTTTGAAATCGGGATAACTAAGAATGACCTCTTTTGAGATTAAGGTATTCTTTAGTTTTTTAAAAGCCTGTAGGCCTTCTTTGTCAAGTTCTATTGGTATATTTTTTGATTGGTTTTTGGACACACGTCCATCTTCCCCTCTTAAAAGCGAGGTTAGGGGTTTCGCGAGCCAAGCGTAGTCCCTTATGAACTTTCTATAGTACCCTGATAAACCGAGAAACGATCTTAAGTCTTTCAAGGTCTAGTCTAACCATCCTATACTTTCTCTCTCCCGATGCATCGGCTTTTTTTTGGGACAATCCACACTGGGTGACCTTGAGGGTCGAATTCTGCCATCGTTGAGGAGTTCTTTTACTTGTTTATCTACTTCGTCCTTGAGGGACATAGGGTATTGGTAGAATTTTAAATAGACAGGTTCGTCGGATTTAGTCCGTATGTCTGCCTTGACGTTAGTCACAAATGTCAACTTCTCGTCCGGCTTTGCGAAAAGCTGTGGGTATCTGTTAGTCAATCTGTTCAGTTCGTTAACCTGTTGTGGAGTCATATGGTTGGTACGGGGGTAGATGCTATTCACGGATTCCAGTTTTTTCTCTTTAATGTTTAGTTTGACACGGTCTTTCATTATCGAATGGTTTGTCATTGGGTATTGGGTCGGAAACACAGCGGGGTTGTATGTAATTTTTATTCGATCCCGTGTCTATTAGAATTTTCATTTTTTTCCCGCCCCCTACACTTGCTTGGAAATATGGCAAGGAGGAGCGGGTGATTCTAAAAAATGTAAGTCTGCAGGTTCCTCTGTCATGTCCGGTTCCAATGCTTCTTCCCTATCTATGTATTCTTGTAGGGTCTCGTCGTATTGTTCTGCAGCATTTTCTTGTTCTATAGCTTGCATATATTGTTCCTCGGTCATGTCGGTTTGTTCGTTATCGAATGTCTGTATATTAAACTGTTTTGGTCTTTTGTCATTTGGTGCTTGATATTGTGCTGGTGGCCTTTTACCAAGCTCGAACCTGGGTCTATTCATATAATTAACCTGTTTCGTACGAATACTGGGGTCAACCTCCATCGGTTCAGGTCTTGGCAATGGTTTAGGAGCGAAGGGTCGTGGTGGTGGGTTTGGATACCCGTTATTGACAGCTATGGTTCTCGGGAAAGGTTGTGGTCTAAATTGTTGGTATGGCAACCTGTACTGGGGTGGACCTTGGTTAAAGAATGGTTGGTGTAAATGCGTTTGTGGTCGCATCACCTGATCGACATAATTGTTTCTGCTTCTGGGCAGTGGTACGGGTGTTTTTTGTACCTGGGTTGATCTCATTCCCTGACTTTTAAATTGAGCGTGAGCCGTCCTGAAATTTTGGTTCTCTAATTTTAGACACAAATGTAGAGCCTGTGGAAGGTCTTGCGGTTCTTTGATACCGAGAAGTCTAGGTAGGTCACCTCTTTAACCTCTAACAAAGGTGTCTATCCCTGTAGAACTGAGTCATAACTCTTTCAGACTCCTTAGACAAATCCATGCAACCTACTTTAATAAGTATTAGAGAGAGATGATTGTAAATCTCCTGATAATATTCTTCTATAGTTTGGTTGCCCTGCGTCATTGTTGTCATCTGATGCTCTAAGGTATTTACGTCACGTTTATCTGCATAATGCAGAGTCAGGCACCTGGATATGGCTAACCAGACTAGTGGCACATTATAGGACTCGAGTATCGCGTCTGCGTGTCCTATGACTTTATTCCTTATCGTGTGCAGGATTCCAAAGTATTTTGGGCTACCTCTTGTTGACTCATAGGCACTCAAAACCCTTTCTACCGATTTCCTCCAAGAATTAAATTCACCGCGGTTTCCGGAAAATTCACGTAAACACTTGACTACATCGGGTACCTTGTCAAGATCGTTTTGCCTCAAGTCTGGTCTGATTACTTCGTCAGTTGCGTCAGAGAAATTTTCGTAATTATTACCCATTGACCTAGCTAGTGCGGGTATCTGCTCCTGCAATGTTTCTGCTACCACGCTGGTTATCCAGCTTTTTAGTTCGTTCATGTCTAAAGTGTTGCGTTGTCCTGCACTACTCGAGTTGGAAGTGGAAGCGTGAGGGCTTAGGTTCGGAGGTCTAACTAAGTTGCTTGGGTTTGACATAATAAAATTCTATTATCACCTTCACTGTTTTAAAAAAATTAACTTTCTTTTTTTTCTCAAATTATTATTCATTTTATATCGGAGGACACTCCTTTGATTCACAACGAGATAAAAAAAAATTCTTCTTAGATTTCTTTCTTATTATATTTTCGATTTCATGTGTTATTTCTTTGAATTTTCTTTCTTTATTTTCTTAGGGTTTTTTCCTTAATTTTTTTTTTTTTTGAATTTCCTTTTCCTTTTTTTTTCCTCAAATCTTAAATCTTTCTCACATCACTATTTTCTTTTAATATTTGAATTCACTTAGATTTAGCTTACATTAGAATGTTGATCCGCATCCTTCCTGGTGGTCCAGAATTTATCCTCTTTGCCTTGGCTACTGGGGTTCTAGTGTTCCACACTTCAGTTGGAGGGTGAACTGCGGGCGTGCCTTACAGCTCGTTGCTGGATCAATCCGGGCGATTTTGCCTTTGGGGGAGGGTGATTAATTTCCCTTTTTTTTATGTTTCTTTTATTTCGCGCCGACCGACTTATCTTTTGTTTAGTCGGGAGTCTGCTCGAACGCGAAAAAGAAAATATTATATCCGTCACTGTGCAAACTGTTTGGCACTGAACACGAACTTAGTTTTGTCGAACGCGCGAGTTATACAATTGCTCTCTCTCTCTCTCTCTCTTACCCCTTCCCCTTCATTTAAAAGCAACACATTTCCAATAACACATAATTCACAATTGTCACATCAGCGTGGACTGCGATCCACTTCAATATCAAGTGGACCAAAGAACACTTTGGCCACCAAAAGCAGCAACCACATTATATAAACAAAGAATACACTTAAGATAAACTAAGAAGAAACCACCCCCAATAATGTAAACAGAGAAACACTCAAGATATAAGAACTAACCATAGAGAATTAAGGAGAGCGATTGATCGCATAAAAGAAACCTAACTTAGAAATAAGGTTGAGTTTGGAAATAAAACTCACTTAAAGACGATCTACTCGGACTCGAATTTGTTCTGGGTTCGGTACTGCATCTATCTTTTGAACTACGTGTACATAAACACGTAATTGGCGCAGTCGGTATTCGAATCAAAACCTTCACCCGGAAAATATAAATAAGTGTAAAAGAAAAACTTTTTCCGCACAATAAATTTTCTGCCTGAAACAAACTTTGATTGTGGCATTAAATAGAGAAAATCTTAATATTGTCACAAACCAGTCGAGACAATACAGTGTGTATAGTGAAGTGCGACAATTAAACAGGGAATTCAAAAACCCGTAATAATAGTCGAAAAATCCCAAATTTAAAAATAAAAATCCCAACGTTATCTTCGGGGTGCCGAAGATTACAGACTCTTTTCGAAGTTGTTTCTGCCGAAAATCACATGAACGGGGTTGGTCAGTTAATAGGGCCGATTTCGATTTGTATAACAGCTATATGATATAGTAGTCCGATTTTAATAAAATTTAGCACAAACGCGTATATTTATGTAGAAAACGTGTTAGCCGAGTTTTGAAAAGATCAGCCAATAAATGTGGGAATTATTCCCTAAACCGATTTAGGTTCGTATGGCAGCTATATGATATAGTGGTCCGATCCGACCGATTCAAACTAGTGTACTACCTAGGTAAAAAAGAAGGCTATATACCAAGTTTCAGCAAAATAGCTTTTAAACTGACGGTTTAAATCAGATATGTACAGACGGACAGACGGACATGGCTATATCGACTCCTCTAGTGATTCTAAGTATGCTAGATGTAACT
>JBAMCM010000130.1:0-83633 GCA_037075145.1 Scaptodrosophila latifasciaeformis | reverse complement strand
CCACCGCCCATATGTATTCTACTGATGCTGACTGGCCAAATACCGATGTGGGAGTTTGTTTATTTTATTAGGCTGACCGAGGGGGCTTGGTGGGGGCCATGGTGACATACCCTGCTGGTATGGTAACTCTCGCAAACGTGAGGTCAATGATCGATTCACGGCCAGCTTTACTGTAGGTGGGAGTTAAGCCGTCATTGAGCAGGCAGATGTTTATGCGGGCGAAGACTTCTATTGTAGTAGTGATACCGTCGGATTCGTTTTCTTACTACCCCATTCTGTGGCCCAAGCATTGAAGTCGCCGGCTATGATAACGGGAGTGCGGTCTCTGCAGTCGTCCGCGATTACGTCGAGTATTGCTTCATACTCATTGAGGGGCACTCTGGGCGCAATGTAGCAACTATAAAGATAGCGGCACCGCCATCCAGGCTCTGCTGCCATACTGCATCCTGCTTACTGCGATACGGTTCGCTCAATATGGCGATATCTGCGGACAAGTCCCTCACGGACTGTGAGAAAAGATCCTGTGCCGCTCGACAGTGGTTTAGGTTTAGTTGGAGAAACCTAATTTTGACCCATTTTAACAGCCCTCTGGTAGTGTGGACAGGCCCTGCTCAGCGAATGGTGCCCGGTTTCCGGTTTCCCGTGCCTGGTGCAAAGGATACACGCCGGTTTTCCTTTACAATTTTTTGCTGGGTGGGCTTGATCTCCGCAGTTGAAGCATTGTTTACTAGCATCGTATTTGCTTCTACAGCGCGCTGCAATGTGGCCGAATCCTAGACAGTCAAAGCATCGCCGCGGCTCCGTCTTTTGCCTTAGTCTGCAGATAGCCCAACCAATGCGTACCTTGCCTAGCTTTAGCAAGGCCTCTGCGGTATCCTTTGTGAGTACCATAGTGGCAACTTGTGTGCCACTAAATGATGGACGTAGCCTCACATTGGCTTCTGACCCTAGCTTAGAGCCTACCTGGTTGGTGCTGGCTTCTAGTACTTCCTCGATGGTTGAGTCCGCCGAAATGTCTCTTATTTCAAGCACTGCCTTGTCCGAGATCGATTTAACTTCGACTCGGTCTCCCAGCACTTGTTGCACGTTCATCTGTAGCCGAGCGGTAGCTTCCTCTGCTGCCTTGGTTATTCGTATGACAAGTTCGCCCGCTGCAGTTTTCCTGATTTCACTTACGCACTCCTTGTAAGCTTGGAGACTGGCATCTGAGGTCACTGTTCGTAGCACCTCCACATACGTTTTTGTGTCTTTACATTTAACCATGACCGCATCTGTTCTTTTCTTAATTGCAATATTTGCAGAATGCTCCACAGGTACCCCGCTTGCTTCTTTTGTGACCGGAATATTATTGGCATTGTTCTTCGATTCTGGGCTTTGTCGTTGATATTTATCCTTTTGCCCAGTTCCTCCTTGCTTGGCTTTGGGTACGGCTATTTGGGTATCCGACTTCTTGGCTTTACCCGATTTACCCAGACTCCTATGGATGGCGTTGTCTGGGTTATGCCCTCTGAAAGACTTATGGGTACCGCGATTTGAGGCGTGGTCTGCGATTCAGTAGTTCTACAGTTAATCCTTTTTCCGCCGGCTGTCCCACAGGACAAACATACAACTGGACTGGAAGCTGTCTTCTCCAGGATTCCGCTAACCGCCATCTGAATTTTTTTCATTCGGGCTAGAGAGTCCTTCATTACAATAGTAACGTTACGTCTTTTCTCATTTACCATGTAAATTAGATCATTTAGGATCGATCCGAGCTCTTTCAATTGCTCACCACATGATCCATCGGGCTTCGACTTCTTCGGAGGGGTTTTGCGCGCCAAATTAGAGGGACTGTAACTTTCCCTAGCTCTCTTTGGTGTCACCGGATTAGGGGATAATCCTTGAAGCGAGAGTGCTATTTTTTCTGGAACTACTAATGTGGCTGTTACACGGGCTGGGGATGCCGAGGGAGGGGTTCTTGGCATTTTTGCAGTCTTTGCGAATGCATCCAATACGTCACCACTTTGTAGGAGTTGGTTTGAGGGAGTATCAGTCTCCCGCGGTGGCCGGGAATTTCTTTCTGACATTTGACCGATGGAGGTTTTACCGCCCGACTCGGTCACCAGAGCCTCTTTTTGGCACCACAGCAGTGGGGAGGTTGGTTATAAATCAGTTCCATGACTATTGCCTAGTAATGACTGATTCCCACCAAAACGACTTCCTGCGCGGGTTGTCATGTTCCCCAAAGCCGGTAAACCCCCGACGCAGATAGACTCATACCGTCCAATAAGTCTGCTTCCAACGTTTTCTAAGGTCTTTGAGCGTATTCTGTAAATTCTGTAAATTGTATACGGTGGCAGTTTTTCTCGACGTTAAGCAAGCCTTTGACAAGGTGTGGCACGAGGGATTGCTGTATAAGTTGAAGGATCTTCTCCCGGCATCCCACTTTGCAATTCTGAAGTCCTTCATTGCTGATCGGACCTTCGAGGTTGCAGTTAGAGACTCTCATTCGAACTTGGTGGAAATGAATGCAGGTGTTCCCCAGGGAAGTGTACTTGGACCTTTCCTGTATACCCTCTACACTGCTGATATGCCAGCCCCGGCCCCCAGTTTTTCCTCTGCTAATGTCCTAGTGGCTACATACGCTGACGACACAGCTATGCTTGCGTCACACTGGTCCCTGCAAACAGCCTCGGAAGCAGTACAGAATTGGCTGCACGAAATGGAGCGTTGGGCTGCCAAATGGAATACAGCCATTAATTGCGCAAAATCAGCCTGCGTGACATTCGCTCTTCGGCCAGGTTCCTGCCCTGGACTCACCTATGATGGTGCGATCATTGAAAGCGTGAACTCCCACTGCTACTTGGGTGTCCATCTGCATCGTAAGCTCATCTGGAAGGCCCATATCTCGGCAGTTAAGACCAAGTGCCTGCATAAAATTAATAAGCTTGACTGGCTCCTACGCTCAGCTAAACTTCAGCTCTCAACAAAGGTCCGTTTAATTAAAGCAGTAGTAAACCCTACCTGGACGTACGCCATCCAAGTATGGGGTACTGCCTCTAAGCACCAGCTTGACAGGCTGAGAGTTGTGCAGGCACGTGCTGCTAGGCATGCGTCCGGACTACCGTGGTACGTCACCAACTGCGCAATCCTAAGGGACCTACACATCAGTCTGATAGGTGACGAAATTAACCATCACAGCAGCCGATACGCGGACAGGCTATTTATGCACCCCAACACATTGGCGAGTAGACTTGCCGATCCTCTTCCCCTCCGACGCCTGAGAAGATGTCACCCCTCAGATCTGCCTACCAGAATCATTTTATAATCAAATAACTATTAATTATATCTTATATGTATGTAATCTAATTAAGGATCCCCATGTACCATATTTCCCCTTCCCTTTCCTCGTCCAGTCATATTCAGATGATACTGAATGATTCTGGCGAAAATAAATATTATAAAAAAAAAAAAAAAAAAAAAAAACGACTTCGGATTCAATTCCAGCCTGAAAGTATGCTTCGGCTGGATCTTGTACTCGGTGCAACTTGGTATGCAACTCGGCTGTTAATTGGCTTGGGACTAGGATGGTGGGGAACTTCGCTAGTATATTAAAACTTAATTATACTAAGCTTAAATACTTAAGTGGGGCTCGATCAACACTATCTGATGCCAGCTGATTGGGACTTACTTAGTCAACACTGCTCAGTGACATTGCGTAGAGGGAGGCAAAAGAAAAACTCTTTTTTCTCTTCAACCCAAATTGGCGGGAAATGTTGAGTGGAAACTTAAACGCACTCACCTCCACCTTCTCAGGGGCCACCAGTGCTCCGAGGGGTAGAGTCGTTGCAGTCAACTAGATGAGACCGCGTCCAAGTCTCTGGTAAGCAGTAGTCCCTGTTTAAACAGTTTAGTGAATTTCGACAATTAAATGCTTGCAGATATCGCGACAAAACAGAAAAGTTTCTGCAGCGCGGGACAAACGCGTCTTCTTGCCTCAACTTTCACTCACTTTCCGCCCAGCTGGTCTGTCAACATGAATTTGATAGAGGCTGAGTTGAGAGACTTTTCGTTGTCCATTACTATTAATTTGGGCACTCCATAATAGAATATGATATCTCTTAAGGGTTTTCTAATGTGCTCTACAGCTTTCGATTTAATGACTCTTCCCAGAGCCAGCTTGGAGAATTTGTCGATTGCTGTGAGCACCAGATGTCGTTCTGTCGAATAGATGTTAACATGAATAATCTGTCCGGGGTATTCTGGCAAGGGAGTTTAGAGGTCTTACACACCAAACACTGACTCACGATAGCCGAAACTTTTTTCCTCATTTTAGGAAAATACAATCTTTCGGACAACTGAGCTTTATTTTCCACAGCGTTTCTGTGTGCTCTGTTGTGTGTCCTAAGTATTTCTTCCTCCTGTTCGGCTTCGGTAACAAGGTCTTTGACCTCAGCCTGAGTGAATGTAATCTTGAAACCCTTAAAATGGATGGGGTAGAGAATTTGTATTTTCCCCATTACATCCTCAGATGTGAAAATTCCGTTAATCACGGATGGGTTAAGATATTTCTTCAAATCTGACAAGAAGCTATCAGGTGTCAACAATTTACGATCTACTAAATGCCTATGGAATGTCGGGAATGGAATGCTAAATGAGTAATTCTCTGAATCGGATTTCCTGAAGAAAATTTGATTTTTAAATGCATTTATTGGGGCTTCAACGCTAGATATCAACCCATGGCTCGAACTGTCAGAGCTGTGCATTGTTAAAGCTACCGAGTTTATTTGCGAGGCTGGTTTATAGAGAATCTCATAGTCATATTTCTCGTGGTATGATTTCCATCTCACATTTGATCCTCGCATTTCCATTCCAGTTGTTGAGGGAATGGGTCAGAGGCTGATGGTCAGTAAAGATTTTCACCTTTGCTTTACCGTAAAGCTAAATTTTGAGATTTTTAGAGCCCAGATAATGGCTAGCATTTCTTTCTCATTTATGGCGTAGATTTCCTCCGCTCTCTCGATAAGAATGAGATCGGTCTGTTTTCTTGTGAAAGCACAGCACCAACTGCGAAATTGGAAGCGTCCGTTGTTAGTTGAAATTCTTTTTTAAAATCTGGGTAGTGCAGTATCACGTCTGGGGAAATCAAACTGCTCTTCAATTTCTTGAAGGCTTCCATTGCTTCGCTATTAAGGGAGACGGATTTTTTGACGATAATGTCTTGGAAATTCGTCCATCCTCCCCTCTCAAAAGCGAGCTAAGTGGTTTTGCCAACTTAGCGTAGTTGGGAATAAATCTCCTGTAATATCCGGATAATCCCAAGAATGATCTCAGTTCTTTGAGTGTTTTTGGAATTGGGAAGTCTGAAATTGCCTTTACTTTAATTGGATTGGTTTTTATGCCCTTGTCGGACACGACAAATCCCAGGAATTCTACCCTCCTCTTCACAAACTCGCATTTGTCCAACTGACATTTCATATTGGCTTGTTGCAAGGTCTTGAAAATTATGTTCAGGTTTTTGTAATGGATTTCATCATCTTTGCTAAAGTTGATGATATCGTCGATATAGATGAAAATATATTTTGCCAATATGCTCATGAAGGATATCGTCGAGTGCGCGTTGTAATATTGATGGTGCTTTTTTCAGACCGAATGGTTGTCGAGTGAACTCGTATTTTCCATGATTTATGGAGAAGGCGGTCTTTTCGATATCGGATTCTTTTAGTGGGATCTGGTGAATCCCACTTTTAAGGTCGAGCACCGAAAAAACTTTGTTGTCACAAAGTTGGGCTAAAACCTCGTTAATATGGGGGATAGGGTACCTATCTGCCACTGTTACCATATTGAGTTTTCGGTAATCGATCACGACTCTGTATTTCTTTTCACCAGAGGAGTCGAGTTTTTTTGGCACAATCCACAAGGGTGAATTGTAGGGTGACCTTGATGGTCGAATTATACCGTCACGCAAAAGCTCCGCTATTTGTTTATTGACCTCATCTTTTAGGGACATAGGGACACGAATACACAGGTATATCCGATGTGTTTCGAATTGCTGCCTTCACATTTGTTGTGAAGGTCAGCTTTTGGTTTGGGTCTGCGAAGAGACCTGGATAATTATTAATTACCCGATTCAGTTTTTCTTTTTCTTCTGGGGCTGATTGTATTAACAGCATCCATTTCCCATTTCCCAGTGTCATGGTCACATTTCCTAAATCTATCTGTGCTCCCATTTCTTTCAGAGTGTCTTTGCCGAGAATTGCGTCGAATGTCGTAAGAGATGTTAGTAGGGAAAATTTTATTTCCCAGTCAAAAAGGTCTGCTCTTTTGTAGTGTGTTATTTTTATATCGCCACCCGGAGTCGCAGCTATGAAAGGCTTGCTATTTGGTATTGCATTCGACTCCAGTTTGGGCTGAATATAATTTTTGTTGGAGCCCGTGTCGATCAGCACTTTTAGAACCTTTCCGCTCCTCACTCTACATTCGAAGTATGGCAGTGAGGAGTCTTCTAATCTAAAAAAAGCAACACTTGTTGTTGTTGCTCGTCGTCATTTAAGTGGACCGTCAGTCCGTTGCAATATTCGTCCATGGTCCCATTTATGTCGTTCTGGGTTTCATATTCATGCATCGACCGTTGATAGTCTGTCATGCTTGAACTGGGCCCAGCTATTTCAACGCTTGGCTGTCCCATGCCCATTGTTTGGATGTTATAATTTCTTTGTCTTTTGTTAATGTCTGTAATATGACCGCACGGTCGTTTGCCGGCGTCAAAATGTGGTCTGTTTATATAATTGACAATTCTCGTCTGTATACTGCGGTACACGCCCATTGGTTCTGGTCTCGGTTGCGGTTTGGCCGCGAAAGGACGGGGTGGGACATTATATTGTTGCCATTGTTGTTGATAATTTTGTCGGGGTGCGGCGGGGTGCATTACCGAAATTGAGCATGTGTTGTCTTGGCGCAGCGAATGCCTGGCCTAAGTGTTGCGGTGGTCTCCTCATGAGGTTTCGTGTAGGGAGCGGTGGAGGCTGTCGATGGCCAAAGGCATTCGGCGGCTGAAAAATGCGGGGTGCCAGTATGGGTTTTTCGTTTACCCTGAGGCCCGACTATTGCCCCTTATTTGCCGCATGGTTTGATCTGTATGTTTGGTTTTCAAGTTTTACGCAATAATCCAAAGCTGAAGGGAGATCGGCTGGCTCCTTTATAGCCAAGAGGCGAGGTAAGTCTCCTCGAAGGCCTCTAATAAAAGTGTCCAGAGCTTTATCTCAGTACATTTTTGTAACAAAATGCTCGGATTCTCGGGTCATTTGCATGCCGCTAAGCTTATTTTCAATAAGCGAGAGATTTTTGTAAACGTCTTGGTGGAAGTCTTCCACCGACTGTTGGTGACCTTGGACCAAAATTGACATTTGGTATTCTAATGTAGTTATGTCTCGTTTATCTTCGTAATTCAGAATGAGACATTTTGACATGGCATTCCAATCTATCGCAATGCTGTGGGACTCGAGTGCCACGTCGGTACTTCCGACAATTTTATTTCTTATGGTATGAATTATACCATAATATTTTGGAGTACCCACAAATGGGGTATAATTCTCCATGATTCTATCAACGCTCTTTTCGAAGAGCCGAATTCTGATGGTTCCCCAGAGAATTCCCTGATCGATTTAACGATATCAGGTACCCTGTCAAAGTCCCCTAAATTGTTTCTGTATTCAGGGTCGACGACCTGATAACTCACGTCAGTAAAGTCAAGTGTGTCGTTGTTCATTTGTTTTATCAGACCAGGTTAAATTTGGGCTACCGTTTGGCCAATTAAGCCTGTCAACTGTTCAACATTCATATCTATGCGCTGCCGTTCAGGCAGGTCGGGTCTTTCTACGGGTACCGGTCTCTCATTTGAACTGAGAACCGGTGGTCTTATTAGATTATTGGGGTTTGCCATGTTGGCTTTTAACTCGGACAACACTTACACAAAACGAAATTAAACGAAACAAAAAGGTACGAGAGTTATGGTCTTGGCGATTTAAACCATTCGAACTATTCGAGCTCGAGTTATATTTTTCACAGCCGCAATTAAATTAAAAGGAAAATAACATTTTTTTTTTTTTTGTTTTTTAAATGCACTGTCGAACCCCTTTCTGGGGTCAATGAAACGTTAAAGTACAAGTGTATTAAATTTTTAAATCTTAAAATTAAAAAATTTTATAAAATATAATTTTAATTTTTTTTTTATATAAGTTTTTTATAAAAAAATATTTTTTTCTTCGCTTACAATAAATTTGCTGTGGTCACTCCTCCTGGCTGGGTGAAGGTCATCCTTTTTGCCTTGTGCTACTGGGGATCCACGTCAGCACTCCAAGGAGGGCTTCTGCGCACTGGCCTGACAAAAATGTGATCCACCGATGGGCAATATTCTGCCGTTGAATACTTTCCTCTTCAGGAAAATCTTGTTATACTCTTTTCGCAGAAAAAGAGTATATTCATTTTACTTTGATGTTTGTAACGCACAGAACCAAACATCGTAAACCCACAAAAGTTACATCTAGAATAATTAGAATCATTAGAGGAGTCGATATAGCCATGTCCGTCTGTTTTTATGCGATTTACTCCGCCAGTTTTAAAGCTATTTTGCTGAATCTTGGTATATAACCCTTTTTTACCTAGGTAGTACACTAGTTTGAATCGGCCGCACCACTATATCATATAGCTGTCATACGAACTTAAATCGGTTTAGGCAATAACTACCACATTTATTATCCGATCCTTTTCATGCGTATGTTTTATATAACGATAGATAATTGTATCAAATTTCGTCCTGATCGAATCACTATATCTTATATCTGTCATACGAACCTAAATCGGTTTAGGCACTAACTCCCACATTTATTATCCGATCCTGTAGAAATTTAACATCTATATGTTTTTATAGCAGTTAATATATGTACCAAATTTCGTAAGGATGGGACTACTATATCATATAACTGCCATACGAACCTAAATCGGATTTAGGAATAATTCGCACATTTATTGACTGAGCTCTTCAAAACTCCGCAAACACGTTTTTTTTACATAATTATACGCGTTTGTGCTGAGTTTTATTAAAATCGGACTACTATATCATATAGCTGTCATACATATCGAAATCGGCCCTATTAACAGACCAACACCGTTCATGTGATTTACGGCAGAAACAACTTCGAAAAGAGTCTGTAATCTTCGGCACACCGAAGATAACGTTGGGATTTTTTTTTCAAATTGTTTTTTTTTTTTCAAACAGTTTCTTTCAAACAGTTTCTTTCAAACAGTTTCTTTCAAACAGTTTGTTTCAAACAGTTTCTTTCAAACAGTTTTTTCTTTTTTATAAATGCCGACCGCGAATTTTTTTTAACTCACGGGAGTTTCTTCGGCACTAATTTAACTAACGAATTTTTTGCAAAATTTTTATTTTGCTCCGCGACTTAGAATTTTTGTGTGTCGTTCGCGTTATTCGCTGGTCCCTGCTCGGGCGCCAGTAAATAATAACAATTATTTTCTTTTGGTTTGTGGGTCCCAAGCGACCGTTTATTTGGATTGATTAATTGAAACTAAAACTAAGATACAAAATATTTCCCTAAGTCCCTAGCATTCAAGTTTGGACGTCGGAAGTGAAGCAGATGATCGCACTTTAGCTGGTCGTTGACAGAAATGTTGTTGAAATATGAGATGTGGGACAATGACTTATAGGCCAATAATTTGCATACAAAACGTGGTGTAACGGTTTACTACTGCACAGTGGGCTCTAGTGTATATTTCGGTACAGAAAAACACTTGTTTCGCAGATAGTGATACTGGTATATAAGCATTCGCTCGCAATATACTAATCCGGAATATGAACTATTCGAGTTCGCCATTTTCGATTTAAGTACTATTTTGCCAAACTTAAAAACTCAAATGAATGATGAAAGTTCAAGTTCATCGAAACCTATGGTGGCCTCAAGTGAAATTGACTTTTATAAGGCAAAATCATCCTCTATATTCCGGCAAATCAGTGCATTAAATAATTTTCTAACCTCAGAAGAATTATTGAGTTTTGATGAGTCTGACCTCGAGGTATGGATCAAAATCGCAACGCGTATGCATTCGGAATTTGATAGTTCGCAAACAACATTGGAGAAACTTGACCTAATGCAATTGGCCTCTGACGCCAGAACCAATTTTGATCAAGTCTATTGCAATGTGAAGTCGAAATTATCTCGTGAACTCATGGGTCAGCGCAGAGCATCGGTAGCTCATTCTACTGAATATCTTGACTTGGTACATATGTCCCTAGCAACTAAACAGTCAACTTCCATCTTCCGGACAGCACAACAACAAAATTGCGTGCTGTGTTTGATGGCTTGGCGAAATCATCATCTGGTTCATCATTAAATGATCTTCTTTTAGCGAGACCGTAAATTCAGCCAAATTTGCTCACTACGCTACTTCGATTCAAATTTCACAAAATTGCTTTGTGTGGGGATATTTGCAAAATTTATAGATGTGTCCGCGCTACACACCCCGATCAATATCTTCAATGCATTTTGTGGCGCGAAAATCATGATGACGAGGTAAACGTATACACCTTAGACACAGTAACTTACGGAACAAAATCCCCAGCCTTCCTAGCCATTCAAGGGATGCAACAATTATCATTCGACGAGGAAAAGGATCTTCCGCTTGCTGCCAAAATAATTCGCAGAAACTGTTACGTAGATAACTTGTTATCTGGTGGAGATTCTATAGAAGAAGTCCACTTCCACTTCTCTAACATAAAAGTTAGTTGTCGTTTAGCTATCCATTTGAACAGTGCTAATTCGAGTTCGATAAGCTATCATTTCGTGCAATGGCAATTCGGCACTCTCTCTCTTTCGATTATTTCTTTCGCGGCAAATTCATGCCGGTGCACAACAAAAACTATTGTTAAACTTAAGACTATTGAATTGCCTTGCGTGGTTCAAATAAATAATTGAAGGATTGTGATTAATTTCTTTGGGCTACTGGTGCTTTTAAAAGTTAGTGAAAAGGCTCACTATCGCAACATATGGTGACCCCGACGTGATAAACATTAATAAATTTAAATAAAATAACATATTCGCTTTGATTAATTATCTTTTGTTTTCGTTTTTTCGCGATTCGGTTACATATTTGATATACATATACCGTACTTTGCCCTCCTCTTCCGCTGTTAATTGTTATTCATACAGTGTGTGGTGTGCGCATGTTGTACATATATTATACATTGTATTATGTCATTTGGACATAAGTTCATTGACATTGTTGCAGTGTTTATGTAAACAGCGAGGTTCAAGTGGAAGTGTAACACGATCACCCACTTATGAACCACGCTGCCTAAATGCATGGTCAGCAGTCTCACGCTGGCCATATACATATTGCGCGAGTTACCAGTGCCTCCTGCAGCTGGTGTGAGTGTCCCTCTCAAATGTTTTAATCACGTAGGTTTCAATTATTTTAATAATGCGACAAGCAACTTTCCTCTTTGAGGTCCAAAAATGAACTGCCTATCTTTTATTAAACAGATAAAGCTTAAGCTACGATGTTTACAAGAATCGTACTTTGTGTCTTAGTTCAGGGAAATGCTGCTGCGGCAGTTCTAGTTTGTTACCTAGAACTGTTGTAATCGACATGATTGCGATGAACTGCTCCTCAGTGGCTTGGTGGGTGGTACCGAATTGTCTATACTCTGTATAGTCGATTCGGTAACTCCTCCCCCCTGGAATGGAGTGACGGCCACATTGATGGAATGGCCGAAGCGTAATTACACGGAAGCTCTGTCGAGGCGAAAGTAATGCTCCTTCTCTTGCATGTCAGGATACATGTTGCACATATGGTCAATAAAGCAACCAAAATGTGAATTGTGTAAAGATGGTTTGTTGCTGCGGTTTTCCTGACAATTAGGTCGTCTTGGCTGGATAGAGACCGTAGGTGAAGTTTATATAGGTTTAGGCCATCGAACGTCTTGTTAATATTAATCTTCTTGAACGGCTCTATTGAGAGTTCTGTTTTTGGTTCGAATTCCATCACCATTGATTAAGAAGGGAGAAGTGGCGTTGTTCCACTTCTTTGATAATTTCTTGCAGCCCGATGTCTTTAATGTCGCATGTTGCTGTTTGACCTTAGAGTATTCCTTTGATACGGCTAATGTCGATTAAGTTAGTTTGTGCTCGAGCGCTTTCGCATATATGGTAACTTGGTCGTTTTGGTTATATAGAATGTAATTAGGTGTGATTAAGAATTTAGTTTGATGTATTGGCAGAGGGACCACGTATGCTAATTGGCAAATTTGTGACTTAAATATAGGTATTTTGACATGAAATATTATTTATGATTTAACAATATAAGTTTCTAAGGCTAGCAATCTATATAAATGTTCTTCGGATTCCACTATTATGTTCTGAATGTATATAAATTTGTTTATGGGTTCGATTTCTTTTTCTGATAATATGAATTTAGGTGTTATATTGAGTTTAGTTGGCGAAATACTTTCCGCTATGTTATTAATGTGGTTTTGTAAAATATTTATCTTAAAATTAATTCTAGTAATGTTTTGGAGTGTATATTATATATATTGTTGTTGAAGTTTTTAATGATGTTGTTGATAGTTGTTTGTTCTTGGTTTATGTGTTGTGTAATGTTTTCGAATCTTAAGGTAAATTCTTGGTTAAGTATACTTTGTTGGTTAATTTTTTGTAATTTGATTTTCGTTTTCCTTAACAACGTTAAACTTATCATTTATTTGTTGGGCGCCTTTAGCGTCCATATTTCCTGTTACAACTTTTATTAAGCTGCCAAGGCCGTTCACCAATCCTCTCTTTTTTTTCTTCTTGAAGGTATTAATGCTTTAATTTTGATTTTTGCTGGTCTACTTTTTCTTTCAAACCGTCAATTATTTCTTCTGAAAAATTTATCTGTCTTAAGTCGTTTACTGTTGTTTCGAATTTTTTCTGTGTTTTCGAGAAAATCTTTTATATTGATTTTGTGTAGTAAGTGTTTGTAGGATTGTACCAGTCTTGCGTTTCCCAGGTCGATCTTCGTTATCTTGTCGTGTTCTCCAACTGTTGAATTTTGATAAACTGTGCTGTTACGCAGTATAATCTAGAAGAATATGGCTGTGTCTAATGATATCTTGTTCCAAAAGTTTTGTGATTTGTCTTTGTATCTCCTGTCTTTCAACGGGGCTATACCGGAATGGTTTTGAATGTATTGGGATTTCGTCCGTAGTCTGTATTTTATGTTTCACCAGATTCGTGAAGGTTAGGTTATCTCCCTCGTGGTGAAAGAGTTTCGGAAATTTCTTGCAAAGGTTTTTAATGCAGTCAACTCCTCGGCATTTAAGTGGTCAGTCCGCAGTTGGGTCAAAATATCGGTCTTGTCTTTGGGTATGTTGTCACTGAACTCAAACATGGCATTTAATTCAATAAAATCGTTCTCGGTGTACTTTTCAACTTGTAACTCTGAGTCGAGGTACAGTTTCTGTTTGTCTCGTGATCTATTGACTACTTCCATGAGACTAAGGTTGTTCCTAGCCTGGTACAATCCTCCTGATATGAGGATGTCTTCGGAAATTTGTGTTGTTTCGCACCAGAATGCGCCGTTATCAATGCTAACGGGTAGCTTCACTATGTTCTTGGAAGTTTCCTCTAGAACGTGGAGTTCTGAGGCTGTATTGTTTTCTGCATTACAATTTTAAAGTGTTGAGTTTCTAATATCGATTTTTGAATATTGACTATTGCCTTTACTCTTTGTAAGATGTCCATACCGATTAATCCATCGAATAATTGGTGGAATCTGAACAGAATTAGTTTATAAGATGTAGTATCCGAGAATTCTTTGAATAAAGGTACTCTGGTCATTTGGGAGACTTCATGCACGTTAAGTGCGGTTTTAATTCAAATTGGGTCTGTTAGGTTAATTCGGTCTGAGTTTAGGACTAATTCAGGGTTAATGAAAGACATAGTCGCCCCTGTGTCTATTAGGAATTTTAAAGGGTATCCGGGTTTTAGGTGGATTATTATGTATGGTAAGGGGGACCCGGTCTCTCGTTTAATTAAGTACCCTGTTTGTTTCTCGAGGCACTTAATGGAAAATTTGCGTTCTCGTCTATATTATGTAGTTGAGTGTTAAGAGCATATTCGTTTGAAGCCTGTTCCATATTATTAATGGTACTCCTAGTCCTTTTGGAACTTGAATTATCGGATCTATTGTGCTCGTAGTTACGGTTAGTCTGCATATTTTTGGGCATTATTGCCGGTACGTAATTTCTTCTGTATTGGTAGTGATCTCTTACGTTCGGGGTGTATTGTTGGTAAGTCCTCTTTCTACCGTAGTCTCTTGGTCTGTGACTATCGATTTGGTTGTCCTGATATCCTCTTTGGTATTCGTTAAAAGACCCGATTTGTCGTCTGTACTCTGTCTGCCTAGTTTCTGGCTTTTTCTTATTTTCTTGGAAATAAATGTCCCTTTCCTTAATAGACCATTCGAAAGCTTCCTGGAGGTTGGTAGGTCTCATGGACCTTACCGCTAGTCCAAGTGGGCCTTTGATGCCCCTTACGAAAGTATTCAGACAGGTGGCCGCGAACAAATTCTTCTTTGTTCTAATAGATATTGGTTCGTCTTCTTTGGTATCGGTTAGTTTGAAAAAGGTCGTTTTGATTTCGCAAATTTTTTTTAATAGAGCTTGAATTGGAAGCTTAGAATCAGCGAGGTTATGAAGTTCGGTCAAGAGAGTTTGTTCGTCTCGCTTGTCGGAGCAATGCAGGATTAATGCGTCTTTAATTTCATCCCAATTAAGACTGGCTCCAGATATGTCAATCGCATCGTCGGCCTTCCCTTGGATCTTCTGTCTAATTGCCCTTAAAAGCATTTGACCGTAGGGTGTCTTATCGGTTTCTCTGATTAATAGAAGAATTTCTTCTACGTTATTAATGAAGTCGTTAAGTTTCTTGGGGTTACCGTCATAAGGCGGTAGGTGACGAATTACGTCCGGAATCTTAAGAGACGAAACCAAGTCCATGTTGTTTATTGGTATAGCCGCTTGATTAAGTGGCGGAGAGTTTGCTGACGAATTCATCGACGATGTTGAAGGCAACCTAAACACGGCCTGGAGTTGTTGTTGTTCGGGTTCTTCCCTAACGTCCGTTAGACTAGTGCTAGCCCTGCTCTTGCTCCTGGTGTTTGGGATAAGCTTTTTGAATTTCCCGATAGTCGACATCTAACAATTTGTCTTTCTATCTTTAAATTGTGAGTTAGATTGGTGATTCGGTCTATTTTCTTTATCGTTGTTCTCTCTAAATTGAACGTTGTCAAGATATACTGTAAAAGTAGTGTAGTTGTTATTTGTGTAATAATCTAATTCTAGATTGTAGGTTGTTTGTGTCATTTGTGTAGTGTAGTGTCGTAGGCTTCTTTCCTTGTTGTAAGAGTGTTCAGTATAATACAAGATTTATTATGATCCTGATCCTGGTTGCAGGTGTCTTTTGGGATTGTATCCTGTTCGTATTTCGACTGCGCCAGTTACCAGTGCCTCCTGCAGCTGGTGTGAGTGTCCCTCTCAAATGTTTTAATCACGTAGGTTTCAATTATTTTAATAATGCGACAAGCAACTTTCCTCTTTGAGGTCCAAAAATGAACTGCCTATCTTTTATTAAACAGATAAAGCTTAAGCTACGATGTTTACAAGAATCGTTCTTTGTGTCTTAGTTCAGGGAAATGCTGCTGCGGCAGTTCTAGTTTGTTACCTACAACTGTTGTAATCGACATGATTGCGATGAACTGCTCCTCAGTGGCTTGGTGGGTGGTACCGAATTGTCTATACTCTGTATAGTCGATTCGGTAACTCGCGCACCCAACATACTCTCTCAATATATGTATAAGATTACATATATGGCTGCTATGTCGCAGCGCTTGGCACCAATTGATTGTTAAGCTTAAGATTTATTCAATAAAGAACATTCTTCGGGGACTGACGTCTCCGCTCAAAAAACAACAAGTGTTGTGATTCCTCTGGGGCATTCTTCATGGCGACCGTGACAGGACACGTCTAAGGATTAACAACAACCGGCGGCTTTGGATAAAATAAAATTTCTGAGTGAGTAGAGTGTGTGTGTGATGGGTAAAAACCGGGGCGGAGTACGCAACAAATTAAAGAAAAAAAAGTCACCTAAGGTGGCTATTATATGCAAAACTCCAGCGCCCGAATGGTCGAAAGCTCAAAAGCTACACGCTGAGCTAGATCATTACGCAAAAATTTTGTGTGAAATCAAAAACAAAAACAGCACCACACCCGCTCGCTCGGATAAACCGATTAAATCAATATTAAAAACAAATAAAATCCAACCTCCTCAGCCCAAAAGCCTGCCGGAGCTGAAATTGCGATGCCCTAACGACTGCGAGGGACCACTCCATAACCCAGCTTGCGAATACACGTGCAGGCACTCCATGCCCTGCACCAGCAGCTCATCGGGGGAAGCGTAAAAAAAAAAAAAAAAAAGGAGATAATAATAATAATAAATTGAGACGCACTACAGCAGCGAGGGAGTGTCAGCGTGCCAAGACCGGCGACGACCAGCTGACACAAAAACACCCAACAAGGCAACTACAGATAGCATTTCTTTGGATGCTCCAAATCATCATCATCATCCTCGGCCACATTATCAGCAGCAGCGAGGGAGTGTCAGCGTGCCAAGACCGGCGACGACCAGCTGACACGGAACAAGCGGAATTTTTTTTTTACTTTGCACTGCTTTGCATATTTTTTTTTGAATGCACTGCGATGCATATTTATTTTCTAAACAATGTACGATTGAGCGGAAATCGATTCGCCCAATGAGAAGTTTGACCCACAAGTCAGATGAAAAACTTAGGTAGGACGACTTGTATGTCGACAATAGGAAATAGGATCTACAAAGTAAACATCTTAGACAGAGATAGGGAAAAACAAAATTATTTGATAAGCACAAGAAGCGAATTTAATTTAAGAAATAATTAAATAAGAACGGTGCCCAATATGGGACTAATAGACACAAAGTCGGTAGATTCTACCGCGAATGTAATAAATAAAGTAGAAGTAAGTACAATTAATTTAGATTGGATCATTTTGATCGTAGGCATAATAGCCGTTATAATGATCGTTAATGCGCTCATTAAATTGTACAAGCTCCATAATAAATGTCTAAAAAAGAAATATAAGAGCAGAGCCAATGATCTAGACAAAATATAAAAAAAAAAAAAAATTTTAAAATATTAGATGTATCAGTAAAATAACTACACTATGTTTCGTTATTTTTCAAAAGGAGGGAGATGTGGTGTGCGCATGTTGTACATATATTATACATTGTATTGCAGTGTTTATGTAAACAGCGAGGTTCAAGTGGAAGTGTAACACGATCACCCACTTATGAGCCAGGCTGCCTAAATGCATGGTCAGCAGTCTCACGCTGGCCATATACATATTGCGCGCACCCAATATACTCTCTCAATATATGTATAAGATTACATATATGGCTGCTATGTCGCAGCGCTTGGCACCAATTGATTGTTAAGCTTAAGATTTATTCGATAAAGAACATTCTTCGGGGGCTGACGTCTCCGCTCAAAAAACTACAAGTGTTGTGATTCCTCTGGGGCATTCTTCAAGTGTTCGACATAACTGTTTTGGTCGAATATACCATATACCATATACAGTGCGTCCCAAACTGTAATATAAATTTCGTGCCAAATTGCGGGCCTATATATAACCTATTAATTTTCGCGGTAAAACTGAAAAAAAAATGTCGCTCGATACTACAATTAGTATGCCGGAACACAAAGCAAATTTCTTTAAAATAAAGTCAAATTCATTATTAAGTCATGCAAAGAATCTGCGCACCCAGTTTACCAGTGATAAATTAGGTGGTATGGCCGAAGATGAATTGAAAGTGCGCTTGGACATCATCAATAAATTGGATTCGTCATTTGCATTGGCGCACGATAGCTTGGAGGAGCTAGAGTTTGATGAAATTGGCAGTCCAATGAAGGATGAATTTGAAGAAATTGCAGTGAGTTTGCGAGTATCAATTCTCCGCGAAATTGGAAGCAGGCAAACTGCAAGTGTAGCATGTTCGACAATGAGAAATGAATCAAGGCTTGAAGCATTGTCCACGAGTATTCAGAAGAAATCCTGTTTGCCGGAGATCAAGTTGCCTGAGTTTAGTGGTGGATACACGGAGTTTGCAAGTTTTATGTCAATGTTTACCACTATAATTGACCAGGATCCAGACCTACCGAAAATTGTGAAGATGCAGCATTTAAAATCATCTTTAAAAGGAGCAGCTATGGATGCAGTTAGATGTCTGGAAATTAGTGATGAGAACTGTATCGTTACTCTTGGTTTATTAAAAAGGCGGTATAATAACAAGCGTATTATATTTCAGGCACACATCACCGAGATTCTAGGCATTCAGAGGGTAGAATCGACATCTGCTACGAAACTGAGAAGGCTGTCAGGGAGTACAGAACAAATCGCTGAATTGATGCTGATTTATTTACTATTGCAAAAGGTGGATCCAACGACAGAATCACAATGGGAAGAAACAAGATCTGCGGATGAAATTCCGACGACCGTGCAATTTATGGAGTTTCTTGAAAGACGATGTCTCAAATTGGAAAATGTTGAGCACGCTACTGCTGCATATGCAGTTAGTGGTCAGGTGGGCATTCATCGTAAAGCTAATCCATACAAAAGTACTCTCATCGCCACTGATACATCTTATTATTGCGTATTTTCCAATTGTCCACAATTCGCAAATATATCACCCCAAACTCGACTTCGTGAAGCCAAAAGATTAGGCTTATCTTTAAACTGCCTCAAAAAAGGGCATTTACTGAGAACTTGCGAGTCTGACTGTTGTCGATCTTGCGGTGCCAAGCACCATAGTCTGCTACACATATATCCGATTAATTCTCCAGCAGCAACTAAGATGTCTTCGTCATCGTCTCGTAAAATTCAAATATCAGGCTGCTTCAACGCCCAATAACTCGTCCCATTTTATCTCTCTGATAGCTCAGAATCTTAATCCAGATGTTGTGCTTCTCGCTACGGCTATTGTAAAGATTAAAAGCAGAAATGGCACATGGGTGCCATGTCCTCGACTCTGCATCTTAAATTCATATCATCACTTCCTTTCTTGCTCATCAATTGCAGCTACGACGAATTAAAGCAACTTCATCAGTATGTGGTCTGGGTGACGTACATTTTGCTTCTGAAGGTTATTCCGTGTCCCTTACCATGAAATCACTTAATTCTGAATTTTCTACGAGTTTTACGGCGTTGATTGCTCCCACAATTACAGAAAGACAGTCCAGTCAAGCACTAAGTACAGCAAATTGGAAAATTCCATCGAACATAAAATTGGCTGATCCTAAATTTCACACTCCTCAAAAAATTGATCTGCTTATTGGGGCGCATCTTTTCTTCGACCTTCTTTGTGTAGGCCAAATTAAGTTGGCTGGTGGACTACCACTACTTCAAAAAACCCGACTTGGGTGGGTAGCATCCGGAGGCGGGTCACACGAAAACAAAACAGTTGCCCTGGCTAGCATATCAACTGGAAATTCCACAAAGGAAGACGATGTTGGAATTGATCAATTGGTGCAACAATTTTGGGATGTTGAAAGTTTTGGAGACACTGGTTCTAAATTCAGCAAAGAAAATATTGAATGTGACAGCCACTTTAAGGAAAATTGCATCCGCTTAGCTTCTGGAGCATACTCAGTTCGACTTCCATTTAAGCAATGTTCAGATATGCTTAGAGAATCTGGCCAACAAGCAATGCGTCGATTTTTAAATGTAGAGCGTAAACTTCAACGTTCTCATCAGCTCAAACAGCAATACTCAGATTTTATGCAGGAATATCTGAAACTGAATCATATGTCGCTTGTAGATGCTCTCGTCATCTATGCAAATATTTCCTTCCCCATCAATGTGTTTTGAAAGATGGAAGCACATCGACAAAATTACGAGTTGTATTTGATGGATCCGCTTAATCATCATCTGGTTTCTCTTTGAATGACTTGCTAATGCCGGTCCAACTATACAGCCAAAGCTCTTCAGTACAATACTCCGTTTTAGAACCTTTTCAGTGGCCCTGACCAGTGACATCTGTAAGATGTATCGCTGCGTTAGAATGGCCGAATCCGACAGTTATTTTCAATGCATCCTATGGCGAAACAGTGCAGATGAAGACATACAAATATTTAAGCTCGATACAGTTACGTATGGTACTAAGCCTGCCGCATTCTTATCTATTCGCACTATGCACCAGTTAGCTACTGATGAACAGGAAACATTTCCCCTTGGATCAAGCACAGTACTGAGAGACTTTTATGTTGATGACCTAATCACAGGAGGAAATTTAACTCATGAAGTAGAGGAGATCTTAGAGCAAGTCACAAAACTATTGGAGAAAGCTCATTTCAAAATTAGGAAGTGGTGTTCCAATGATGAGGGAGTCCTGCATAAAGTACCAGATTCAGAAAAGGATACCTTTCTAAAATTTGATGATGGAAGCAATATCACAAAAACGTTGGGTCTTGCTTGGGATCCGAGCTCAGACTGTCTCTTATTTTCATTTCGTCCTATGCAGAGTACCGTAAAACCTAGAAAACGAGCCGTTCTATCAGCCATCGCGCACTTTTACGACCCACTTTGACTAATTGCCCCAGTCATTACAAAGGCCAAAATTGTTCTGCAAATGCTCTGGAGAGAAAAACTAGATTGGGATGAGAGTTTACCTGCCTCCCTGCACTCTTTATGGTTGAAGTTAGCTTCTGAAATAGGCCATACCGAAGGACTAAAATTTCCTCGCTTAGCTATGCGGCCAGATTGTGTACTAGAAGTGCACGGTTTCAGCGATGCCAGTCTGGATGCATATGAGTGCTGCATATATGTTGTGTCTATGAAAAAAGGAAATCGAGTTTTATTGCTGGTCTGATTCAGCTGTAGTATTATCCTGGATAAAGGAAGAGCCATCAAAGTTTCAAATTTTCACTGCTAATAGAATCTCGTTTATTCAAAGTGTTGCCTCTGGAATGGAATGGCACTACGTTCCAACAAAACTAAATCCAGCGGATATACTGTTAAGAGGAGCACTACCAAGCGAGCTTCTGGACTCAGATTTTAGTGTTGGGTAAACATGACTCTTTTTACTGAACAAGCTCACTTGTTCAGTTTCAGGTTACTGAACAACTCTTGTTCAGTTGTTCACTTGTTCAGTTGACCTTTTTTTTTTTTTTTTTTTTGCTCCCAATTATGAAACGCAAGCAATACTTTTGCAATTATAATTACTTCTGTACCATAAACATTTAATTTGGCTTCAATGCCACCAAAAACAAGAAGTACAAATTCAAATTAAAACAAAGACTTCCAAGTCTTCAACGCAGTTCAGGCTGGAAAGAAACACTTTATTATTTAATACTCTCATATATTTATTCGCTTACACTTACCTTTTTATAAATTCTCGTGTAAGAACATCAGACTCTCCACTTTATTTGGCTTCAAAAGCGCCCTTCTTTTTCTTATTATTTCTCCAGCTGCTGAGAACAATCTCTCGCAAGGAACTGATGTTGCCATTATGCATAAGACCTTCATCATATACATGTACAGATGTGGGTACATATTTTTCTGAGTGTCCCACCATGCAAGAGGGTCTGCCTTTCTGTCCAAATATTCTTCATTTAGATATTTTTCCAATTCTGATGTAGCTTTCGAACTCATAGGAACGCTTTTTTCCTTAAATTTAGAGTCATATAGACTCCATAAATCGTTTGAGTTGTTGTCGACTGGGGCGATACCGATCTCAATGTTGTCTACAGCAGGGTGAAGCTTTTCAATTTTTTCTTTTAAGGAAGCAATTGTATTTTTAAAATTAGTTTCAGATTGAAACGCTCGATCTTTAAACCTTGGATCTAAAACCGCGCTTTCTGCATACAATTCATTTTTTTCTAAATCAGAAAAGCGCGACATAGTTTCATTTTTAAGAGTATGAACCACGGCTTCAACTACACCGGTAGTGGGCATCATACCTTCTAGCCACTGCAACAACATTTTCACAAGGACTATAACTTTTGAAAGGGTTAGATGTTTTTCTCCAGAGATTTCCAGTGTTATATCGTAAAACGGCTTAAGAACCGGAAGAATTTCTTTTATAACGCCCCACTCTGAATGACTTAAAATTAAATCTGGACGTTGTATGGACACTGCGACCATGACAGCTTCTTTTACAGTGATCAGCCTTTCAAACATTTTATAGGTTGAGTTCCAACGAGTCGTTACTTCTTGAACAAGTTTTAAGCTTGGTAATCCAAGTTGTTTTTGTGAATCTTGTAACTTTTTCAATCCAGTGGGGCTTCAGTTAAAATATTTCACTATGGATTTTGCCTTGGATCGAATCTCAGAAACTTTTTCTAGTCCTTTCTGAAGAACCAAGTTTAGCGAGTGTGCAAAACAGGGGACGTGCTTCCAGCTTGACAATTTAATCGCATTGCTCATGTTTGGAGCATTGTCAGTAGTCACTGCAATTACTTTATCTTCGATGCCCCATTTAACTGCTACAGATTTTAAAAATATTGCAATATTTTTACTTGTGTGTTTCTCTTCAAACCATTCACAAGCAATCATGTGAGACGATATTTGAGTCGGCTCTTTCAATATAAAATGTGCTGTAACAGCCATGTAGCTCTCATTGCATAGAGACGTCCAGCCATCAGTAGTTAAGCAAACAGCCATCGCATCAGAAATTATATCCTTTAAATTCCCAACTAACTCATCCCTTATGTTTGGAAGTAACACATTAGAGATGGTTTTTCTAGTTGGGAGCTTATATCCTGGGCAATTAGAAACTTGCTCAATTAGTTTTTTGAAGTGCGGCTCCTCCACAATTCTTATAGCGTGGTGACCTTTTGCTATCATATTGACAAGTTTGTCAATTTGTTCACTTTTTTGAACAGTAATTGGCTTGTGCACAAATTGTGACATTTGCGTTTGACTTGAACAAGCACTATCGTCCCGTTCGATGGTCGCCATGAACGTAGGATGCTTGGCTTTTAAATGCCGACCTAAGTTGCTTTGCGAACTGCATTTTAAAATCGCCTTGCACAACTTGCATTTTGCCTTGGTATCCTCTAATTTTTCGAAATTATGCCAAATTCTGCTGTAAAGTTTCGACATTTTAAATATTCACGCGGCTTTGTACGAAGAACAACTTAACATGTGGAAAAATAAGCAAGAACATCTGAGCAACACTGAACAATTGGGCAACACTGATAAAGGGGGAAACACTGAACAAGTGAGCAATACTGAACAAGTGGACAACACTAAACAAGTGGGCAACACTGATAAAGAGGGAAACACTGAACAAGTGAGCAATACTGAACAAGTGAGCAATACTGAACAAGTGAGCAAAACTGAACAAGTGAGCAAAACTGAAAAAGTGAGCAACTGAACAAGAGCAACTGAACAAGTGAGCAACTGAACAAGTGAGCAAGTGAACAACTCTTTTTTGTTCACTCACTCATGAGCAACCCAACACTATCAGATTTGTGGGCTTATGGCCCAGCGTATTTAACTACAGGAAGAAATAGTTGCCCTGAGTCTTGCCTTGCTATAAAATCATTACCTGAATTGCGGATGAAGGTCTTTCTTGGATTTTTGAACAGTTCGGATGCATCCAGTGGATGCAAGTTTGCCAACTCATGGCAGAACTGTCTTTGGAACACATTCAAGAGGGAACAAAAATGTTATTGCGCTCCATTCAGATGGTACATATGAATGAAGAATACAAACAGCTGATGAAGAATCACCCAGTGAACTCATCAAGCTCTATAGCTTCACTGGCGCCCTTCATTGACAAAGATGGACTTATGCGTGTAGGTGGCTGATTGAAAAATTCTGCTTTGGCATTTGAGTCACAGCATCTAATCATCTTACCACGTCAACACCCCGTGACCAGAACTATTATTATGCATTTTCATCGTCGCAATCTTCACTCCGGACCCCGCGCCTTACTAGCGCATATTCGCTTGCAATATTGGCCAATTGGTGGTCGAAAAACAATAGCAAATGCTGTGATCAAATGCATAATTTGCTTTAGAGCCAAGACACGTTTAGCTGAGCACAATTTGGCAGACCTTCCAAAGGATCGAGTAACTGCTTCAAGTACCTTCAATGTTACTGGATTAGACTTTTGTGGGCCGTTCTATTATAAGAGTGGTGTTCGAAGCAAGGTGCATGCTAAATGCTATATATGGATTTTCATTTGTTTCGCCACAAAGGCAGTACATCTTGAGCTGGTTCCAGATCTCACCACATCGTCATTTCTCAGCACACTTAAACGATTTATTTGCTTTTAAAAGTGCGTGGCTCGCTATCGCAACATTGTCTTTAAAGGTTACTTTTCTAACATTGTTGTCGGTTAAAAGTTTCTTCTTTACAGTTTATTCATAACAGTTTCTTTACAAACATGGTTTTCGCTTAACAGTTTTTTCTTAAAAGTTTATTTTTTAACCTTCCCTCCACTACTATTCATGTTTCGAAATGGCTCAACGGGGCCCGTTTCTTGTTGACCGCTCAAATACTCTCTTATATACTCATGCATATTGTGGGAAAGGTTTCTAAGCTCCCCCACAAGACTAGTTCTAATTATAATTTACATATAAGATCCAATTAAGGCAACGCTAATTCTGGTTTGCACTTAAGAGCCAATAAAGGCAGCACTACTTTTTGTTTACGTTTTAAGAGCCAATGAAGCCAACACTGGTTATAGTTTACAACACTGATTCTCGTTATATTTTTGCAGACGGCCAAGCGATCGTTTCCGACAAAGGGTGGCCTACCGAATGCGATGTGCTATGGGGGACTACGGAACGATCAAAAAAGAGGGGGCAGTCGAGTCATGGATTTGAATGAGGACGGTCAGGCCTGGGGCCACCAAACGAGGTACGAGAGTGTCCGCAGTTATAAAAGTTAACAGTTGAGGAAAAGAGGAAAAAATAAAACTACAATTCAAAGCTGAGGGGGTAAGTTGGTAAGTGTGGCAACCTAATGAACTACTTTGTCTCCACGTCTCAGCGAATTACAAATAATCTTGTAATTTGGATCCGATCCATAGTACCCCGGCTGGGAACCTCGAGACATAAGGCGTGGGATAAATGCTGCCTAAAGTCCCGAAATTTGTCAATCTAAGTGAAAAAATTATAGGAAAAAAAAAATCAAGTGTGTGTTCTTGCGTTCGTCGCGCCCTTGGCAGCCGCTCATGAGAGGCTTACACAACGGTCGTGGCGAGGCGATTGGCCGCTTAACGGTGTCCGCAAAAGTGGAATACAAATTAATTTCTTCCTGACCAGCGTCGATGTAGAAGGCGTATTAGGGTCGGTTGAAACGTGCTCCAGCGGCGTATGGTACTATCAGTGTGATTTTGCATCTGTGTGATTCTGGAGCTGGATTTCAGTTATAATAAGTCTTCTTAGGACGATTATGTTGAAGAGTTACTTTACTCCCTAAGACTACCCTAGCTCCAATGCATCACCACATAAGTTCGTGGTCGGCACACCGACTTATCATTCCATTCATTTCAATGCAGCAATCTGAAAGGCAGTGTCCGATTACCGCTGCCGGACGTTCTTAGCGCGGATCCCTGAATTCATTTTGGGCGCGTCAGCATGGTTTGTGTGAAGCTACTTAGTTGCTAGGGTATTGTTTACGTAAACCTACTTAGTTTCTGAATCAAATACATCGAATACTCTTTTCAGTTGTTAACTACCCCCCTCTCAGATTTATTTCCGTCCTCGGTATAACCGTCAATCGTTCGATGTATCTCAACGAAGGCTCGTTTTCTTCTTAATGCCAAAAAAACTATGAATGAACTAATCAGACCTCGTTGATGATAACGATGGCAGGCACTACTGCCCTCAGGTGGCTGGGTTGTGTATCGCATGGAGCGAACAACCACAGGTTTCGCGACGAGACCGCGGAAAGTGTTGTGTGTGGTTTCCGTGCTCTCGGTGACCGTAAAGGTGTCTTCTTCACATTCCGCAAACGTGTCTTCGTCAAGCCGAAGAATTACTTAATCGTGCGATTTTTAAAAAATCTGAGGCATCAGGAGTTCTCGCCACCACTTTCAGGACTGTCCCCAAGAAATCTAAGGATCTCACAATTCTGTGGTGTATTTTAAGGACGGACAACAAGGTTCTAAGATGATTCGTATCAATATCTAGTAATTTATCTGTGGCTTTCTATTTAAAACTATGGCTTGCTACAAAAATATAAGTTGGGGGGCCTATTTGAGGTTGTCCTTAAGGACCACCCTCCCCTTAATAAGAACAGACGTTCCCAAGGTCTGCTTGCACTTTTTGTTCCGTGCATAAAGGGGTTAGCTGCTTTCTTAACCTTTTATTATTTTTGACGAATACCTCTTCTCCTACCTCGAAAACACGGTTTCGCCTAGCTGGGATGCATCTTTCGATGTTGTTTTGCTGGGCCTTTATCAACCTCTCTGTAATGTCTAGGCAACGAACATCGAATCCCGTGTAGAGAATCTCGACCGGTTTCTCATGAATGACCGAGTGTAGGGTCCTGTTATATTCTACTGTCGCCCTCAAGATTAGCTTTACAGTATCACTGATTTGTTTGTCTAGCTTTAGACACCTGGCGATTTCTGTCAAGGTGCTGTGGAACCGTTCCACTTGACAAGCTATGTAGCGGGCCGCGTTCACATTCTCAATGCGGTAGCTGTTTTTCAATAAAGAAGTGATAGTTTCATTGTCGCACTATATTGTACTGAATTTGTTAAATGGACGTAGACGTACAAAGAATAGTACGATCAAGTGGCGGGTTACCAAGCTCGATAGCTCAGACGCCCAACCGACCGTGGGGCAGAGTCACGTGACACGATTCGCGAAAAACTATTTTTATCATAAATATTTGAAGGAAGAGGAATAGATTAGGCAATCAAGTATTCTACTAGGGAAGAGAAGGATTTAAACGAAGGTGCAATAATATGTTAGTTTTTATAGATTGCATGCTAGAGGAGGAGCAAACTAAGTGGTACAAACTATTATAGTCTCTACATAAATTTAAAAAAGGCTCATGCATTAAATAATTAGATGTGGCTGGACGGACTACTAAAGGCGAAAAGGTCCGCAGAGGTCTAAAAGGAACTGCGAAACTAATTCGGCTAATTAACTCAGGAGAGTCAACCATGCCGTTTATTAATTTATGCATAAAAAGAGTATTAAGAAGGGTTCTACGGTTTACTAGGGAAGGCAAATCTATAAGTTGTAGCCTACTAGAGTACGAGGGAAGGCTCAATTCCGAATTCCAATTTAAGCCACGGAGAGCAAAAAGCAAAAACTTTTTTTGAACGGACTCAATACGATTTTGATGCACTTTATATTGAGGGCACCAAACGCATGAACCGTATTCTAAAATTGGGCGAACAAGAGCCACATATAAAATCTTGGTCGTATAAGGGTCATCGAATTCTTTAGACCATCTCTTCACAAATCCAAGAACTCCCATAGCTTTATTGACAGTGGATAAAATGTGACTATCAAATTTTAATTTAGAATCAAGTAAAATCCCTAAATCATTTATTGAGCCTATACGTTGAAGTGCATTTTGATTAAGATAATAGGAGGCCAAAAGTGGAGTGCCCCGACAGAAGGTCATAACTTTGCACTTAGAAGCATTTAAATTTAGCAAATTGAAATGGCACCACGAATCAAAAGCACTTAAATCAGTTTGCAGATTAATGTGTGATTCTATATCCCTGTAAGAAAAACACAGTTTAACATCATCTGCATACATAAAAACACGAGAGTGTGATATAACTGATGGAAGATCATTTATAAAAAGAGTAAATAAAAGGGGACCAAGGTGACTGCCTTGAGGAACCCCGGACGACACAGTTATACTATTAGATAATGATTTCTTAAAAAGATCTCTTTGAGTTCTTGAAGTAAGATAATCCCTTATCCAGGCAACAAGGTTAGATGGAAACCTATTATGTTTAGTTTATATAAAAGCAATGAATGGTTAACTGAATCAAAAGCCTTGCTAAAATCTGTGTAAATAACATCAGTCTGGGATTTGATTTTAAAACCTTTAATTACCAATGAGGAAAATTCTAAGAGATTAGTCGTGGTCGACCTTTGTTTTACAAATCCATGCTGGCAGGGTGAAATTAGAGACTTACATAAATGTTGAAGATGAGAAGTTAAAAGTCTCTCAAAAATCTTAGGAATAGCTGACAGTTTCGATATGCCTCTATAGTTTTTAGCATCAGATTTGCTACCATTTTTATGGAGAGGAATAATAAAAGACTCCTTCCAAATAGCAGGGAAAGAAGAGAGACTGATTGATAAGTTAAAAAGTTTAAGAATGGGCTTGCACAGAGATTCAGCACAATGCCTTAATACGCAACTAGGAACCCCATTCGGTCCCGGGGAAAAAACTGGTTTGATTAGCTTAAGTTCATTAAGCAACTTAATTTCCGTAATTAAAGGAGAGTATATATTATTTGACCGAGGAAGGTCAAAGGGATAGTGTTGATCCAAATTAAAATTTGACGTCGAATAAGTAGATTGGAAAAAGGTACCAAAAAGATCAGCAATAGACTGGTCAGTATTTGCTTTTTTATCCATGAAAGATAAGGACGAAGGAAAACTAGAGGTATTACGCTTTGAATTGACGAAATTAAAAAATTGTTTGGGGTTCCGGCGAAATTGAGTTTTACACCGAGAAAGGTAGGCCTTATAGCATAGTGTGCTATAAACCGAAAATTTGGATCGAGCCAAAAGATAACGGGAGAGGTCGCTAGGATTCCCGGATAATTTGCACTTTTTGAACAACCTAAGCTTAACATTTTTTAAATTTATTAGCTTAGGTGAATACCACACAGGTCGATTCTTGTTACTATGGCAAGAAGTGGGAACACATTGTGTAAAAATAGAATTTAGAGCATTATAAAATAAATTTATTGCGATGTCAAGATTCTAAGACATGTACAAGTTTGACCAGTCGAAGTCATTAATAAGCTCCTTTAATTTTCGAAAATTAGTTTTTTGGAAACAGTACAAGGCAATAGACGGACAAGCAAACCAAGTTTTTCGACAAGGAAAGTCAATTGATAAGCCAATTGAAGGATGATAAGGATCCTCAGGAAGAGACAGAGGATCGATTCTAGTTACAAGTGTATTAGAAGGATCCAAGCAATAAATCAAATCCAAATGCCTACTCAGGGAGTTCTTGACAAAATTGACCTGGGATAGTGACAATTCAAGCATACCATCAATAAAGTCGTGACTATTACTGGGTAATACCGAATTGGAATAAGGAACATTGGACCAACATATTTCTGGGAGATTGAAATCACCCAAAACGACAAGGTAGTCCTTGTCGGTTACAAAATTTGAAACGTATTTAATAGAGTTTAAATGGCACATATAAACAGAAAGATCAGAGGAAGGAGGAATATAGGAGACTGTTAGAAATAGGAAAATGCCATTCAAATCAATTTTTATACAAATAAATTCAATATCTACAGGGTTAGTAGAAATAAGTTCCGAAGGTAAGGCCGAGTTAACAGCGATAAGAACGCCGCCACCACGACCAGACACACGGTCACGTCTAAAAACTGAAAAGTTATTACCTAACACTTCGGAATCCAAAATGTCAGGCTTAAGCCACGTCTCGGTTAGTACTACTACAGAATAACTGAAACCAAAACTACTAAGAAAAAAACGACTAAGTTTATATTTAAGTCCTCTAACGTTTTGATACGCTAGATGAAAGGGTTCTAGTTTTTTGGGAGTGACGAAGGCGTTAGGGAAACCGGATGCCGATTTTTTTTCTTCGCCGTAAACTCCTTAACTACAACATGCTCTGGCCAAAAATCTCCACAACAAATAAGCTCGAAGAAGCAAGGGGGAAGGCTAATTTTAAAAGATGCGATCTCTCTAGAATACGAAAACTTGAATTTATCCACAGTTAAATTTGAGACCTGGACTTTCGAATTAATATACGATATTACGTCTTCCGAAGTAAGATCGGGTGCCAGTCTGGAAACAAAGACTTGTTTCCTCTGCGGAACCCCCACCAAAAGTTTAGGATTCACATCAACTGGGGCAGAAGAATTAGTCTCCGTAGTTGGTGGAACCCCAACCGCCTTTGGAGGATATAAATTACTACCAAGAGCGGACAAACTGGACGCTATAGGCAACGGACTAGACGGGTTTGCTGATTTCCCAGTGTCCGGTGTGCAAGCATTAGGAGTTGCCAACATTTTATTATTAGCAGACCTAAGTACCGGCCCAGGAGACACGAAAGAAATCAGCTGATTATTTATTATAGGAGGAGTTGGAGTTGGAGGCCCATTTGCCGGGACTTGGAGGACACGCGAACAAGTCTGCGTTTCCAAGCCAGACTTCTTACGCTTTGGAGAGCCATTTCAGAGTTTTAATCCATTAAATTGGCTCTCCAAAACTGAAAAAGCCTGACTGAGATTATCAAAGCCTAGGTGAAGATCTTTAAATCCACACCTAGTCTGCCGCATAAATGCTCGCATCTCCATCTCAACTTCCCGGCAAGCCTCACAACTCCACTTTAAACCCGTACGAGCCTCTATGAAGTCATTGACGCGACCTGTGTAACCAGCACACTTAACATGTATGAGGTTATCACACAGCCAACACCCAATGACCGGCATAGAGGTAGATTTTGCATTTTGGCAATTTTTTTTAGCACAGACAAACATTTCTTTAATGTATATATATATATATATATATATATATTTTTTATTTTTATTTTAAAATTTCGTGGCGATTATAAAGCCAAAATAAAAGATTAAGATATAGAAAATAAGCACAACCAAGGGTTAATACTAACAGAAATTAAGCGGGGTAAAAAGTAATTAATTTGAAAGCACAAAAAAACGTCCGAGCGCGACGACAGACAATTGCCAATTGAACAAGTTTACGAGTTGAAGCAAGGGCCCTGTGATGTCCACTATCATTCTGGCAGTGCAGTCCATCGCAAACTTTGAGAACTTGTCAACGCATGTTAGGAATTGTTTCCTATCGGTTGGGAAAATCTCAATATGCAACATTTCGCCGGTGTAACTTGGTATGGGTGTTTGCCCGAACTTTTGCTTCTTTGGGTACCTGTCATATTTAACTTTGGTGCATACTCTGCAATTTGCAACTACTTCTTTTGTTAAGCTACTCATTTTGGGTAAATAGTAATCGCAGAGGACTTGCTCAGCCGCTCTGTGTGTACGATTGTGTTCTGTCTTCTTATAATAGTACCCGGGAAATGAGCAATTAAGTCATGTTGGAAGATTGCCAGAGTGGGCACCTCGCAGCGTACCACATTTACAACGTCGACTTCTTTGAGCATTTTTAAAATAGTGTTTTTGTCTGCGAAATTAATTAAGTGGCGAGTTTGGCTGCGAAACAACACCAAGCTTCTTTTAGTTGGAAACGTGCTTCTTCTATAACGATTTGATTTCTGAAGCAGTTTAATGGTTGGTCTGTCGTTTCGACCGTGTAAGTCAGTGAACGTTTGCTGTGAATAGTTGCAGCATCTGACTGAGGCTCATCTTGTAAGGCGTTAATATTCTGTTTGCTTGCTGATAGAGCCATTTTTTCCTTTCAGGAAGCTTGTTAAAGGCCTTGCGTTTGCCGCAAAATCCTTATCGAAACATCGATAGTAACTGACTAGACCTAAAAATAACCTAAGCTCATACAGATTCGTCGGTTGTGGGTATTCTTTTATGGCTTTTACCTTTTCTGGTTCGGTTTTTGCACCACCATTGGTTACAATAAAACCAAGATACTCAACACTTTGCATAAAAAGTTCGTTTTTTCGTTGGACACCTTCATGTTGGCTTTTTAAAACCCAATCAATGTGCCTAAAATGGTCATTCATTCTCTGTTTCCAGTTTCGCCCCCACTTGAGCTAGAAGGTCAAATCCTATTATGCCATCAAATGGTGTCAGCGCGTCTAAAAGAAAGAACGCAGCTGTTTTCCCAAAATGTTCATTAAACATTTCTGGCGAATAGTGGCGAGTTTTGCTGCGAAACAACACCAAGCTTCTTTTATTTGGAAACGTGCTTCTTCTATAACGATTTGATTTCTGAAGCAGTTTAATGGTTGGTCTGTCGTTTCGACCGTGTAAGTCAGTGAACGTTTGCTGTGAATAGTTGCAGCATCTGACTGAGGCTCATCTTGTAAGGCGTTAATATTCTGTTTGCTTGCTGATAGAGCCATTTTTTCCTTTCAGGAAGCTTGTTAAAGGCCTTGCGTTTGCCGCAAAATCCTTATCGAAACATCGATAGTAACTGACTAGACCTAAAAATAACCTAAGCTCATACAGATTCGTCGGTTCTGGGTATTCTTTTATGGCTTTTACCTTTTCTGGTTCGGTTTTTGTACCACCATTGGTTACAATAAAACCCAGATACTCAACACTTTGCATAAAAAGTGCGTTTTTTCGTTGGACACCTTCATGTTGGCTTTTTAAAACCCAATCAATATGCCTAAAATGGTCATTCATTCTCTGTGTCCAGTTTCGCCCCCACTTGAGCTAGAAGGTCAAATCCTATTATGCCATCAAATGGTGTCAGCGCGTCTAAAAGAAAGAACGCAGCTGTTTTCCCAAAAATGTTCATTAAACATTTCTGGCGAACCCTATTCGAACCATGAATGGAACTAACTGTGAAAGAGGAATCGACCGGTACCATATTTTTAAGCTCCTTTACGGGCTTGATGGAGTTTTTTGCCGCCTCTGTGTCGATTAGGTTTTTAGTTGCCTCCCCTGCAACTGGCATTCAATGAACGGCAGTCGGGAGCGTGCCCTAAAAAATTTACCAGATCACTATCGTCAGATTCATTGCCTATTTCGCGCATTCAAATTCGCTGTCATTCTTATCGTCAGCCCGCTGCATGGTATTTTGCACTCTCTGACGCCTTTGACCTGTCATGCGTGTGGAAGCGGGTCTTTTATGGCCTCGAATACCCCCGGTCTTAGTATTTGCGGGTTGAGCGCTTCCGAAGGCGGTTGTCTAAACTGTGTCATAGTGGAGCCTAACTCTATAGGCTCAGGTGACTGATTATAGTAGTTGTTTGTGTTATGGGCCGAATTATTCTGTTGGGACCTATTTTGTTTTTTATAGAAATGAGGGTTTTTGCCCTGGCCATCTTCGGCCCTGCTATTTTTTCCCTGTGGCCCCTGTGAGCGGCCTTGATTTCCTCGTTGCTCATAGGTGAGAGCCCTATTTTCCAAAGCCTTTGTATATGTGCCAGCAAAGGTATAGCGTTCTATGGCTGTTTCGGGTTCCCTAGCTAAAGCTAAAGCTGAGGGCAAATGGTTGAACTGGCTATGGCTCTCTTATTTGTTATTAGTGTCAACCGTTTTTCTACGTCTTCGTAATACTGCATCAGGCTAAGTTATCCGTAGATGACTGTCTCAAGTCCCCGTCGAAGGAGACGCGGAGAGGTTTTGTCCGCGTAGATGCCGTCTAATCGAGCAATTATGGCATCGAAATTCAAGACTGTGTTTTGGGCAACTAGTAGCCCTCTTGCCGAATCCCTGATCTTATTCCTGATAATAGAAAAGGCTCGGTAATTCGCTTCGCTGCCCTGATATGGTTTGAAGATTTCATATGCGTTTACGGCTGACTGTCGCCACGACACATAGTAATCTTAGTCTCCCATAAACTCTGGCATTGGCTTACTATGTCAAGCTTGACTTCACATGGTATGTTTGGGTCTACAGTTATTTTTTGGTAAGCTTCCATTTGTGGTGCTTTGATACACAAGCTTTGCAACTGTTGCTTAACCTCATTTAATTATGTTTGGAATGCCTGTGTCAACCTAGCTTCTTGCTGGGCTAAGGCTTGGCTAACGGCCCCACATATTATTGCCTTAAGCTGGGCAGCGTGCATGTCTCAAGTGCTATCTGTCGTAGGGCGCAAGACTTGTATTTCTAAATCCCAACCGTCGTCACTATCGTATTCGAATTTAATATCTCTATATCCACTTGCCCAACTCATTGACTAATAGTTGACACTACACAAATATATTTTTGCCGAGCATAATTGATCCGCTCTTGCGAGACAACAAAATTACGTTGCGCGAGAAATAGAAAGAAAGTTGACAATTTTTATTTAAATAAGGTTTTCACAAAAAACAATTCTCTGATTTTAATTAAACAAAAAAAAAAAAAAAAAAAAATCTGAGCCGCAAGAAACATAAGGTAACTTGGCGTATCAATAAAATTTATCTTTTGCGAAGGTACGAAATGGAAAATAACTCACCAAAGGCATGCAAAATTTTGCACTAAAAACTCTCGAGGGTATGCGTATGTTTTGTAACTTAACTAATCTATTAAATTAATATTGTTGGTTTGATGTGGTTGGGCGCCAATTAATTCCTACCTGTCCCGCGTCGATGTAGGAGGCGTGTCAGGATCTGTTAAAGTGTGGTCCAGCGGCGTTTGCTGCTATCAGTGTGATCTTGCAGTGGAGCAACACTTCAGTTATAATAAGTCTTCTTAGGACGATTATGTTGGAGACTTACTTTACTCCCTAATTGCTGCCCTTGTGGCTCAGTAATTATGTTTATGATAAACAAATAATTACGGCTAACGCCGGAGCAATGTTTCATTTATTAAGCGTAAACTATCGGATCTTCAACAGAACTAAAGTACAAAAATCCCAGCGTAATCTTCGGGGTGCCGAAGATTAAAGACTCTTTTCGCAGTTGTTTCTGCCGTTAATCACATGAACGGGGTTGGTCAGTTAATAGGGCCGATTTCGGTTTGTATGACAGCTCTATGTTATAGTAGTCCGATCCGGGCGAAATTCGACTCCTTTAGTGATTCTAAGAATTCTAAATGTAACTTTTGTGGGACTACGATGTTTGCTTCTGTGCGTTACAAACATCAGAGCATACTTATATATACTCTCTTTTCTGCGAAAAGTGTATAAAAATATTTCAAGCATATTGCGTCGCCATGTGCGAGCGAGTCTCATTCCACTAACTTCGGTGATGTTGAGGGATTGATGGGGACAAATAACAGAGTTAGACCCTTCATGTATTTCCCTTAATAAAGCTTATTATCAAATGAAAGGTCGACATACTCTCCCATGTAATCCAGCATAGCAATATCGTGTCCTAGATGCTCGAAATCATTTTAAATTTCCTCGAGAGTTACGATCATTACATCGAGACCAACTTAACCAAACTTAGTATGAATAAATCGTATCAAAATTTGGCACGAATGACCAGCAAATTATGGTAAACACTGATTCAACTCTTATTGTATACTGATCTTTATTGATCTCTTACGGACTAATGTGACGTTTCCCTCTTGAACTAGTCCTCAGGTTCCGTTCCTGAACATTTGTAATACAGATTAAAAAGATAATCAAGTTATCATCCTCAGGCCCTCTGTACTCACTATGGAAATTATAAACAATTGTCATAGATACCTATTGTCATAGAACCTATTGGTTGTCACTCTCAACCAGTTGTCACCCCAATCCCTCTGTTTTTATATAAGCAAATTGTAAACAATTTTCAGTGATATTCCAATCTATACGCACTCTTGCACCATTCTCTTAAAAGCATAATAATGTATTTGAAGCATGTCCGCCGGCTCGAGCCACTCTTACACCTCCCACTCCTTCCCAATAAAGAAACAAATGTGTCCAAGGTCCATTTATTAAACTACGCAGCTGGAAAACGTAAATACTGACCCCCTGGTCACTTATCACCCATCCTAAGTGGATCAGTTCAAGTGTCAACAAAAATCTCGATCAATAGCGTAGCATAAACATTGCTCTCATGATCAAATGCAAATCAAATGCAAACAAATCCTTTCAGCACAAGAAGTAAGCTTTGACATGGCTTTAACTATAAATAGCTTAAGAATACCTTTTGTAACCTTTGTCTTAATTTTGCGATCAATAAAGACGGATGTGTTCTTCCTAAGAAACAAATCTTTTTTCCATCACGCGATAGCGGTCTGGTTAATTTACACATAGATGTGCACAATTGGATGGACTACAATGACAATTTGCTATCATAACAATAAAATTGGTTTAGGAAATAATTGAATTATTTATTGGCTGTTCTCTTTAAAATTTGGAGTATTAGCTGTCATAAGAACTAAAGTAACATTTGAACCGACCGATCCCGTTAACATTTTTAATACACATAAAATAAATGTGCACAATTTTACTAGTGTCAAACCACAATGACAATTTGCTTAACACATAAAATATAAATTTATAGTCTCTAAGATCTAGGTGCTCACACAGACGGACATACATGGCCATATCGATTGCTGAAGGAAGGTGACACCTGCTTTAAAAGATCCCAACGCCAAACCACAGCTACTGTGCTAAAATTGGAAATGTTGATATTTTTTAATTAAAGTACGATGGAAAATCGACGCCACATACTGAGAATGGGCGAATTCGAACTGCAGGCAAATTTCCCAGGATTGCGTAGGAAGACGACGACCGGACTATTTGTTGGCAAGGCAAAGACGCTGTCGCAGCTGAATTAAAAGTGTTCGCGGACCTGCGTGGAAGTTTCCAAATTGGGATCTCTTTGTCAACAACAGTTTAAATTTGGCATCAAATGAAATAGGAGCATTTAAACCTCGCCCCGCCAACAACGAAAGGGCACATCAAGTTCCACGAAAATCAGGGATGAAAGTATTGAGACGCTGAAGATTTGGGCATACATGCGTGCTTTTTCGCACCCTTTTCATATTTTGTGGAAATTCACAACTTTGAACAATTTGCACTATTTTCTTAAACGCTTCTGTTGTTTTAACAACATTGGGTAGAGGATCAAAAATCAGGGTCCTGTCTGTACACTTTCGAATGAACTGGAACACATAACAAAATACTCTAAGCAGCTTGAGTTGTGACGATTATCTCTCGATGACTTCCAACAGAAATGCGTGCCTGGTAGACTAAAGTAACAGGCCACTCGTCTTCTGCTTCCTTCAGGAATAATGGCATTTCCATCCATCATTGACTTAATAAATTCATTTACGTCAAAACCTCTTCAAACAAAATCTGGAGGGTTTTGCTTTGTTGTTACATGTTGCGAAATTGCGTCGTCTGTCCACTCCAGAATTTCGGCTACCCGATTTGGGACAAATGTCGACAACGCCGACGTTTGAGACCGAATCTAATGGAGTGTAATTTCCGAATTTGACCAGAAGAACAATGCGTTCAATGGGTGCCTTGATTCATGGCTTGATTCGATAACAGAGTTCTGTACACAGCTCAAGCCTTGGAAGTGATTTGGCATCCGCAAAGACATGTATTTGCAGTGTTTGTTTTAGTGCTTCCCAATCTGTGTTAAGCTTTATTGTAACCGACTCATCCCAGTCTAGCTTGAGTACCCAAAGTTTGAGAAATAAGATTTTTCCTTTGGTCACCAAGGGACTTAATAAACTGAGCGGATCGACTAATCTAGACGTCACCGAAAGTGTGTTCCATTTTGTACCTCGCAGACACATGAATAACTCGTCTAACTTGAATTTAAAGAAGAAGATCATGAAGCAACCAAATAATTCCTAATGATTTTGTATTATCTGTGTCCGAGATCGTTATCGGTTTGATGAAGATATATCTGGTGAGTTGGAAAACCATTTTGCGAGTTCAAACACAGGTCTCCAGAACTAGACAAACTTCAGACTTAATTGTCTTAAGTTCATCGACATATTCAGCATCAGTCAGCATTTCATCGAAATAAAAGTCGGTCCGTAGAACTTCTGCTGCTTTGGGATGAGAGAGTGAAGCTCTTTCTCTCTCGCTATCGTCTGATACAATCGAATCGATGAAGGTTTTTTGTAATATCGGAGAATTTTTACTGTGCTTAATATAGCCACTGGCTAACAACTCATGGAATGTTCCAACTCCTATCAACATACCTATTTTCTGCGGCTTATTGAAATAGGCATCCGCCTAACGTGGTAAAGTCAAACTGCCATTGACAGGTACATATCTGTGGAGGAGGTGAACGGCTGCATACTCGAGACTTGGCTGTTTTACTCTTTGCAACACTGTGACCCTTTCGGAGATACTAATTGCAAAGTCAAACCTTTGTGTCACCGACAATGAAGGAAATAAAGAACAATTCTCAATAGAATGTTCTTTTGATATGCAGTAGAAACAAGTTTGTACCTTCGAATCTTTTTGCGCAGAAACTAAAAAGGAGCTATGACTTCGTAGTTCACCTAGACTTATTTTTAAATACTGCTTTGGCTTTGCTGATTTTTCAGCCGACATACGTTGAAAGCGACGCTCGCAATGCGATCAAAGCCGAAGTCTGCCATAGTCAAGCTGTTCGTCTCATTTGCGTTTGGTCAACTTTGTTCATAACGAGATAAATATGCATAAAGTTTGAAATCTTTTAAACATCCCTACGAACCATAAACGGCGTAAGGAATTGATTTGCTATTATGAACAAGTGTCTCGAAAAGACTCATAAAATATTTGAATTCCAAAAATTTCCTACTAATTTGGGGGAATGATAAATTAGGACCACGTGACCATGTAGGTCCAACAACAACTTGAGTTGTATTAAATTGAGCTCTTTTAGGCAGAGATTAGGAAAAGCAATCCTGCCCTAGTTACGATGCATATTTCATCTAATTCTGCTCCATCCTTATATTCAACGTCAAATGCTTCGATTTGGCTTTGAATTTTTGTAGCCGTTCCTAATTCTGCCAATTTGTCTAACTGTGCTACTATTCTAGATATATTTGTCGGACCCTTGAGCTTCCTTCTGAACTCATCAATACCGGCCGAAGCACATCTAATTTACGAATTTCCCATTTCAACAACTTCATTTTAATACTCTTTTTTTATGAAACTTGGTATATAGCCTTCTATTTTACACAGGCAGTATACATATCAGAACCGGCCAGATCGAACCACTATATCATATAGTTATCCTAAATCCTTTTCAAACTGGGCATGCATATGTTTTATATAACGATAGGTGCGTGGTTGTTGAATGACCCCTCCAAAACTCTGCAAACATATTGTTCGGTTCAGCAGCAAATATTTAAATTGTTTAATTTGGCGCCTCTCGCCTAAACAGCTGTTCTTTGCAAAATTAATTTCTAACACTGCATAATGCATGCGTCAATTGTGCGTTTGTTTTGATCAGTTAGTCTTCGTCTTGCACTCTGGCTCTTCGCACAGCTAGCGCTGTTTTCGTTTGTTACGTGTACTAACTCGCAACCATACTAATTCGCTTACATATTTTTGAACATAAACGCATACATACGCTCTCGCATACCTGCATTCTCGCTTGTAAACTTATTGTACATAAAAAACTAAACCACCACTTATAATTTTGAAACTGTGAATAATTAATTTCGAGTACGATACCAAATTAAATTATAAACTGAAATAAGAAATATCTCTTGTGTTTTATTTCTTAAAATTCGACCAAGTGCTATCAAAAAAGCTTGTTAGCCCAACATTTTGGTGACCCCGACGTGATTAGTTTCACCACTTCTTGTTCAAATTTGCCTAAATCAAAATCGCTTATTTATTGCTGTGCTTGAGCCAAACTTGTCGCCGTCGGTAAATAAACACAGTTATCGTCGTTCTAACTGTTAGTTATTTCTATTCTCTTGTCGGCTGTTTTTAATTGCTGTGCAAGTGCATTGACTTTACCGTGCGGTACATTAAGTACAGTTCTCGCTTATTATGGAAGGCTCCACTAATGTTGCCGAAAACCAGATGATCTTTTTAAAGAGAAAAACAAAATCGTTGATTGACAGTTTGAAAGTATTGCAATCAAACTTTAGCAAATCATCTATTGAAGCTTCGGACGACTGCAACTTGTCAGTAACTCCGAAACGGATTCAAAAAATAGAAGTTGCATTCGAAGAAGCCCATAATGCGCTGGTACGACTTGATTTCGATCAAATTGGCAGTGATGTGCGTGAATCGTTTGATGATCTTTCGGTTACCTTTGGCACTTGTGTTCAACGTGAAATTGCCAAGCGTAACGCAACCATGCCAGCTTGCTTTACATTTCTGGTGGATCCCAATACTGCAGCTAGTAGCCCGATAACCCCGGTCTCGGCTGTAGCTAGATCTAGAGCTGTGCCAGCCCTACCGCCAATCAAATTGCCTACGTTTTCTGGTGGTTACACTGAGTGGGCCGATTTTTACTCGATGTTTACCACCGTGATTGATAATCACCCGGAGTTAACAACCATTGAAAAGCTCCAGCACCTGCGGCTCTCGTTAAAGGATTCTGCGCTGGACACTATACATTCATTGGAAATAACAGAGGCTAATTATTCTGTCGCATTAAATTTGTTACAAAAACGTTTTGATAATCGCCGTTTAGTCTTTCAGGCACACATCGTTAATTTGCTGGGGCTCAAGAAAGTGGAAAATGGCTCGGCTGGACCACTTCGAGAACTTTCTGATAAGTTCAATGTACACATTCGTGCTCTCACCAATCTGGGCAACATGGAACAAGTAGCTGGATACATCATCGTGCAAATTTTATTGCAGAAGCTGGACCCAATCTCTCAAGCAAGGTGGGAAGAGAAGCTCGAAGATCCATCATTTAAAAATATAATTCCATCGTGGGAGCAGATAGCCACGTTCTTGGAGCAGCGGTGCAGGACGCTTGAAAACGTGCATTTTGCCATGGCAACATATACGCCTGGCTCTCAGGTGGGAAAGGCATATAAAACTAACCCAACAAAAACCTCGCTAGTTGTCACTAACCCGATTTCGAATCCTTTTGACTGTGCATTGTGTGGAAATCATGACCATACCATTCAAAGATGCCCTGGATTTCGGAATTTGTCGCCTTCACTTCGTTTAAATGAAGCCAAGAAGCTTGGCTTGTGTATCAACTGCCTGAAAAAAGGCCATGTATTGCGAAATTGTAACTCCGGATCTTGTCGAGTGTGTGGTCATAAACACAACACCATTTCAATGGCTCTCATAATTCCCAACCTTGCCCTTCTAACTTGAATGTTGCAAACCCTCAAATGGCTTCGACGCCAGCCGTCTCCACTTCTCTTGTAGCTAAAAATAACAGCAATGATTTTAGTAAAAAATCGACCTCCTAATTGGAGCTAGCTTGTTTTATGAGCTTGTGTGTGTCGGCCAAATCAAGTTATTACCTGGATTGCCTCTAATTCAAAAAACAACACTTGGATGGATCGTAGCAGGAGGTGGTTCGCTTTCTGTCGGCGCTTCCCTTGTCGCAAACCGTGCATTGCCTGAAGTCCAATCTGAATCCAGTAACCAAATCGATGCTGTACTTCGCCGATTTTGGGAAATTGAAAGTGTTCAATAACTTGCCATACACTCAACAAAGGAAGAACTTGGCTGCGAACAGCATTTCTTGGAACATTTTAAAAGATTATCATCTGGAGAATACTCTGTTCGGCTTCCTCTAAAGCTTAGTCTCGACCAAATGGGCGAATCGAATCAGCAGGCGTTTCGGAGATTTTTGTTGCTTGAAAAAAGGCTTCAGCGTAATGAACAATTGAAGTCCCAGTATGGCGCATTCATTCAGGAATATTTGGATTTAGGTCATATGTCTCCTGTATCTCCGCAAAATCGGCCTCTTTGTAAATATTTCTTGCCTCATCATTGTGTGCTGAAAGAGGAAAGCACAACCACTAAACTGCGAGTCGTTTTTGACGGGTCTGCAACAACCAGTACCGGATATTCTCTGAATGACATTTTGATGGCTGGACCCACAATTCAGCCAAAACTCTTCAACATTTCAATTCGTTTTCGCACCTTTGCTGTTGCTCTTACAGGAGACGTCGGAAAAATGTATCGCTGTGTTAGAGTCAGCCCTCCAGATAATTATCTCCAATGCATATTGTGGCGAGATTCTCCTCAGTCTGACATCAGTGTGTTCAAGTTGGACACAGTAACTTATGGTACAAAACCCGCTTCGTTTCTTGCTGTTCGATCAATGCAGCAACTATCCATAGATGAGCAATTATCATATCCAATTGGTGCCAAAATTCTTTGTCGTGACTTCTATGTAGATGATTTTACATCTGGTGCGTCATCTGTAAAAGAAGCCATAGAAGTACTTCAACAAACTAAAGGCATTCTCGCTAAAGGTCGTTTTGAACTGAGGAAGTGGTGCTCGAAGTGGTTACAAAAACTTTGGGATTTGCTTGGAATCCTACGACAGATCAATTACTTTTTTCTTTTGTACCCGCTCAACAAACTTCGAAAACATGCAAAAGAACAATATTATCTGCAATCGCTCGATTTTACGACCCACTCGGATTGATCGGCCCTGTCATATTAAAGGCTAAAATTTTTATTCAGCTGTTGTGGAAGGCTAAGTTGGATTGGGACGAAAGTCTACCACTAGGATTGGATACCGCATGGCAGGATTTCCGAAACACCTTCAGTTACGCTTTCATTTCCTCATTTTGTTTTTCCTCCAAATTCTGAAGTAGAGGTACATGGGTTCTGCGATGCAAGCATCAATGTCTACGGCGCCTGCATATATGTTGTCTCAAAGGGAAAAAACTCCATCTCAAGACTCTTATGTTCGAAGTCCCGGGTAGCTCCGGTAAAGACGCTTACAGTACCGAAAATTGAACTTTGCGCTGCTGTTTTGTTATCCCAACTCATAAGTGAGATATCGAAGATGAATCTTTTTTCTGGACCCTTTCATTGTTGGTCGGATTCATCAATTTGCCTGTCCTGGATACGAGATGAGTCTTCAAGCTACAATGTTTTTGTTGCCAATCGCATTGCTGTCGTCCAGGAACTCACTTCTGATTTTGAGTGGCATTACGTGCCAACAGCTTTAAACCCAGCAGACATTCTATCGAGAGGTGCCACTCCTAATGAGCTACTTGAATCAACGCTTTGGTCTTCTGGTCCAGAATTTCTAATTGGGTCTAGCAAAAGCTGGCCTGCTTCCTGCTTACTAGAAAAACCAAATTTGGAATTGCGTCGAAAAATTCTCTTAATTACAGTATCTAATGCTGATCCAATACTTAAATGCAAATACGTAAACTCATATCCTGTCGTTCAACGGGTATTTGCATATGTCTACAAATTCAATCATGGGATTCGACACCCTGGTCTCTGGATTTGGCACATCTACCTTGGTTCTCTGATCATTTATCGGAACACCCAGAAGAGCTGTCTACATGAGGAGATAAAAGACATAAAATTGAAAGGTGTGGTCAAGCGCTCTAGCAGCATTTCATCATTATTGCCGTTTCTGGATGGATTTGGCATTCTTCGTGTTGGTGGACGCCTCACTAATTCAACTCTTCCCTACGAGTCTCGGCATCCTATTATATTGCCTAAATTGCATCCCATCACGGCTGCAATCATTACTCATTTCCACAATAAAAACCTCCACTCTGGACCCCGAGCACTATTGGCAGCCATCCGGCTCCATTACTGGCCAGTCGGCGGACGCAAAACGGTCTCTAAAATCGTCAACAAATGCGTAAGATGTTTTCGGGCCAAGCCGCGTTTGGTAGAGCACGTAATGGCTGATCTGCCAAAAGAGCGACTTGAGGGAATCCGAGCATTCGACACGACTGGTATCGACTTCTGTGGTCCATTCTTTTACAAACCGGAAATTCGCAACAAGGCTCCTGTAAAATCGTACATATGCGTTTTTATTTGCTTCGCCACAAAGGCTGTTCATCTTGAGCTCGTCAAGGATCTTTCAAGTCCAGCTTTTATCAATGCTCTGAAACGATTCATCTGCACTCGTGGAAAGCCACGTCAGATTTGGTCTGATAACGCTACCAATTTTGTCGGCGCAAGAAATGAATTGAAAAACCTCTTCCTCAGTAATGGTCATCAGGAAACAGTTCTGCAATTTAGTTTGGCAGATACTATCGAATGGCGCTTCATCCCACCTCGCTCGCCTCACTTTGGCGGTCTTTGGGAAGCGGCAGTAAAAACCGCAAAACACCACTTCTATCGAGTTGTAGGATCGGCTGTATTAGGATTCGAAGAGCTCCGTACCCTTGCATGCCAAATTATGGCAGTAATTAATTCTCGACCATTACTTCCAAATTCAGAAAATCCAGAAGATCTCGATGTTTTGACACCGGCGCATTTTTTAATTGGTGGTCCGCCTTCTACATTCGCTGAGCCTGATGTGACACGCCTTAATTTCAATCGACTGGATAGTTGGCAACGGGTGTCCTACATGCAGCAAGTTTTTTGGTCTCGTTGGCGAGAAGAATATCTAACCCTCCTGCAAGAGCGTTCCAAATGGCGCTCACCGAAGCCTGAACTGACCATCGATGATGTCGTCCTTATCAAGGATGAAAATCTACCTCCGCTTAAATGGCCACTGGCACGAGTGACGGAATTAATCTCTGGATCTGATGGTGTTTCTCGAGTGGCAATACTCAAAACATCCAACGGCTACATCAAGCGAGCTATCAATAAGCTGTGCCTGCTTCCCCTTAAGGATTCTGTTGAAGCTCATCCGTTCAACGGGGGGAGTATGTTCGGTTCAGTAGTAAACAATTAAATATTTAAATTGTTCAATTTGGCGCCTCTCGCCTGAACAGCTGTTCTTTACAATATTAATTTCTAACACTGCATAATGCATGCGTCAATTGTGCGTTTGTCTTGATCAGTTAGTCTTCGTCTTGCACTCTGGCTCTTCGCACAGCTAGCGCTGTTTTCGTTTGTTACGCATACTAACTCGCAACCATACTAATTCGCATACATATTTTCGAACATAAACGCATACATACGCTCTCGCATACCTGCATTCTCGCTTGTAAACATATTGTACATAAAAAACTAAACCACCACTTATAATTTTGAAACTGTGAATAATTAATTTCGAGTACGATACCAAATTAAATTATAAACTGAAATAAGAAATATCTCTTTTGTTTTATTTCTTAAAATTCGACCAAGGGCTATCAAAAAAGCTTGTTAGCCCAACACATATATTTTTGTAAATATACACGTTTGTGCTGAAATTTATTTATATCGAACTACTATATCATATAGCTGTCACACAAACCCAAATCGGCCCTATTAACTGACCAACCCCGTTCATGTGATTTACGGCAGAAACAACTGAGAAAAGAGTTTGTAATTTTCGGCGCCTCGAAGATAACGTTGGGATTTTTTTATACTCTTTTCGCAAGAAAACTATATACTCTGATGTTTGTAACGCACAGAATCAAATATCGTAGACCCACAAAAGTTACATTTAGAATACTTTCAATAGAGGTGTCGATATAGCCATGTCCGTCTGTCCGTCTGTTTCTACACAATTGACTCTCTCACTTTTAAAGCTATTTTGCTGAAACCTGGTATACAGCGTTCTTTTTTACCTAGGCATTACACTTATTTGAACCGGCCGGATCGGACCACTATATCATATAGGTGTCGTACGAATCTAAAGAGGTTTAGGGAATTACTCCCACAGTATTCCGAAATTCCTATAAATGACTTTTTTCATTTTTTTTTTTTTTGTTTGTTATTTAGGTTTATTTACTTAAATTACTTGGTTTTTTCTTTCTGTGGGTAACTTTGGCAATTGTCTGTCGTCGCGTTCGGACGTGTTTTTTGTGCTTTCAAATTAATTACTTTTTACCCCGCCTAATTTCTGTTAACTTTTGTTCATCTGTGCATCGGTGCATTATCTTTGCATTAAAATAAAGAAACTAACTTTGCTTTTACACTTTGAATTTTTTTTTTTTATTCTTTATTTTCGCGCATTATTGCAAACTAAAAATTGTTCTTGTGTGACAATATTTGTTTCAAACAAGAACAATTTTTCGTTTCTGCTATTGCATGCTCTAAACTTGTACGCGCTCTTGCAATTTTCGTTTTCGCTTTCGCTTTCTTACGCTCGCACATTTTTACGCTCACCGTACGCTCTTGCTTTTCAATTGCCTCGCGTTTCTCTTCGGAGCCTTTCAACGCTCAGTCTTTTTTTTCTTTTGCACTAAGTTTTTTTTTTTATCTTTGTGTTTTGTTTTCGTGTGGCTCTCCTGAGTCCGACTTTGTGTTCTTGTAAGTATTAACCCTTGGTTGTGCTTATTTTCTATATCTTAATCTTTTATTTTGGCTTTTTAATCGCCACGAAATTTTAAAATAAAAATAAAATTAAAATAAAAAAAAATTATATACATAAAAGAAATGTTTGTCTGTGCTAAAAAAAATTGCCAAAATGCAAAATCTACCTCTATGCCGGTCATTGGGTGTTGGCTGTGTGATAACCTCATACATGTTAAGTGTGCTGGTTACACAGATCGCGTCAATGACTTCATAGAGGCTCGTACGGGTTTAAAGTGGAGTTGTGAGGCTTGCCGGGAAGTTGAGATGGAGATGCGAGCATTTATGCGGCAGACTAGGTGTGGGTTTAAAGATCTTCACCTAGGCTTTGCAAAACTTAATCAGGCTTTTTCAGTTTTGGAAAGCCAATTTAATGGCCTAAAGCTTTTAAATAGCTCTCCAAAGCGTAAGAAGTCTGGCTTGGAAACGCAGAATTGTTCGCGTGTCCTCCAAGTCCCGGCAAATGAGCCTCCAACTCCAACTATAAATAATCAGCTGATTTCTTTTGTGTCCCCTGGGCCGGTACTTAGGTCTGCTAACAATAAAATGTTGGCAGCTCCTAATGCTTGCACTCTGGACACTGGGACTTCAGGAAACCCACCTAGTCCGTTGCCTGTAGCGTCCAGCTCGTCTGCTCTGGATAGGAATATATCCCCTCCAATGGCGGTTGGGATTCCACCAACTACAGAGGCTAATTCTTCTGCCCCAGTTGATGTGAATCCTAAGCTTTTGGTGGGGGCTCCGCAGACGAAACAAGTCTTTGTTTCCAGACTGGCACCCGATCTTACTTCGGAAGACGTAATATCGTATATTAATTCGAAAGTCCAGGTCTCAAATTTAACTGTGGATAAATTCATCTTTCATCGCATCTTTTAAAATTAGCCTTCCCCCTTGCTTCTTCGAGCTTATTTGTTGTGGAGATTTTTGGCCAGAGCATGTTATAGTTAAGGAGTTTACGGCGAAGAAAAAAAATCGGCATCCGGTTTCCTTAACGCCTTCGTCACTCCCAAAAAACTAGAACCCTTTCATCTAGCGTATCAAAACGTTAGAGGACTTAAATCTAAACTTAGTCGTTTTTTTCTTAGTAGTTTTGGTTTCAGTTATTCTGTAGTAGTACTAACCGAGACGTGGCTTAAGCCTGACATTTTGGATTCCGAAGTGTTAGGTAATAACTTTTCAGTTTTTAGACGTGACCGTGTGTCTGGTCGTGGTGGCGGCGTTCTTATCGCTGTTAACTCGGCCTTACCTTCGGAACTTATTTCTACTAACCCTGTAGATATTGAATTTATTTGTATAAAAATTGATTTGAATGGCATTTTCCTATTTCTAACAGTCTCCTATATTCCTCCTTCCTCTGATCTTTCTGTTTATATGTGCCATTTAAACTCTATTAAATACGTTTCAAATTTTGTAACCGACAAGGACTACCTTGTCGTTTTGGGTGATTTCAATCTCCCAGAAATATGTTGGTCCAATGTTCCTTATTCCAATTCGGTATTACCCAGTAATAGTCACGACTTTATTGATGGTATGCTTGAATTGTCACTATCCCAGGTCAATTTTGTCAAGAACTCCCTGAGTAGGCATTTGGATTTGATTTTTTGCTTGGATCCATCTAATACACTTGTAACTAGAATCGATCCTCTGTCTCTTCCTGAGGATCCTTATCATCCTTCAATTGGCTTATCAATTGACTTTCCTTGTCGAAAAACTTGGTCTGCTTGTCCGTCTATTGCCTCATACTGTTTCCAAAAAACTAATTTTCGAAAATTAAATGAGCTTATTAATGACTTCGACTGGTCAAACTTGTACATGTCTAAGAATATTGACATCGCAATAAATTTATTTTATAATGCTCTAAATTCTATTTTTACACAATGTGTTCCCACTTCTTGCCATAGTAACAAGAATCGACCTGTGTGGTATTCACCTAAGCTAATAAATTTAAAAAATGTTAAGCTTAGGTTGTTCAAAAAGTTCAAATTATCCGAGAATCCTAGCGACCTCTCCCGTTATCTTTTGGCTCGATCCAAATTTTCGGTTTATAGCACACTATGCTATAAGGCCTACCTTTCTCGGTGTAAAACTCAATTTCGCCGGAACCCCAAACAATTTTTTAATTTCGTCAATTCAAAGCGTAATACCTCTATTTTTCCTTCGTCCTTATCTTTCATGGATAAAAAAGCAAATACTGACCAGTCTATTGCTGATATTTTTGGTACCTTTTTCCAATCTACTTATTCGACGTCAAATTTTAATTTAGATCAACACTATCCCTTTGACCTTCCTCGGTCAAATAATATATACTCTCCTTTAATTACGGAAATTCAGTTGCTTAATGAACTTAAGCTAATCAAACCAGTTTTTTCCCCGGGACCGGATGGGGTTCCTAGTTGCGTATTAAGGCATTGTGCTGAATCTCTGTGCAAGCCCATTCTTAAACTTTTTAGCTTATCAATCAGTCTCTCTTCTTTCCCTGCTATTTGGAAGGAGTCTTTTATTATTCCTCTCCATAAAAATGGTAGCAAATCTGATGCTAAAAACTATAGAGGCATATCGAAACTGTCAGCTATTCCTAAGATTTTTGAGAGACTTTTAACTTCTCATCTTCAACATTTATGTAAGTCTCTAATTTCACCCTGCCAGCATGGATTTGTAAAACAAAGGTCGACCACGACTAATCTCTTAGAATTTTCCTCATTGGTAATTAAAGGTTTTAAAAACAAATCCCAGACTGATGTTATTTACACAGATTTTAGCAAGGCTTTTGATTCAGTTAACCATTCCTTGCTTTTATATAAACTAAACATAATAGGTTTTCCATCTAACCTTGTTGCCTGGATAAGGGATTATCTTACTTCAAGAACTCAAAGAGTTCTTTTTAAGAAATCATTATCTAATAGTATAACTATGTCGTCCGGGGTTCCTCAAGGCAGTCACCTTGGTCCCCTTTTATTTACTCTTTTTATAAATGATCTTCCATCAGTTATATCACACTCTCGTGTTTTTATGTATGCAGATGATGTTAAACTGTGTTTTTCTTACAGGGATATAGAATCACACATTAATCTGCAAACTGATTTAAGTGCTTTTGATTCGTGGTGCCATTTCAATTTGCTAAATTTAAATGCTTCTAAGTGCAAAATTATGACCTTCTGTCGGGGCACTCCACTTTTGGCCTCCTATTATCTTAATCAAAATGCACTTCAACGTATAGGCTCAATAAATGATTAAGGGATTTTACTTGATTCTAAATTAAAATTTGATAGTCACATTTTATCCACTGTCAATAAAGCTATGGGAGTTCTTGGATTTGTGAAGAGATGGTCTAAAGAATTCGATGACCCTTATACGACCAAGATTTTATATGTGGCTCTTGTTCGCCCAATTTTAGAATACGGTTCATGCGTTTGGTGCCCTCAATATAAAGTGCATCAAAATCGTATTGAGTCCGTTCAAAAAAAGTTTTTGCTTTTTGCTCTCCGTGGCTTAAATTGGAATTCGGAATTGAGCCTTCCCTCGTACTCTAGTAGGCTACAACTTATAGATTTGCCTTCCCTAGTAAACCGTAGAACCCTTCTTAATACTCTTTTTATGCATAAATTAATAAACGGCATGGTTGACTCTCCTGAGTTAATTAGCCGAATTAGTTTCGCAGTTCCTTTTAGACCTCTGCGGACCTTTTCGCCTTTAGTAGTCCGTCCAGCCACATCTAATTATTTAATGCATGAGCCTTTTTTAAATTTATGTAGAGACTATAATAGTTTGTACCACTTAGTTTGCTCCTCCTCTAGCATGCAATCTATAAAAACTAACATATTATTGCACCTTCGTTTAAATCCTTCTCTTCCCTAGTAGAATACTTGATTGCCTAATCTATTCCTCTTCCTTCAAATATTTATGATAAAAATAGTTTTTCGCGAATCGTGTCACGTGACTCTCCCCCACGGTCGGTTGGGCGTCTGAGCTATCGAGCTTGGTAACCCGCGCGTAAACAGGCTTCCGCCTGGTTTCGTTGGGCCACTTGATCGTACTGTTCTTTGTACGTCTACGTCCATTTCAAAAAAAAAAAAAAAAAAAAAAAAAAACTATGTTTACTACGAATAGCGACTGGTTTTGCACAAGCAAACGGAGAGGTAGAGCTCGCCAACAGAAATTTTGGACCACAGATCGGACCAGAAATCGCAGCATAAGACAGTTACCAAGAGTAATGTTGTTTGGTGTAGGGCAAAGAGGAAAGCTTCGGACGAATTTATCGATAGGTTAGAAGAAATCAACGGCAGATCGGACACGAAGAGTTTGAAAGAAATAAGAAAAGAAACAAGGAAATCAGAAAAGAACGTAGTCCTACAATGAATACTACTGCAACAAGTCAAGAACAAAATCACCGAGGTACAAAAAGGGAGATTATGTAATGGTGAAAAATTTTGATGTAACAGTGGGGGCCGCTAGAAAGTTGTTTCCCAAATACAAGGGGCCTTATGTAATATAAAAAATACTGCGAAACGACAGATTTTGATAAAAGATATAGATAGGCTCCAAATATCTAGAAATCCCAAAATATAATACACTGGATAGGAAAAAAAACGGACTTTTAACAAAAAAAAAAATAATAATAATAAATCAATAAATAAACTCTATACTTTCCCATAGATATAAGTTAATTTACTGATGTAAACTTAAGTTTTAAGACACGTATTGTAATGTTACTTTATAAGCTGAATCTCGTACATATCTTTATTTAAGTACGATCAGGAGATCTAGTTTGTAGTATGTCCGAGTTGTAGTAGGATAAGTATATGTAGCAGCTGGATTATTATCGTTCGACATCGTAGTAGCGCATCGAGTTTCGGTTTTACACACGTCAAGTTCCGAACGCAACTGCCTGCGTCGTTCCTTCTTCTTTCTGTGTTTACCACCGAACCACACTCGGCGACAGCGACACTACGCTGTCGCCTCGCTAACTATAACGGTACTTCTAAAGCGACAACATGCAGACAACCAATCAAGGCACGCCTAGAGTCTGATGCAATATTATCATAATTGTGAAATTAGACTTCTTGGGAAATTCCGAGACTGTCCACACATACACTCATACCAACATGCACACACTCTTAGTGTGCGCCGACATATACACATGTAGTGTATGTGGATGTGATGTGAGAGAGAAGATTAGAGAGCTTTCTCTCGCATCCACGAGCATTTGAAATGTAAGCTTAATTGTATATTTGTAGAAATTAAGAAATCAGATAAAGTGAATCCGATCTTTAAACTCGGGCGCCCCCGAATTTTGGATACCCTGTACCTAGTAGACGGAACTGAAAAAGGAAAGGTGGTAACCCTAGTCGGGTGGTAACCCTGATCGTCTACATTCACAAAAAATCTCTGGTCTTAATATTCGGCAGTTGCCAATTAGGAAAGAAGATTTATTTTATTAATTAATTTATTTATTAATTAAAATCTTGACCATCAAAATTTGTATTTTGTATATCTCATGTAAATATGGTCCGATTTTAGTCAATCACAAGATTTTTAGATTCCTAACAACTTTTGAGAAGCAACTAATACTTAAATCCTAAAGCTTTATAAATTATACGGCTTTGAAATGAGTTGGTGGAAGGGAGGGTCGGAGGGAGAAAAAAAGTTAACACCAATCATTATCGAGAGAATTAAGTCCATATCAGTCGCCAGTGCAAATGCACTCAAAGTTCATTGCCAGCCTATCACAACTCCAGCGCATTCAAGACATCCGCCACGTGCGCTGGGTCAGCACTTCCAGGCCATGCAACCATTGGCCACGCAAGAACAAGGCACCACCGTGAGACCCAGCTTTGGACACCTAACACCTAAAACGATAAGTCGGCAGATTCTCCAGCGGCAGCAGCGACAGTACCAACAACAGCGGCGACAGCACCAGCGGCAGCAGTGACAGCACCAACAACAGCGGCGACAGCACCAGCGGCAGCGGCGACACCACCAACGGCAGCAGAGATCCCCTAAGCTAATTCATAATTCTCTCAAGTTAGTTATAAATCTGAATTCAATCAATAAAGTTTGTTTTTTTATAAACAAAATTAAAACGACGTTTTAATTGGCGCCCGAGGAGGGACCTCTGAGAACATCCTGACAGTGAAAAAGGACATCGTGTCTAAGTACCAGTGCCTCAAAGCGCCACACAGTGTACCGTGAACGTAGTGCCTAATGCACCACGAGCTCAATTGACTCTCAATCAGGGAAACTCACGGGTTTCATTTTTTACCGCCGACTCCGTCTGTTGTATCAGTTCGCAGACGGCTACTAGAGTAGTGCTACCAAGGATCCCCAGTAACCTGTCAAAAAAGAACTAATCTAAAGTGCCAGTAGTAGCAGATTCGCCGGACAATGTTATATTTGTAAGCATAGATATTAAGTGATACAAAATAACAAATTTCCTAAAATCAAATAAATTAAAATATAAAATTTAAGAAAAATAGATATTAAATCTAAGAACTAATAATATACGGCCCCACACTAAGAAATATACACCCTCTTTGGCTTACAAGAATAAATAAAAGTGAACAAACAATTGTAACTTATAACTCCGTGTAAAAGCATAACCGAATAAAGCTAATTGCGATCGCAGTATAACACTTTCCAATCTAGCAAATCCCAAGGGACCCTTCATAATAGATGGAAGAAACCAGCCACTGGTTTTCAAAGAATAAAACAAAATAAAAAGTAAAATTCTTGCATTCCGATCCCAAGTTGAATAGACCAGATGTCCGATTCTGAAGCAAATACTTCAGCATATTCCCAAATTTTGTCAGAAAATGCCAGGCGGGTTAACCAGCAACATGGAAAGCCTAGATATTACTGGCGACCCTAGTCCAGCAGCCAATAATAGACAGCCAAGGATTAGCACCCCTACAACTACATCCGATCTAAAAAGTGTGATTATTGCCCTGATCAAAGAAACGCTTCAAAGCGAAGAAATGTTTAGTCCAAGATCTGGACATGAAAATTCCAGTGATAATTCCTTGGTGGGACCTAGGATAGGAGAAGCACGTGAAGGGATACCAGGAATAACGAAGCTTATTAAAGAATTCTCAGGAGACAAAACTACTTTTAACTCGTGGAAGAGAAACGTTGACCGCATAATGGCTATTTATGAAGGGCAAGAAGAGTCGTACTAATTCGAGGAAGACGGTGTTCTAGAAGCGTATAATACTCCAATGAATTGGAAACCCATTTCGAAGTGTCTTACACCACACTATGTTGATAAGCGAGATTTAAAAATCCTGGAATATCAAATGTTCGCGCTAAGCCAAGGCCGGATGACTCCTGCTGAATTCTATCAAGCAGTTTACCATCAGCTCTCATTGATCCTGAACCAAATTGGAGTTTATGAAGAGTCACCGGAAGTAATTAGGGCACTAACTGATACGTACTGAGGCAAGGCTCTTGACACATTCGTGAAAGGCCTTAACGGCGATTTGCCACGCCAACTAGCCATAAAAGAACCTAAAGACCTGAGCTATGCTCTACATTTGTGTAGCCTAGTAGAGAACCAGTAGCAAAGTAATTCGTTTGCGCCAAAGATAAGACAGCAACCCCCACCTGTACCACCAAGACAGGCAGCAAGGTTCTACCCAAAAGCCTTTACAGAACGCCAGTTCCAAGCAATGGAGAAGCTTCGACCCAAGACTTTATCACGTCCCAAGGCCGGCAATACACCAGGAACCGGCCTTTCAGAACCAAAATACTGCATTCCTACCATATAGACTACCGCTACAGAATTCTTTTAATCCATACCAACCGCAACCACCCTTTCAGAGCTAACAGCAGGTCGCACCTCCTAGACCATCAGCACCGAAACCCTATCCAAAACCATTACTCATGGAAGTTGATCACTCTATCCGATCCAAACAAATTGATTACATGAACTGGCCAAAAGGTAACGAAATAGCTGGGAAACGCCTCCCACCTCAAGGCCAACCTGGCCACGTGTCTAAATACCAGAGGCATTTCCATTTTACCACAGGGGAGCCAGAATCAGACGGGGCATTCAATGAGTATAAAACGCTTTACTCACCAGAAATGTCCGAGCAAGCTTATTATGAGTATGCCGAACAGCAAGGGGCAGCAGAGCTGAACGCACTAGCAAAAGAAAATGAACAGGAGTACGTTCCTGCTTCCGCAGATATAAATTTATGATATAAATTTTTTAGATTGAACAGTTCTTTGCTACCCTACATCAACTGTGGTACGAAGGACGGAGAAATATTTAAATTTAAATTTAAATATTTAAATCCAACCAAAATTACATCCAAACAAATCTAATAACGAAACCCAAACTTATCGAACACCCTTTCTATGCTAACTCTGTGGGCGGCCAAACAAAAGTCATCTCTCAAAAAAAAAAAAAAAAAAAGAACAGCTTAACGCGGTCATTGATCTCAAAAACGACATTGTAATTATAAATGGGGATTGTAGAGTAAATATTAAACAACTACCCGCTGAGGCGGTAAACAACATCAAAGCCAGAACTGACCATATGACCGAAAAGCAAAAAGAACTCATTATCAAGAATCACGCCGATCTATTTGCCGAAACCGACGAGAAACTAAAGTACACCACCCGAGTAGAAGGAGAGATAAGAACTTCATCGGATCTACCGGTGTATAGCAAACATTATCCGTATCCCGTTTCATTTAGACAAGAGGTTGAGAATCAAATGAAGCAATTGCAATTATTGGCTATCGCAAACTTAACTCAGTCACCATTTCGGATAGGTACCCTATCCCAGAGATCGGAGAAATAATCGCACAATTGGGCGACAACAAATATTTCTCAGTTCTAGATCTAAAGAGTGGATTTCACCAAATAACTTTAAAACCAAAAGATATAGAAAAGACACCATTCGCAATAAATGGTGAAAAATAGGAGTGCACCCGCCTTCATTTTGACATTAAGAACTCGCCATCAATATTCCAGAGAGCGTTGGATGACATCTTACGAGACCACGTAGGGAAAATATGCTACGTGTATATCGACGATATCATAGTTTTAAGTCACGAACACGCTTCGCACTTAAGTGCTATATTCGAAACGTTAAATAATGCCAACATGAAAGTTCAAATAGATAAGTGCGAGTTTTTCAGAGAAGAAGTCGATTCCTTAGGGTTCACCATTTCTAGGCACAGTATCAAGACAAACGCCGAAAAGGTAAAGGCAATTGAAAACTTTCCGGCTCCCAAAACTTTAAGGGAATTACGATCATTCTTGGGGTTAGCCAATTATTATAGAAGATTCGTTCGCGACTTCGCGAAACTGGCCAAACCACTCACAATTCTACTTAGAGGCGAAAACGGTCGCACATCCAAAAACATCTCTAACAGAACTAGAATAGAATTGGACAAAGAGGCAATAGAAGCGTTCAACAAAATAAGACGAACTTTAGCTTCCCAGGATGTTGTTTTATTCTATCCCAACTTTAATAAAGAGTTCCAACTAACCACCGATGCATCAAATTTCGCTATTGGTGCAGTCCTCGAACAAGATTCTCGCCCTATCACGTTTATCTCTCGTACTAGCGATTGTATGGCCTCTCCCGAGTTTACGAACGGTACTGCCAAGGTGGTTATCTAGACCGATCATCAGCCCCTGACCTTTGTCAAAAGGAAAGAGTATTCAGAAGACGAATTAATTCGGATCCAAAACTGGTAAATGGGTTATTAACCGCGGAGAGAATCCTGGAAAATACAATACATCTATTCGATTCACATTAGTGGGTATAAAGTCAGGTGTACTCAAAAACAGGTGAAGGACGTAACCGAGAAAGGCGAACAGGACGATATAGTAGCAAAGAACATTTGAGGGCACATAGGAACGCAACAGAGAACAAAATTCAAATAATGAGCAAGTTTTTCTTTCTAAGCCTCCGGAAAAACGGAAGCAACAGCGAAGTCATGCGAAACTTGCAAATTATCCAAGTATGACAGACATCCGAACAACGGGGAAATACAACCACCTCCGATACCAACACATCCAGGCCAGATCATCCACATAGACATTTATCGCACACAAAAAAACTAGTACTTACAGGAATAGATAAATTTTCGAAATACGCTTAAATTAAACTACTTAAATCAAAAGCTTCAGAAGACTTGAAACATCCGCTAAGGGAAATAATGATAGCCTTCGGTATGCCTAAGTTGGTAGTTATGGACAACGAGCAATCACTAAACTCCGCCACCATAAAATTTTTGCTGCAAGATCAGCAACAAGCAACTGTCTACACGACACCACCTTATTCTTCTACCAGTAATGGTCAAGTTGAGAGATTCCAGTCAACTTTGACAGAAATTATGAAAGCTGTTCAGGAGTACAATGCATCCGTTCATTCAACCACGAAAACAAAACCATAAGAGATATTTTTCGGTCATCGCCAAATCACAGACTGCCAAATACTAGACTCTGTACGTAAGAATGTCACTCAAAGTTTAAAAAATAAACAAGAAGAAACTATATCACCATCAAAAGAAATCCCCCTTAAAACCATATGGACTATGTTAGGATCGATAAAAGGCTAGGTTCCAAATTATCACCAAAGTACAGATAGGAGATAGTTACAGAAGATATGAACACAACTATTAAAACTCGTTCAGGGAAGGTGGTCCACAAAAATAATATAAAAAAATCCCAACGTTATCTTCGGGGTGCCGAAGATTACAGACTCTTTTCGCAGTTGTTTCTGCCGTAAATCACATGAACAGGGTTGGTCAGTTAATAGGGCCGATTTCGATTTGTGTGACAGCTATATGATATAGTAGTCCGATTTTAATAATTTAGCACAAACGCGTATATTTATGTAGAAAACGTGTTGGCCGAGTTTTGAAAAGATCAGTCAATAAATGTGCGAGTTATTCCCTACACCGATTTAGGTTCGTATAGCAGCTATATGATATTAATCCCATCCTTACGAAATTTGGTATATATATTAACTGCTATAAAAAATATATGCGTGCTAAATTTGAACAGGATCGGATAATAAATGTGGAAGTTATTGCCTAAACCGATTTAGGTTCGTATGACAGCTATATTATATAGTGGTCCGATCCGACCGATTCAAACTAGTGTACTACCTAGGTAAAAAAGAACTCTAAGTACCAAGTTTCAGCAAAATAGCTTTTAAGACGACGGAGTAAATCGCATAGAAACAGACGGACAGACGGACAGACGGACATGGCTATATCGACTCCTCTAGTGATTCTAAGTATTCTAGATGTAACTTTTGTGGGTCTACGATGTTTGGTTCTGTGCGTTACAAGCATCAGAGCAAATAGACTCCTTTTTCTTCGAAAAGAGTCTAATGAAGCCGAACGCTAATCTCGGGCGCGGCCGAGTTTGGGATACCCTGTACCTACTAAACGGAATTGAAAAAGAGAAGGTGGCAACCCTAGTCGAGTGGTAACCCTGGTTGTCTATATTCACATAAAACCTCTGGTCTTAATATTCCTTTGAATGCAATAACACATTGTTCACAATAATGCAAGCACGTCATCTATCGGACTGCTAATTTGGCATTTTGCCAGTTAGGCAAGTGGAATTAAAATCGTGACCCTCAAAATTTGTTTTTTTTTTATATCTCGTGTAAATATGATCCGATTTTAGTTTGATATTAATGTTTGATATTAATCGAAAGATTTTTTGATTTCGAACAACATTTCAGAAGCAACTAATACTTAAATCCTTAACCCTTAGAAATTATACGACTTTGAAAAAGTGAGTATGTTGAAAAGAAGCGGGGGGGGGGGGGGGGGGAAGAAAAAAATAAACTTGACCAGCGTATACACATAAGGAGTCCGAATCCCAAGTTTGGTTATCCTAGCTCTTATAGTCTCTAAGATCTAGGCGTTCAAATTAACTAGACCGCTAACGCGTGATATAAAGAAAATTTAATTTTTGGGGAAGAACTCTTCCTTTTTTATAGACTTAGTTAAGACTAAGGTTACAAAAGATATTCTGAAGTCATGTCAAAGCTTGCTTCTTGGATGAAAGGATTTGTTTACAATTAAGCTTGGGGACGCGGATCATGAGATGATGGGTGATGAGTGACCAAGAGGTCAATGTTTACGTTTTCCAGCTGCGCAATTTAAATGCCTCTTGGAAAAATTTGCTTCTTTAATAGGAAGGAATGGGGGGTGTAATTGATACCGAAAAGAGTGGCTCGTGCCAGCGGACAGACTTCGGATACATTGTTATGCTTTTAAGAGAATGGGGCAAGAGTGCGGATAGATTGGAATAACACTAGAGCGACTAATAGGTGCCTAAGTGGTTATGAAAATTGTTTACAATTTCAATTGTTGAAAACTGAGGGATTGGGGGTGACAAATGATTGAATCGTCCTTTTCTTAAGTTGAATCGTCCCCGATTGAGTGATTTCAAAGCATTTAGATCCACTTCGGGCATATCTTTTTTTGTTACATTTAGGAACTGAATTTAGTTTTATGAAATTTCTAATGTCGACAATGGTTTCAAAGTTAATAACGTAAGTTCCTGTAATTAAGGTGTGGTTTACATAATTTGTTCCAGACACTAAAATAGCGCCGTCTGTTAAAACTTCTAACTGTTTGGTTTTTTCTTTTATTGTTTGCGTTTTGAAATTGTGCAAAATTATTGTATAATTCCTTTTGATAAATTTGAATAGGGTAATAAGTATTGTTACATATTGCGACTTTCTCGTCGATTAATAGTTTACCGTCTTTCTGGGATATGGCTTTTGCATGGTACAACCTACAACTATCTTTAATAATATGGTATTTCATATAAAAAATGATTAAACCTTTATAGGATACAATGGAAAAAATAGAAACATCCATAAAATCTATTTAAGTTACGTTAAATTTTTTCTGTGTAAAAATGTCGGCCACATCGGGGTTATTCAAAATTTTGGAATATAGAATTTTGGCTTTAGAAAATGTAATTGCATCTCGCATAGTTTGTAGATCCAATGACAGCAGTTTTAATCTATGTTTTTTTACTAAAAATTCTTGATCAAGTTTGAGGTTTTGTAGCAAACCGGTGAGTTTTCCTATTTACTTGAAAATTTCAGAATTAATTTGAATGTGTTGTTGTTTATAAGATCGTTAACTTTGGTTTGTATTGTAACCACATCATTATGATCTGGTGTACCTGTGATCCATTTAAAAATAGTACCAAGTTCATTAATACCTCTTTTTATTATTTTGTATGGTGTAAGTTGTGAGAAAACGGAACTAGCTAATTTCAACTGTAAATAAAAGTCCCAATCAGCAGGGATGCTTCTATCCTTTACATATTCTATTTCTTCATCAATAATGTTTTTATAAGAAGTTAAATTAGTTACGTGGAATAGTGCTCCATATGTTTCGTATAAAAAAACGTTGTTTGTGTCTTCGATTAATAGGTAATCCTCATTAGAATAATTAATAATGTCAGAAGTGGTTGAGCCTAGTAATATACATATAAATAATAAAATATTCATGCTAAAAACATGAAAAGAAAGAAAAAGTAGGAACGAAAAAAATTGGTCAAAACAATATTATCTTTATGAATAATACGATCTTTTTAGACTCTTTTCGAAGAAAAAGGAGTCTACTCATTTTGCTCTGATGTTTGAAACGCACAGAACCAAACATCGTAGACCCACAAAAGTTACATCTAGAATACTTAGAATCACTAGAGGACTCGATATAGCCATGTCCGTCTGTCAGTCTGTCCGTCTGTTTCTATGCGATTTACTCCGTCGTCTTAAAAGCTATTTTGCTGAAACTTGGTACTTAGAGTTCTTTTTTACCTAGGTAGTACACTAGTTTGAATCGGTCGGATCGGACCACTATATCATATAGCTGTCATACGAACCTAAATCGGTTTAGGCAATGACTTTCACATTTATTATCCGATCTTTTTCAAATTTGGCATGCTTGTGTTTTATATATCGATAGATAATTGTACCAAATTTTGCCCTGATCGGTTCACTATATCTTATAGCTGTCATACGATCCTATATCGGTTTAGGCAATAACTCCCACATTTATTATTCGATCTTGTTGAAACTTAACATGCGTATTTTTATAGCAGTTAATATATGTGTTAAATTTTGTAAGGATCGGACTACTATATAATATAGCTACCATACGAACCTAAATCGGTTTTAGGAATAACTCGCACATTTATTGACTGATCTTTTCAAAACTCGGCCAACACGTTTTCTACATAAATATACGCGTTTGTGCTAAATTATTAAAATCGGACTACTAAATCATATAGCTGTCACACAAATCGAAATCGGCCCTATTAACTGACCAACCCTGTTCATGTGATTTACGGCAGAAACAACTGCGAAAAGAGTCTGTAATCTTCGGCACCCCGAAGATAACGTTAGGATTTTTTTATTAATTATAACTTTATTTTTTAAATTTTGATTTACTATTTGCTTTTTATATCTTGACTGAAGCTTATTGGGCTCGCCATGTTTTTTCTCATATATGACATCTCCAACTTGATAAGTTTTCGGAGTTCTTTTTTATTGTGTTACTCTACCATTCTTGGACTGTTTTTAGTCTATTTGGTAAATCTGAATGATCTATTTTATTGAACAAAATATCATAAGGTTTTTGCTGTGTTGATGACTGAATTGATTGATTATATTCTTTAACTGCACGGTAAGTGATTTCGTTGTAGTCTTATAATTGGTACTCTTCCTGGATACAGCGAGCAATCTCTATTATAGTCCAATGGACTCTTTCTACCTGACCGTTCTTTAGACTATGCCTGGGGTCTGCGTAATATATTGTTAAACTGGCACGTGTTATTGCAGTTTTGAATTGAGCAGAAGAAAAACTTGGTTCATTGCCCATCATTATTGATTTGGCGAATGGGAGAGGTTGGATTAATTCTAATTCTTTGGACTCCGTGTTTGATTTGTCTTTTATTTCTTTGACTATCAAAAATTTAGAATATGCATCTATGCAAGTAAGGAATGTCAATTTCTGAGCATAAAAAATATCAATGTGTAATTGTTCACCCTCTTTATTTGGAATGGGTGTTTCCGATATTGGGATCTGTTTGGGGTGTATTCATTTTTGTTGCAAATATCGAAACCTCTATGAGCGCGCACATGGGTTTCCTCTATAATGATGTCCTGATCGTTTTTATTTGTAATGTCAGTAACAAACCTTTTAGTATACAAAAATTTGTTAGTAAATACATCTTTAAGCGGCATTTGGATCTCTAACAAATCCTCCGGGGTGCAGTGAATACCAGTAACGAAATTAGGTTGAAGGAATTCCTGTACTGTCGTTATTAAATTCTCTACAGTGTCATATTCCATTATATGCCTAGTTTTGTTAAACACTTCAATTTTTTCATGAATGGTAAATTTATTTTTTATAATCAGTTATTGCTGCTTAAACTGGTTCAACGGCTTATTGGTCTCTTCTATTACTTGTTCATAACTACTTTCTGCGGAATGAACAATTTCACCATTAGATGAGTTCTCTGATATATGATTTAGATTCGTGATGTTATTTATTTCAACCCTAGTACTCTTCAATGAAAGCATGCTATTTTCGAATTGAGGTTTCGTGCAGAAACTGCAAAAGAGAGTGGTTGGTGATCTGTATGGATCTCTAAATTAGTTACTCCATACAAATAATTTCTAAGGGTTTTCAATGCCCATACTATGGCATACAATTCTCTTTCATTCTGTTCTGTGCTATTAAGAGTTTATGAAATAAAAGTAATTGGTTTATTGTCTTGCGAAACTACAGCGACTACAGCTGTGTCGGACGAATCAGTAGTAAGCATAAATTTCTTTGAATAATCTGGTTGAGTTGATTCCATCTGCGAAATTAAATGTGGTTTTAGATTCTCAAAGGCCGAAATGCTTTCTTCATCCAGTGTTATTTTTAGTTTTTTAGACATGTGTTTAGACACCATGCCATCGTGACCTTGCAACAATTTGGTAAGGGATTTAGCTTTGGAATCATAATTTTGAACAGCTTTCCTATAGTATCCGGTTAAACCTAGAAAACCGCGTAGCTCTCTAATATTACGGAGAGGTGGACATTCCATGATGGTTTTAATCTTTTGTGGGTCAGTTTTTATGATTTTGTATGACACTAAGTATCCCAAGAATTCAGTTTCTTTTCTGAAAAACTTTTTTTCCAAAGAAATTTTCATATTTGCCGTAAAAGGTATATCTATGATCTCTAATAGATCATATAAGTGCTGTTCTGCTGTTTCAGAAAAAATAATTCTATCGTCAAAATAAATGTGACATGTCAATCCCAAGGGCAACCTAAGAAATTCATATTTCCCATTATTGATGGAAAACGCCGTTTTCTCTATGTCTTCGTCCTTCATTAGGATTTGATGAAAACCTGAAACTTTTCAATTGTTGAAAAGTAACGCGTGTTACCCAAATTAGATAATATCACTGACGGATCAGGCATTATATATCTATCGGGAACTGTGTTTTTATTAATTTTCTTGTAATCGATAAACAGTCGATTCTTCCTGGTACCATCCTCATTATAACCTTTTTTTTCCTACAACACATACTGGAGAATTGTATGGACTTTTACTAGGTCGTATAATGTTTTCTTGTAGCATCCTATTTACTTCCTGGTTAACAAAGTTGTTAACGTTTGAATTTGAGAATGCTTTGAGATTATTTCTGGGACAATTTGTTATTCAAGACCATTTAAGTCCTCTGTGACATTTACGGAGTGATTTACTTTGCATAATGCATAGTAATTGGGAACAGAGGATACCGACGCTTCACAGCGTCTGCTCTTTGAAACCTTCTTTTCTTTTAGCCTTACTAACGATTTTACTATCGTCTGTAAATAGGCAATCAGCGTCAGTCATTGACGATGATTCATCAGAGTCGGACCCTTGGAATAAGGATAACTGTTTGGTCAGGCCAACACAAGCTGATGCCGCAGCTGATCTAAAGCATACATAAAATTTATTGTAGTCTCTAATTCGCCTTGTGCTTATTCTTTTAACATGCTTTGCCTTCGATTTATCTTACACTTAACTATGTAACTATGTAACTATGTTCGCGGCACTTGTTACGCCGACGCAAAAGTTAGTTGTCGTTTAGCTATCAATTTAGACAGTGCTAATTCGGGCTCGCTTAACTATCATTTCGTGCAGTGCCAATTCGGGCTCTCTTTCGATTCTTTCTTTTGCGGCAAATTCGTGCCGGTGCACAACAAAAACTATTGTTAAACTTAAGAATATTGAATTTCCCTGCGTGGCTCAAATAAATAATTGAAGGAAATATATTGTGTCTGATTTCTTTGGGCTACTGGTGCTTTTAAAAGTTAGTGAAAAGGCTCACTATCGCAACATATGGTGACCCCGACGTGATAAACATTAATAAATTTAAATAAAATAACATATTCGCTTTGATTAATTATCTTTTGCTTTCGATTTTTCGCGATTCGGTTACATATTTCATATACATATACCGTACTTTGCCCTCCTCTTCCGCTGTTAATTGTTATTTATACAGTGTTCGACATAACTGTTTTGATCGAATATACCATATACCATATACAGTGTCTCCCAAACTGTAATATAAATTTCGTGCCAAATTGCGGGCCTATATATAACCTATTAATTTTCGCGGTAAAACTGAAAAAAAAAAAATGTCGCTCGATACTACAATTAGTATGCCGGAACACAAAGCAAATTTCTTTAAAATAAAGTCAAATTCATTATTAAGTCATGCAAAGAATCTGCGCACCCAGTTTACCAGTGATAAATTAAGTGATATGGCCGAAGATGAATTGAAAGTGCGCTTGGACATCATCAATAAATTGGATTCGTCATTTGCATTGGCGCACGATAGCTTGGAGGAGATAGAGTTTGATGAAATTGGCAGTCCAATGAGGGATGAATTTGAAGAAATTGCAGTGAGTTTGCGAGTATCAATTCTCCGCGAAATTGGAAGCAGGCAAACTGCAAGAGTAGCATGTTCGACAATGAGAAATGAATCAAGGCTTGAAGCATTGTCCACGAGTATTCAGAAGAAATCCTGTTTTATGTCAATGTTTACCACTATAATTGACCAGGATCCAGACCCACCGAAAATTGTGAAGATGCAGCATTTAAAATCATCTTTAAAAGGAGCAGCTTTGGATGCAGTTCGATTTCTGGAAATTAGGGATGACAACTATATCGTTGCTCTGGATTTATTAAAAAGGCGGTGTCAGGCGTAGCAGCAGAAAACGCATCATAAAATTCTATTGATTGCCTAAATCAAATTCAAACTCTCTTAAATTGCCTCTTAAATTGTCAAACCTAAAACTCTCATTTTTAGACTCTTTTCGAAGAAAAAGGAGTCTATTCACTTTGCTCTGATGTTTGTAACGCACAGAACCAAACATCGTAGACCCACAAAAGTTACATCTAGAATACTTAGAATCACTAGAGGAGTCGATATAGCCATGTCCGTCTGTCCGTCTGTTTCTATGCGATTTACTCCGTCGTCTTAAAAGCTATTTTGCTGAAACTTGGTAATTAGCCTTCTTTTTTACCTAGGTAGTACACTAGTTTGAATCGGTCGGATCGGACTACTATATCATATAGCTGCCATACGAACCTAAATCGGTTTAGGGAATAATTCGCACATTTATTGACTGATCTTTTCAAAACTCGTCTAACACGTTTTCTACATAAATATACGCGTTTGTACTCAATTTTATTAAAATCGGACTACTATATCATATAGCTGTCATACAAATCGAAATCGGCCCTATTAACTGACCAACCCCGTTCAAGTGATTTACGGCAGAAACAACTTCGAAAAGAGTCTGTAATCTTCGGCACCCCGAAGATAACGTTGGGAGTTTTTTACAATTCGATTTGCTCTGTGTGCAAACGGTCGCGTGATTTTGGTTACAAAATAAACATTGATTAAACTTAAATTTCTTCGTGTGTCATTATTGAAATAGTTGCCAAAAATCATTGGTATCTCAACATTTGGAGGCCCCGGTGAGATATTTAATATTTAAAGGCAAATTGTTATATGAAATTGCATAAATATCGACATATTTTGCAAGTGCTCATATGCAATTTAACTCTAAAAAACAACAACAAGCCCAAGATCCGCTATTTGAACTCGTCGCGTCGCGGTTTATGACTTTTTCTAGCTGCAGTGTCTTGCGCACCCAAGATCCGCTACTTGCACTCGTCGCGTTGCGGTTTATGACTTTTTCTACCTGCAGTGTCTTGCGAAGTAAATAAGTACACATACAAACCGACTCTTGTCATTGCCTGTACAGCAGTTTCTTCGTGATTTGAACATATTCTGTTGCTCAGCTGAGCCAAATAAAGTGATTTGTGTTAGTGTTTAAAAACTGCCTAGTGAGATGGAAAACACAGTGACCCTTTCGGTGGATAAACTGCGTCATTTAAAACGTAAAGTTAACTCTATTTTCAAAAGTGCCAGCCGACTTGATACAGCGTTGGCACCAGAAGTAATAATTTTATTCCAATCAGCTGAGTTACAAGTTAGATTGGAATTTCTCGACCAGCTGCAAGTGTCATTCGATTTAACTCATAATGGTTTGGAAGAGCTTGATTATGACGAGATAGGCAGTGAAATGCGTGAAAACTTTGATATGCTGGTGATATCTGTGAAGTCGCATTTAAAGGTACATCTTGAGAAATGTCAGTCTCAAATGCTATTCTCCTCCACCCTCAGACCGGCCGATACTCTTGATCATTCGCGTGTCACCGTTGGTCGGGTTCACAGAACGCGATTACCCGAAATTAAGCTGCCCACATTTTCGGGTGGATACACGGAGTATGCGGATTTTCTGTCAGTGTTGAACCCGCTGATAGATAAGGATCCCGATTTGGATGGAATTGAAAAACTTCAGCATCTGCGTTCATGTCTAAACGGCCCGGCGTTGGATGCGGTTCGTTCTTTGGAAATCTCCAGTGCCAATTATCGTGTGGCTCTGGACATTTTAAATAAACGTTTCAATAATAAACGTCTTGTTTTTCAGGCACATATCAGAGAGATTCCTGGGCTCAAGAGAGTGGAAACTGGATCAGTTGTAAAACTTCGGGAGTTTTCCGATAAGTTGATTCAACACATGCGAGCTTTGCAGTCATTAGGAACTTCAGCCCAAATATCTGGATGCATGATTGTGCACCTTCTGCTCCAGAAAATGGATCCTGTGACTCAAACCAATTGGGAGGAGAATGCGACACAGGACAATATACCTACTGCAGAAGAGTTTTTTACATTCTTGGAAGAGCGATGCCAGAAGTTGCTGCCCAAAGTCTCCAGACTGATGTGGTGCTCCTGGCCACTGCAGTCATTCTCATTAAAAATCGCTCAGGTTCATTGGTTCCTTGCCGAGCCTTACTAGATTCTGGTTCTCAGCTACACCTTGTTACATCTCGGCTTGCTCATGAACTTCAGCTAAAGAAAACCAGATCTTCAGCAACGGTTTCTGGTCTTGGCGACACTTGCGTCGCTACTGATGGCATCACTGTTAACATTTGCATGCAATATAGAATTTCCGAATACTCTACCACATTCTCAGCACTTGTTGCTCCGACGATCACCGACAGCCAGCCAATTATAGCCCTTGATATCACAAATTGGAAAATACCTTCAAATATCGAACTAGGTAATCCTGCATTTTATCGACCTCAGCGAGTGGATATTCTCATTGGTGCCAGCCTGTTTTACGAACTGTTGTGCATTGGTCAAATTAAGTTGTTCCAGTATTGCCCGTAGTACAGAAAACTCGGTTGGGCTGGATAGTTTCAGGTGGTGGTGAAAGACTGCGCAAAACATCACTTGTGGCTGCTCAGAACTACAAAGATGATGAACCCCTGCAAATGGATGAATTTGTGAATTCACCGGCCCAAGGTTCAGCAAAGAGGAAAGGGAATGCGAGAAGCATTTCGTTGACAATTTTACTCGTCTGTCTACTGGTGAATACTCTGTACGCCTGCCTTTGAAGCTCACTGCTGATTCACTTGGAGAGTCATACAATCAAGCATATCGTCGATTCCTTCATTTGGAAAGGAAATTGGATAGGCACCCAAACCTGCGCGTCGAATATACTGCCTTCATCAAAGAGTATCTTAACTTAAACCATATGTCTCGAGTTGCTCCTACGTCTATTACTCTCTGCAAATATTTCCTGCCGCATCATTGTGTATTTAAGGAGGATAGTACTACAACAAAACTAAGAGTAGTTTTTGATGGCTCTGCTCAAACTTCATCTGGCTATTCCCTCAACGATGTCATGATGGCAGAACCTGTTATTCAACCGAAGCTGATTAGCATTCTTATACGCTTTCGCACTTATCTGGTTGCTCTCACAGGAGACATTTGCAAAATGTATCTTTGTGTGAGAGTAAGTTCGCCTGATAATTATTTGCAATGCATCTTATGGAGGGATGCACCAGATAGAGATCTGGATGTGTACAAATTGGATACTGTTACTTATGGCACAAAGTCAGCATCATTTCTATCTGTTCGTGTAATGCATCAGTTGGCATATGATGAAAGGGATTCGTTTCCAGTTGGGGCAGCTGCACTGCTCCAAGATTTCTAGGTGGATGATTTCATTTCTGGAGGCAGTTCAGTTCAGGAAGTTATTGATAAAATGCACCAAACTGCCAACCTTCTTTCTCGAGGGAACTTTAGGCTCCGAAAGTGGTGTTCCAGCCTTCCAGAGGTCTTAAGAGATCTTGCTTCTGAGGAACAGGAAAAATTCTTGAAGTTTAGCGATGGAAGCGACATCACAAAAACTCTTGGCCTTGCTTGAGATCCGGCATCCGATCAACTTTTGTTTTCCTTGTCCTCGTTAGATACGAGTGGCAAGCCATGTAGGCTTTACGTCTTGGCCATCATTGCTCGCTTTTATGATCCACTTGGCCTTCTAGGGCCAGTTATTACAAAATGTAAAGTCTTTCTTCAACAGCTCTGCAAGGATAAGCTGGATCGAATTAAGCAATAGCAGAGTGTCTCACGACTTTCATATCCAAGAGTTGTAATAATGGAAGATGTCAGCCTGGAAGTCCATGGATTTTGCGATGCCAGTGAGGAAGCTTATGGAGCTTGCATCTACATTGTTTCTAAAGGTCGCACACCAGGGAGTCATCTACTTTGCTCAAAATCCCGAGTCGCCCCCTTAAAAACTCTTTCGGTACCAAAGTTGGAATTGTGTGGAGCTGTATTGCTGGCCAAGATGATGCATGAAATTTCAAATATGGATATTTTTAAGTGCCAATACTACTGTTGGACAGATTCTTCCGTTGCACTTTCTTGGATCAATTATGAGGCCTTCCGATTCAACGTCTTCGTAGCGAATCGCATAACATCTATTCAGGAGCTCACGTCTGACATGGAGTGGCACCATGTTCTCACGGCTTGCAATCCTGCTGATATACTGTCTAGAGGAGCGACTCCTGAGGAGCTGGCTGAGTCAACACTTTGGTTTAATGGGCCTACGTATTTCCTTGGCAAGCGTGATAATTGGCCTGCTCGCGTCCTTCCGGAAAAGCCCGCACTTGAGTTGCGGAAAAGGCTGTTTTTAATTAACTCTCCTTATATGGATACCACCCAAGGACTCAAGTACTTAAATTCTTTCCCTTCCATGCAGCGCGTGTTTGGATACATGTATAAATTTATTAATCGGAAAAAACATCCCGGACTCAACATTGCCGACGTGCATCGTGGTACTTCAAATGGTGCCGTTAGGAAATCAAGTTCAATTGCTTCCTTGTTGCCGTTCATTGACGATTCTGGACTCATACGAGTTGGAGGCCGGCTTGGAAATTCATCGCTTCCATATGACGCTCAACATCCAATTATCCTGCCTTGTCGTCATCCAATTACCCTTGCTATAATTACGCAGAGTCACAGAACACATTTGCACACGGGACCCCGCGCACTCTTGGCTAAAGTTCGTCATCAGTATTGGCCAATTGGAGAGCTGAGAACTGTTTCAAAGGCGGTTAGCAAGTGTGTGGTGTGTTTTAAAGCCAAGCCAACAGTTCTGGAACCTATCGTGGCCAATCTTCCAAAGGAGCGTCTTGAAGGTTTTCGTGCATTTGCCATCTCTGGAATCGACTATTGCGGACCGTTTCTTTATAAATCAGAGGTTCGCACTAGGCCTCCCATCAAATGCTACATTGGCGTATTTATCTGTTTCGCGAGTCAGGCAGTCCATTTGGAATTGGTCGAGGATTTGACAACGGCATCCTTTATTGGCGGTCTCAAAAGATTCGTTGCCACTCGCGCGAAACCCAGTTAAATTTGGTCAGACAACGCCACTAATTTTGTCGGAGCCAAAAATGAGCTGTTGGATCTGAAGTAGCTTTTACTGAGTGATCCTCATATGAAAGCGGTTCATCAGTTCTGCCTCGCCGCAAACTGCGAAGCATCACTTCTATCGCTCGGTTGGCTGCTGCATCCTCACATTTGATGAGCTCCGTACCCTTGTATGCCAGATCTCGGCAGTGATTAACTCTCGCCCCTTACTTTCACTTTCAGAAAATCATGCTGATTTGGATGTCCTGACTCCTGCCCATTTGCTTCTTGGTGCCCCTCCAGGTACTGTTATTGATCCCGATCTGACCAGGCTCAATTATAACCGACTTGATGGCTGGCAGCGTGTAACTCAATTACAGCAACAGTTCTGGAATCGCTGGCGTGATGTTGAAAGACGGGCTTCCAATGGGGGGAGTATGTCAGGCGCAGCAGCAGAAAACGCATCATAAAATTCTTTTGTTTGCCTAAATCAAATTCAAACTCTCTTAAATTGCCTCTTAAATTGTCAAACCTAAAACTTTCATTTTCGTTACTTCTTTTGCACTATTTTTCGCACAGCTGCCCTTGGCCTTCTGCTGAGTGCAGCATATATTCATATTTTACAAATCCATTAGCTCTGTGTGCAAATGGTCGCGTGATCTTGGCTACAAAATAAACATTGATTAAACTTAAATTTCTTCGTGTGTCATTATTGAAATAGTTGCCAAAAATCATTGGTATCTCAACAGGCGGTATAATAACAAGCGTCTTATATTTCAGCCACATATAACCGAAATTCTGGGCATTCAGAGGGTAGAATCGGCATCTGCTACGAAGGCTGTCAGATAAATTAAATTCAAATTTGCGAGCACTTTGCACAATAGGGAGTACAGAACAAATCGCTGAATTGATGCTGATTTATTTACTATTGCAAAAGGTGGATCCAACGACAGAATCAGAATGGGAAGAAACAAGATCTGCGGATGAAATTCCGACGACCGTGCAATTTATGGAGTTTCTTGAAAGACGATGTCTCAAATTGGAAAATGTTGAGCACGCTACTGCTGCATATGCAGTTAGCGGTCAGGTGGGCATTAATCGTAAAGCTAATCCATGCAAAAGTACTCTCATCGCCACTGATACATCTTATTATTGCGTATTTTGCAACAACTTAAATCACCTAATTTATAATTGTCCACAATTGGCAAATATATCACCCCCAACTCGACTTCGTGAAGCCAAAAGATAAGGCTTATGTTTAAACTGTCTCAAAAAAGGGCATTTACTGAGAAATTGCTAGTCTGGTTGTTGTCGATCTTGCGGTGGTAACCACCATAACCTGCTACACATATATGCGATTAATTCTCCAGCAGCAACTCAGATGTCTTCGTCATCGTCTCGTAATATTCAAACGGGCCAGCCATCCAAATATCAGGCTGCTAATAACTCGTCCCATTTTACCTCTCTGATAGCTCAGAGTCTTAATCCAGATGTTGTGCTTCTCGCTACGGCTATTGTAAAGATTAAAAGCAGGAATGGCACATGGGTGCCATGTCGTGCTATACAATTGCAGCTACGACGAGTTAAAGCAACTTTATTAGTATTTTCTACGAGTTTTACGGAGGTGATTGCTCCCACAATTACAGAACGACAGCCCAGTCAAGCACTAAGTACAACAAATTGTAAAATCCCATCGAACATTAAATTGGCTGACCCTAAATTTCACGCTCCTCAAAAAATTGATCTGCTTATTGGGGCGCATCTTTTCTTCGACCTTCTTTGTGTAGGCCAAATTAAGTTTGCTGGTGGACTACCACTACTTCAAATAAAAAAAATCCCAACGTTATCTTCGGGGTGCCGAAGATTACAGACTCTTTTCGAAGTTGTTTCTGCCGTAAATCACATGAACGGGGTTGGTCAGTTAATAGGGCCAATTTCGATTTGTATGACAGCTATATGATATAGAAGTCCGATCCGACCGATTCAAACTAGTGTACTGCCTAGGTAAAAAAGAAGGCTATATACCAAGTTTCAGCAAAATAGCTTTTAAACTGACGGATTAAATCAGATATATACAGACGGACAGACGGACAGACGGACATGGCTATATCGACTCCTCTAGTGATTCTAAGTATTCTAAATGTAACTTTTGTGGGTCTACGATGTTTAGTTCTGTGCGTTACAAACATCAGAGCAAAGTGAATAGACTCCTTTTTCTTCGAAAAGTTGCAACAATTTTTTAGCTTTGCAAATTTCGAAGCACTTTGAAAAAAATTTACATCAAAATGTCATTGGGCCAATTAAAAATGAAGCCGAACGTTAAACTCGGGCGCGGCCGAGTTTGGGATACCCTGTACCTAGTATACGGAATTAAAAAAAAGGTGGCAACCCTAGTCGGGTGGTAACCCTGGTCGCCTTCATTCACATAAATCCTCTGGCCTAAATATTCCTTTGAATCCAAAAACATATTGTTCACAATATTTCAAGCACGCCATCTATCGGACTGCTCATTTGGCAGATTGCAGATTACGCAAGGGGAATTAAAATCTTGACCCTCAAAATTTGTTTTTTGTATATCTCGAGTAAATATGGTCCAATTTTAGTCATGTTTGATATCAATCGAAAGATTTTTAGATTCCTAACAACTTCTCAGAAACAACTAATACTTAAATCGGAAAGGTTTGGAAATTATATGGCTTTATAAAAATGAGGTGGTGGAAGGGGGGGCGGGGGGAGAAAAAAAAACAAACTTGACCAGCGTACACACATAAGGAGTCCGAATCCCAAGTTTGGTTATCCTAGCTCTTATAGTCTCTAAGATCTAGGCGTTCACACGGACGGACGGACAGACGGACAGACGGTCAGACGGTCAGACGGACATGGCTATATCAATTTCTCTAGTCACCCTGATCATATTGTGGGTAACTTTGGGGGGTCTGCGACGTCTCCTTCTCTATGTTACATACATTTGCACAAAATTAGTATACCCTTGTACCTTTTTAGGTACAGGGTTTAAAAACCCGACTTGGGTGGGTAGTATCCGGGTCACACGAAATCAAAACAGTTGCCCTGGCTAGCATATCAACTGGAAATTGATCAATTGGTGCAACAATTTTGGGAAGTTGAAAGTTTTGGAGACACTAGTTCTAAATTCAGCAAAGAAGATATTGAATGTGACAGCAACTTTAAGGAAAATTGCATCCACTTAGCTTCTGGAGCATACTCAGCTCGACTTCCATTTAAGCAATGTTCAGATATGCTTGGAGAATCTTTCCAACAAGCAATGCGCCGCTTTTTCAATGTAGAGCGTAAACTTCAACGTTCTCATCAGCTCAAACAGCAATACTCAGATTTTATGCAGGAATATCTGAAACTGAATCATATGTCGCTTGTAGATGCTCTCGTCATCTATGCAAATATTTCCTTCCCCATCAATGTGTTTTGAAAGATGGAAGCACATCGACAAAATTACGAGCTGTATTTGATGGATCCGCTTAATCATCATCTGGTTTCTCTTTGAATGACTTGCTAATGCCGGTCCAACTATACAGCCAAAGGTCTTCAGTACAATTCTCCGTTTTAGAACCTTTTCAGTGGCACTGACCGGTGACATCTGTAAGATGTATCGCTGCGTTAGAATGGCCGAATCCGACAGGTATTTTCAATGCATCCTATGGCGAAACAGTGCAGATGAAGACATACAAATATTTAAGCTCGATACAATTACGTATGGTACTAAGCCTGCCGCATTCTTATCTATTCGCACTATGCACCAGTTAGCTACTGATGAACAGGAAACATTTCCCCTTGGATCAAGCACAGTACTGAGAGACTTTTATGTTGATGACCTAATCACAGGAGGAAATTCAACTCATGAAGTAGAGGAGATCTTAGAGCAAGTCACAAAACTATTGGAGAGAGGTCATTTCAAAATTAGGAAGTGGTGTTCTAATGATGAGGTAGTCTTGTATAAAGTACCAGATTCAGAAAAGGATACCTTTCTAAAATTTGATGATGGAAGCAGTATCACAAAAACGTTGGGTCTTGCTTGGGATCCGAGCTCAGACTGTCTCTTATTTTCATTTCGTCCTATGCAGAGTACTGTAAAACCTAGAAAACGAGCCGTTCTATCAGCCATCGCGCACTTTTACGACCCACTTTGACTAATTGCCCCAGTCATTACAAAGGCCAAAATTGTTCTGCAAATGCTCTGGAGAAAAAAACTAGATTGGGATGAGAGTTTACCTGCCTCCCTGCACTCTTTATGGTTGAAGTTAGCTTCTGAATTAGGCCGTACCGAAGGACTAAAATTTCCTCGCTTAGCTATCCGGCCAGGTTGCGTACTAGAAGTGCACGGTTTCAGCGATACCAGTATGGATGCATATGGGCGCTGCATATATGTTGTGTCTATGGAAAAAGGAAATCGAGTGACTCATATACTTTGTGCAAAGTCGCGCGTTGCAACATTGAAGATCTTAACTATATCCAAGCTGGAATTATGAGGCGCGTTATACTTAGCCCAATTGATGCGGGAAGTCAAATCTATGGATTTATTTTCGTGTCCGTTTTATTGCTGGTCTGATTCAGCTGTAGTATTATCCTGGATAAAGGAAGAGCCATCAAAGTTTCAAATTTTCACTGCTAATAGAATCTCGTTAATTCAAAGTGTTGCCTCTGGAATGGAATGGCAATACGTTCCAACAAAACTAAATCCAGCGGATATACTGTCAAAAGGACCACTACCAGGCGAGCTTCTGGACTCCGATTTGTGGGTTTATGGCCCAGCGTATTTAACTACAGAAAGAAATAGTTGGCCTGAGTCTTGCCTTGCTATGAAAACATTACCTGAATTTCGGATGAAGGTCTCTCTTGGATTTTTGAACAGTTCGGATGCATCCAGTGGATGCAAGTTTGCCAACTCATGCCAGAAACTAAAAAAAGTATTCGGCTATATATACCGATTTCCACATAGACTCTATAAAATTCCACTGTCTTTGGAACATGTTCAAGAGGGAACAAAAATGTTATTGCGCTCCATTCAGATGGTACATATGAATGAAGAATACAAACAGCTGATATAGCTTCACTGGCGCCCTTCATTTACAAAGATGGACTTATGCGTGTAGGTGGCCGATTGAAAAATTCTGCTTTGGCATTTGAGTCACAGCATCCAATCATCTTACTACGCCAACACCCCGTGACCAGAGCTATTATTATGAATTTTCATCATCGCAATCTTCACTCCGGACCCCGTGCCTTACTAGCGCATATTCGCTTGCAATATTGGCCAATTGGTGGTCGAAAAACAATAGCAAATGCTGTGATCGAATGCATAATTTGCTTTAGAGCCAAGCCACGTTTAGCTGAGCACATTATGGCAGACCTTCCAAAGCATCGAGTAACTGCTTCAAGTACCTTCAATGTTACTGGATTAGAGTTTTGTGGGCCGTTCTATTATAAGAGTGGTGTTCGAAGCAATGTGCATTGTAAATGCTATATATGGATTTTCATTTGTTTCGCCACAAAGGCAGTACATCTTGAGCTGGTTCCAGATCTCACCACATCGTCATTTCTCAGCGCACTTAAAAGATTTATTTGTACCCGAAGAAAGCCGACTCGTATTTGGTCAGATAATGCCACTAATTTTGTTGGCGCAAAAAACGAATTGGCAGATCTAAAAAGGCTGTTCTGGAGTTCTGGTTATCAACAAGCTGTGAAAAATTTCTGCTTAATGGATGACATATAATGGAAATTTATACCCCCCCGCTCACCTCATTTTGGAGGACTTTGGGTAGCAGCAGTTAAGACAGCAAAATTCCATTTCTATCGTGCTGTTGGGTCCCCTCTTTTGCTGCTTGATGATCTTCGCAAATTAGTCTGTCACATCGCCACAATAATTAACTCACGTCCATTAATGTCAATTTCAGAGAACATTGAAGACCTGGACGTCCTAACACCCGCACATTTCTTGGGTACTATTCCTCTGTCTTTATTTCCAGAGCCTGATGTTACTGGGCTTAATATCAATCGTTTGGATCGCTGGCAGAAGATGTCTTATTACCAACAAATATTCTGGTCTCGATGGCGGGAAGAATGGCTTACTACTTTGCAGCAGCGCGCCAAGTGGCGCAACCCCCAGCCTGGAGTTAGAGTTAACGATATCGTCATAGTCAAAGATGAAAATCTGCCCTGAGCAGATGGGGTATCTAATGGAACAACAAAGAGAGCCGTCCGAAGACTGCGTGTTCTTCCCACTACTGATAATGAAGTACCTCGTCAGAATGAAGTTGCAAGCCCTTGTCTTCCAACGGGGGGAGGATGTTTGGTCATGCCCACACAAGCTGATGCCGCAGCTGATCTAAAGCATACATAAAATCTATTGTAACCTCTAATTCGCCTTGTCCCTTATTCTTTTAACATGATTTGCCTTCGATTTATCTTCCACTTAACTATGTAACTATGTTCGCGGCACTTGTTACGCCGACGCAAAAGATAGTTGTCGTTTAGCTATCAATTTGGACAGTGCTAATTCGGGCTCGCTTAACTATCATTTCGTGCAGTGCCAATTCGGGCTCTCTCTTTCGATTCTTTCTTTCGCGGCAAATTCGTGCCGGTGCACAATAAAAACTATTGTTAAACTTAAGACTATTGAATTGCTCTGCGTGGCTCAAATAAATAATTGAAAGGAAATATATTATGACTAATTTCTTTGGGTTACTGGTGCTTTTAAAAGTTAGTGAAAAGGCTCACTATCGCAACAGATAACATTTTTTCATTATTTCCCTTTTGAGACTCCAGATAAGTGGCTATGTTCAAATCTATTTCTCGACACTGTAGATTACCAACTGTATCTTAAGCTGGGGTTTTGTAATTTATTCTTTCTATTCTATCCTTATAAGCAAGCTCTTCTTTAGATAGATCAATGATGGCATTTATTTCCTTTAGTAGGTTATAGCCGACCAATAGATCCGGATCTAAATTTTGGATTTCGTAAAATCTTTGGCCTTCGCCGAATATTATAATATTATGAAAATGAGTTATTAAATTATAACCATTTACTGTTTTTACTCTTTTCTTAATAACTAGTTCTTGGGGGTTATCATAAATACCGTCTAAATGTAACTCGCGGAAGCACCGGTATCGATTAAGATTTTAAATTTTTTATTAATTGTCTGTCTGTTCGGAAGATGTAGGGGAGCTCACCCCTTCTTCCTCTAAAAATTGTTCCTCATTCAGGTTGTTAATGCGCATTGTCTTTTGTGGTCGCTGTTGGCTCGAAGTAGAGGGATACAAGCGCTTCAAGGGTTGGGGGTTCTGCTGGTTTCGATTATATTGTGGTCTATTTTGGATTTGGATGAACTTGTCGATATCCATCGGGACCGGTGGAGGCTGCACTGTGTTATTACCTGGTGCAAAAACATTTCTAGTTGTTTCCTGATTATTGTTCAAATTTTGGTAAACCCGATTGAGTCGTAAATTAATATTATTGTTACGGTTAATTGGGTAATCACGCCTATTTGGCTGATTTTTTTTATTATGGTTATTGTTCTGTTGAGTACGGATAGTGTGATTATAAGCGAAATATGCTCTTTGATTGTTCGCCAAAGGCTCCAAGCTCTTGAGCCTATGAGAGCATTGAGCAAGTTCTACGGTTTCAAGGAAAATAGAATTTCTGACAAAGAACCATTCAGACCTGTGATAAAGATACGCAACCCGTTATCCCTGTTTCTCTTGTTCCTTTCTGTGATCACGTTGGCCTTATCGCCATATGTCATTATTGTTTTATTTATTAACAAGATAAGTTTCTTGTTAACCATGTATAATACTCTAGAACCGTCAGGTTACTATGTCCAAGTACACTTAGTTCCTGCTCTATTATATAAATCGGACGCATGTCGCTATAGGCGAAATCTAATCTAGCCAAAGTTCAATACGGTACCATGATTTGATAACGTATCATTAGCTTTCCCAATTATTTTATTTCTCAATATTGTCAGGGCACCTACGTACTTCCTACTACCCACCTCATACATGGCGTAGCATGCTGCTTCACGCCAGCTAACATAATTTGCGTAACTACCTGTGAATTCAGGTATGGACTTAATAACGTCAAATCTAATCGATTTGAGTCGTCTATTTGTGTCGGTTGGTACTCTTGCACTGTACTTGTACTAGTATTAATTTGTAGTTGTAATGCTGCAATTTCCTCATATAAGGTTTTAGTTCGATTCGTTAATAATTCAGCGATTAAATCTGCTTTCAGGGTCTGATTTTGAGCCATTTTTAAGTTTTGAAAGCTACCTATAAGATCCTCCAGTTTTTTAATTTAAGCTTATTCAATAATAAATAAATGTAATGATGGATATCTTGGGAACACCTTGGCAATGGTTGGCCGGCACGCCGGACCATAATGATCTCGAAATAATTGTAAATAAAATAAACTAACAACTAGAAACTACCAACAAACAAATAAAAAAACAGAGTATTAAATGATAGATTGAATCAAATCAATCAAATAAATAATGCAATAATAAAAACAGAAGATAAACAGGACTTTAAATATCGAAAAACTGCCACACTAAAATACAAGATTTTAAAGAAGAACTAAATAACTTAATCTAACCAATAGACTGGGAAAAAACTATTACCATAAATTCATTAATTTTGTCAGAGGTCGAAATATGAAAAATAATTGATATCTTAGAAACAGAAGATATATTTTTTATAAGCCCCGAAGAATTGGTACAATTTTCGGAAATTAAAAAAGCAAATAACAATAAAAATATTCTGTATATGATTAATATCCCACTAATATCAAAAGAAGTATGTGTTCCAATGTTATGAAAACCTGTAAAAATAGGGCTTGTAATAAATGACCTAAAATTTAACAATATAATAAAATGTAAAAATCAAATTTTCGGAGTTAAAGAAATATGTGAGTCCCATAATGACAAAAAAGATTTGTAATAAAAATAATTTAATAAACCGAAGCGAGGATAAATCCATTACGCACTTGCTGAGCTACCAAGTACCGCATTGCAAATTCTTAAACAACCAGCATGTGCCCGATCACGAGGAACTATTCACTGGAGCGCTTTTACTAAATGACTTTGTGGAAACTGTCGGGATAGATAAAGAAACTATGAACCTAAAAGGGACATTTCTCATCCAATTCGAGAACTCAACTATAAGAGTTGGAGACGACATCTACATCTCAAAGGTCATTAGACCCGCCGAAGCGAATCCATCACTGCTGCAACTGATGGCAAAGAAAACAAGGGTAGACGAGATATTATCATTGCAGATGCTAAAAGAAGTCAACATAAATAACACAAAGCAACTGGAATTAATGACTGGAAAGCACAACATCGCTATAACAGCAAACTTCACAACCTCAGCCACAAGATAAGTTCTCAAGCAATTCTCAAAGTAACCAACGAGGAAACCGTAGCCCCCAAAGAAGACTCCAGGCCAACCACAACACAAAAGAGGCTCTACATCGCGAGGAGTTAACACCAAACATTATCAAGAGCATTAAGAGCATATCAGTCGCCAGTGCAAATGCACTCAAAGTTCATTGCCAGCCTATCACAACTCCAGCGCATGCAAGACATCCGCCACGTGCGCTGGGTCAGCACTTCCAGGCCATGGAACCATTGGCCACGCAAGAACAAGGGACCACCGTGAGACCCAGCTTTGGACACCTAACACCTAAAACGATAAATCGGCAGATTCTCCAGCGGCAGCAGCGACAGTACCAACAACAGCGGCGACAGCACCAGCGGCAGCAGTGACAGCACCAACAACAGCCGCTACAGAACCAGCGGTAGCGGCGACAGCACCAGCGGCAGCAGAGGTCCCCTAAGATAATTCTCTTAAGTTAGTTCTAAATCTGAATTCAATCAATAAAGTTTGTTTTTTCATAAACAAAATTAATCCCAATTTTGTTTATCCTAGCTCTTATAGTCTCTAAAATCTAGGCGTTCACACGGACGGACGGTCAGACGCACAGAAGGACGGACATGGCTATATCAATTTCTCTAGTCACCCTTATAATATTGTGGGTAACTTTGGGGGGCCTGCGACGTCTCCTTCTCTGAGTTACATACATTTGCACAAACATAATATACTTCCGTACCTTTTTAGGTACAGGGTGTAATTAAGGAAAGTGTATTTTGTTTTTCCGGCGGGACATTTTACTCTACAACTCTTAGTATGGCATTGATAAATTAATATTCTCGATAAATTAATATTCGATAAATTAATATTCTCATTCACTCCTAAAGGTTTGTTATCAAAACCATCAAATCGTTCCGTTTTATTAACCATAGCATGATGCAATAATCCTGCTAGAACTGAGTCAGTAATCATAAAAGCCAAATATTCCTTCAACAGTTATGAATTCAGAATTGGATTGGGATGAAAGCTTACCGGATATATCTGAACACAGCGTGGGTTGTTTTCTGTAACAGTATGTACAGTTCGCAACACACTAAGTTCACTCGACTAGTACTTCTTCCGAAAGCACTTGTGAGATGCATGGATCCAGTTCTCTTTCATCTTTGGCTCCATTTTTGGATGATTTTGGATTACTACAAGTCCTTGGAAGGTTAAAAAAATTAAACTTCGATTTCGACTATCGACATCTTCTCATCTTAAACAGACAGCATCCCATCACACGAAAATTAATAACGAATTTTCATATTAAGAATATGCACACAATCTGCTCTGATTCGTTATCAATGCTGGCTTTTTGGAGGGCACAAAATTCTTGCAAGTGTGTTTGATGTTTAAGAGCCAAGCCATACATCATGGCTGATCTACCAAAAGAGTGATCCCCTAGTTAAATGCGATATCAGCGCCTTCATCTGTTTTTCTACCAAGGGAGTGCATCCCGAGCTGGTGCAGGATCTGCAGCAACCGTAAAAAAGTATATTAATTTTGTTCTGATATTTGTAACGCAAACATCGTAGACCCACTAAATTTACATCTAGAAAAGTTACATTTAGTGGTAACTTCTGGGGGTATACTATGTGAGGTTCTGTGCGTTGCAAACATAAGAGAAAAATGAATATACTCTTATAATTATACATATGTAAGTTAACAAACAGGAGATATCAATACTTTATTGGCTCCACTCGCTTTAATTATTAATCTACCCTCGCTATAATTAAGCTTACTCAGATTTTTGGGGTCAGCACACTCAACAAGAGTGACCAACGACGGTAACCTGACTCTTGCTGATACCGCAAGTGCTTGCTTGAGTCGGCTTGCTGACTCTAAGCATTGCATAAACATTTCCTCTTTTAGCTTTAGAATTCCACTTTATACATTTTGTACTTTTGTTTTATATTGATCATATAACAGCACAAGCTGAAAATATATTGCTCCGGCACTTGCCGTTAAAAATCTAAATATCTTTTATTGCTGAGTCCCTAGGCCAGTAATAAGGAGAGCCAGTTGCCCTCCCACCATATTCTTCATAATCTTCAGCTGCTGCTACCACATCCTGAAGTCTACCCGCCGTTAATAGGAACGGCCAACCACAAGCTGCTGTCCCTCAGAGATTACCCGTCGGAGGCAACAGAATATCTTTAATTTGTATACAGGCTGAACCCAAATGTTTGAAGTTTTATTTTATGTGACTCTCGGGTGATAATATTGGATAAAGCTGAGAGAAAATATTGCTAGCGCAACAATAATCACATGAGAACTTTTGTGGGTCTACGATGTTTGGTTCTCTGCGTTACAAACATCAGAGCAAAATGTCTATACTCTTTTTTCTGCGAAAAGAGTATAAAAACAAAATTTCAGAGTCAAGATTTGGCTTAGCGGAAAACATTCAAATAAACAAGCCGATGAATGGCATATTTTTAGAAGTTTTATGTCCTCAGTTTATTTTTCAATTCCGTCTACGGCCGGGATCATAAAAATGCAGCTGTTCTTAAATGTCCTACGTTGTTTTATTTCACATATCTGTTTTAATATCTTAAAAAATAAATTTTTATTTAACATCACACAGAAGTGCTACACCACGCAAAATCCAGTGATCAGCGGGTTTATTGGACTGTAACCATAGTGGACAAATGTAGTTTAAGTCTGTTCGGTTAATTTTTTTGTATACTGGGCAGGTATATAATTTTTGGTTCTTTGGCCCCGTAGAATATATGGCGTACACATGCACAACTGGCATTAAGGTAAAAAGAACCTTATTTGAAGCTTCTACCAATCGTGAAGTACGTCTATCCCATCCAGCACCATCTACATAAAGTCCGTATATAAATACTCCTTCCTTAGGTGGCTTTTTACATTCCTCGGTTCCTACCTTAAGAACATCATTATGCATAGAGACCTGATCTAAAGCCCAGCCTTGATGAGCTCTTGCAACTTCTTGCCGCATAGCAGTTAAAAATCCTTGTGGATTGAAAAAACCCGACATCCAAAATACTACTGGTCGTGATCCAAAGCACCAATTATAAAATTGAGTATGCCGCTCTAATAGTTCAGTAAACCAAAATCCTAAACTTGAGGAAACCCAGCTACCACGTTTCCATACTGTAGGAATTCTAGCATTAAAGATATTATCCAACGCATCTCTTAAGTTTTCACTCATAATTATTGTTCCTTCAATAGCTAATAATAAATCTTTGAACGTTGTTCGAACAAGTACAATTATCTACAATGAAATAATATTAATTATTTTTAAATTTTATAATGATTAAATGTACCTACACGTTGCATTCGATCTATTTCCTGCCGCAAAAATATATTCATTGAACTTGTTGCCCCCATTGATATAAGATGTTGCTTGACGTCAAATAAGTCGAAAGGTAATGGAGTTTTGATCAACATTTCCTTTACTTGGCGTGCTACTCTATCTTCTCTTGATTCGCCTGTACCAGATGATGATTCTACAGAAAAATGAAGACAGATATATTTGAAAGAATTTAATTAAAATACCATATAAAAAAATTCGGAACGTTAAACTCGGGCGCAGCCGAGTTTGAGATACCCTGTACCTGTAGGCAGCGTAAACCAGTATTTCTGACAAAATAAAATATAATATGTTATGGTAGTCCGATCAGATTAAAACCACGCTTTTTGGGTTATTACAAAAGAAACTATCATATGGTATTTTTGGTTACGATTCGTGCATAAAAAACCTTATTTCTGACAAAAAAAAAAAAAACAACAAAAAATCGGAGTTTTTGTGCGATTAGCCCTATGGGAGCTATATGATATAGCCATCTGATTTCAATAAAATTTGGAGTTATTCAAAACTTATACTAAAAACTGTCTGTCTTTGGTTGCGATTGGTTCATAAATAACCCGGATTTTTTAGTCATCCGATTTCAATAAAATTTGGAGGTTTTAAAAAGTTATACTAAAAACTGTCTTGTGCTTAATTTGGTTGGAATTGGTTCAAAAACAACCCGTTTTCTGACAAAAAAGCACAGAAATCGGATTTTTTGACCGATTAGCCCTATGGAAGCTATATGATGTAGATGTCCAATTTTATTAAAACTTTGCACAGCTGTTGAGTATCTTAAAGTTCATATTGTTTCTTAATTTCAATAAAATATCTTTAAAGATAAAGAAATTATGACGTTAAAACGATTTTTGCACTTTCGATCGGCCCTAAGGGAGCTATATGATATAGTTGTCCGATCAGATCGAAACTTCACATCCTTACTGAGAACATATAAGAACTTCTAACTGCAAGCCTTCGTAATAATATGATAGCAAACAAAAAAGTTATGGCCTATAAACTTTCTATTTTTTTTGAGGTTGTTGTGGTTTTATACTTTTTATTCCGAACCTAAATCGGATATTAAAAAAAATATAATAAACTTGATCTAACCTGCAGAACAAATGATTAGCAGCAACAAAACGGAACTTTCTAGGCCTTACCATCTCTGAGAACGAGGTGTTCATACAGACGGACAGACTGACAGACAGACGGACAGACAGACAGATGGACATGGCTAGATCGATTTCTCTAGTCACCCTGATCATACATTAGGTAACTTTGGGGGGTCTCTGACGTCTCCTTCTCTATGTTACATACATTTGACAAACTTAATATACCCTTGTACCTTTTTAGGTACAGGGTATAAAAATAGAGTTCTTCGTATGGTGTAGTGTATCTACA
>JBAMCM010000129.1:0-165425 GCA_037075145.1 Scaptodrosophila latifasciaeformis | reverse complement strand
GCATCGATGGTTCCTGGCAAAACGATTGAGATCGGACGACCTTCACCTGGACCTTCATTCTAGAGCGAACGGCGTCTAGGACTGAACTTTTGGTACCAGCGCTTCAGTTGTTTTTGATGATGCTTCGTACCAAAAGTGAAAAAAAGTTGATTGAGACAATTTTAATGTGTTATTTCGAATTTTTGGACGAGATGAGTTTTTCAAATCACTGTGTATAATATAATCCACGATTGAATGATAAAACGTTCTGAGTGATGTTATCTTCGAAGTCAGATTGTACTTTACAACATTAGTTTTGCCAGGACTCGAAATATAAAGAGGATCTCACGTAGAGAAATGGAAAGTGTTTAAAGTAGGTATTTGTATTTATTATCTGACATTATTTGTCTTGACAGGAAAAAAAAAGAACTACGTTTAATTTTAAGATTTTTTTTGATTTTGTCCCAAAATTAAAAATTTTTTGAAAGTAATGTATTCAACAAAGATAAATTCACACAAAAAATATTTAAAATATAGTATATAAGTTTAGTTTTATATTTTGGCCAATTTCTTGAGCTCGGAAATAAGATTTTTACACTGGATCATCGCCATGTCATGAAGATAAGTTACACTATCAGCATGCAAAATAGTATTAATTTTAACGTTTTCTCCTAAAAATGCAACTTGTAGTTCGTTTGGATTATGAGGAAATTCTGTAAAATAAACGAACAAATAAGTATCAGTTCAAGGTTTCAACATCTAGCATACCTTCAATAACACAAATATTTGTGTGACATGGTAAATTTAAATCAGTTGGATAACGACGTATATCTTGAATAGTAACTTCATCCACATTTGTAAAATCAATGTAAAACACGGTGTACAAAGTCAGTTGCTTATCGGTCTTGGGTTTTATACCAGTTATTTTTGCTCGATACCAAAATCCTTGAAATTTAGCAATAACGTATTCCCTAAGACTTTTGACCGGAAACGATTTAACAAAGAGATTAATATGTGTTTAGCTATTTTGATACATACATTGGTACATATGGTTCAGAGGCCTTATATTCCGATAGATACGAGTGGACTGCTGCATAACTTTTTGCGTGATTTCGATCGAAAGCGCCAATGATACCACGAGATAAGCTTGTGTTGTCAACTACATAAACGTCCACACCAGCTTTAGATTCGGTGTCAAGTCGGCACATCTCAAAAGGCTGTCAACAATGAAATATCAAAATGAAGCGAACGTTAAACTCGGGCGCGGCCGAGTTTGGGATACCCATTACCTTGTAGACGGTATTGAATAAGAAAAAGTGGTAGGACTAGTCGGGTGGTAGAACTGAGCGGCTACATTAACATAAATCCTCTGGTTTCAATATTCCTTTGAAATCAACAACACATTGTTCACCATAAACCAAGTAAGCCCTTTATTGAAAATGAAATCTTAACTCTAAAATTTTGTTTTTGTATATCTCATGCAAATCGGAGTTTTTTTTTTAATTCCAAACGTTTCGGAAGCAACGCTAAGGCTGAAGAAATCACAAGGCTTTGAAAAAGTGATAGGGTAGAAAGGCCGTGGGAGAAAAAATAATTTTGACCAGCGTACACACATAAGGAGTCCGAATCTCAAGTTTGATTATCCTAGCTCTTATGGTCTCTAAAATCTGGGCGTTCACACGGACGGACAGACGGATCATATTGTGGGTAGTTTTGGGGGTCCACGACGTATCCTTCACTATTTTCCCAATATCTATTTCTCATATTTATAATTATTTAATATCTATTTCTCAAAAATAATACTTACCGGCACTAAAATATGTTGCGAATTTTCGCCTGTTACTACGTTCCCTTCATCATCTAGTTTTGGCGGCAATGTTTGCAGAGACTGAAGTTCTAAGCTTGGAAGATTCCGTGGCAAAATGCACATTTCATTTAATTTAGAGGCACAAATGTTAGGATCCATTGGTGATATATTATCCTGGCCTTCGTTTTGTGTAAGTGACGAAAAAGTTTTAATCGTAGGAAGAGGCTCATAATTAGATTCTGGGCTAAGGCTTGGTTCAACTTTTTGCTCCTTGAACCTCTTAGATTTTTTAAAAATATTTTTATCGGCACAGAATTCACGAATCTCCTTGTTCATCGATTTATTTGTTATTGCATGATAAAGTTCTACTTGGTTACTGTCACAATAAGCAATAACATATTTTTCACCCTCAAATTTTGAAAGGAATGTATTGATATCGTCACTGATAGTGTAGTTGGGAACATCTTTTAATTGTACCTGGAGACTATAACAAAGTAGCTTCTGCAATTCTTCGCTGGTATTTCGTATATCATCTTTGTTCCGTACTTTTACAGTGCCATTATCTAAAAATAATACCCGGACAAACTGACCACATCCAGCGGCGAGAACCTGTACACGCTGGTAAATTCCATTTAACCAAGCCAAAGCATATTCCAAGACACGCGGCTTAGGTAATTTGGGCAATTCCTTTCCTACAGCATTTATCTAAAAATCGAAAATATATGAAAATCACGCATTTCGCAAATACTCTTAGTACCTTTTCTAAAATTTCAAAATATTCTTTATCAGCGTTTTCACTGCGAACATTGCATCTGTTGGGGGAACGAAATCCAGTGATAAAAACATATGTATTATTAGGTGGCATGGGTGCAATAGGAGGAGCGCTCATTTCTTTTTTTTCTTTATAGACATCATAAGATTGTTTTGAAGAATTTTTTCCATTATTTGATGTACATACAGGAATCAAATTATTCTCCGTAGGATGTGAAATAAACATGTCATGGTACTCTATGTCTTTAGTTTTAATGTTGCGTTCTTTTTGTGCTTCATTGAGTTCAGTGTACGGTACCATCGTTTCAGTTTCCATCGAAGATTTTGTACATGCGCTTACAGATGGAATCTCCAATGGTCCCAAAGCTGAACAATTCATGGGATCTACTAAAGCACTAAAAATGTTTGTGTTTTTAAGAATTGTTTCAAATGGACACATTAGATTTCTCTTACGGCATGGGAAAGCAAAAATAGCGGTGTCGATGCCAGTCCTTAATTTGACAATCTTTCGAACAATAAAAGTCTGCGCATCGTTGACAAACCTTGATCGCCGGTGCCGCACAAAAAATGCAGCATCCTAATTTGGAATCTTGCAGAGACTACAAAAAGAAGAGTCCCAAATTGATTATATTATTATATTAAGTCAGAGTCCCACTTACAGTTATCTGCTTTAGTACAGTATTATCATGTTCCATTTTAACTCAAATCATGAGTCTTAAGAACAATGGCGTCTGCTAGAGCTGGAAAATAGATTATTTTGATAATCGACTTTTTGCGTCTCTTCATAATTTCGATGCATTGCAAAGTATTTCAACGGAATATCTACTGATACCACAATATCGAATGATGTTGAAAATACTAGACAATATTCGATATTATAGCTTATCCAGAGTTTTTAGCGATGCCATTTTAGCATATTTCCGGCTAGATCAAGCATGTTTTCGAATGGAATAGCTCATATATTAAGCGAATTGCTTATAGCCTGAAATCTAACACATATTAATTTTCATTTAGCTTACTTTAGCTTAAAATATATATTTCATTCATATTAAATTTTTTTCTGCTTAATTTGTTTTACGATCGCACAAAAATCTATATTTTCCGAATTTGTCCGATGTTTACGTAAATCGTAGAACTGTAAAAACCTCGATAGTATCGATCGTGGCTGGGCTGCGCGATACCTCGATTGTTCTTTTCCACCATTGATACATCGCGATGTGAGTTTTATCATCGCTACTTTTAGAAGCGTGGTGCCGAAAATTACAGGAAAAGTGACGAATTGGGAATGAAAAAAAATGGTCAGGTTTCTCGCAACAAGAGCAGGTAAATTAATGTAATTCATTGATAATATCGATAGCTTGGACTATCACATCGAGCGGAACCACTATCGATGTTTTTACAGCTTTACTAAATCGTATATAAATAATCGAAATGATCTTAGTCGATACGAATTCTGAAGCAACCAGTCGCTTTAGTTGTGAAAATTTGAAAGTGTAACTCGTATATAATCAAGAACAACGTTTTAGACTTTGTATTTTTATATTAAAAAGTAATATCTCTTGTATTTATTGAACATTCAGAATCCACGTAATTACTTAACGAACTAATATTACTGCCCCAGATGTGAAAGTTATTATCTTTAACGATGAATTGGAAAATATATCTGGGGCGACACAGGCGACAACGGCGAAAGCAAGTACTCAGCCCGACCAGGGCTTCCACACAGAAGACTAGTCACACACTCTGGCGCGTCGTTCTAAGAACCGTTAGAGTGTTGTGCGCGCTTCAAAAAGAACACATGAATTGTTACTAAGTAAATATTAAATAAAACATTTAGCATCACGCTGATTTATTAATAACTGAATTTATTAGTGTCATCAACAATATTACTTCTTTTACTCTTAGTCTACCCGATAATTATTAGGTATACTTCCAATTGGGCAAAAACAAACAATAAAGACATAGGGGTGGAATGTTTTTGAAATCCTGATATTCAAAAATCCATTCGATTAATTGTCAAGAATCTAACAATACAGCAAACTTTTGGGCTGAGCTTCTGCGAAATAAAAATGCCTCTAGTATTTTAATATGGCCTTGTTCAGTCAAATTAACATTCTAAAAGCAAAACATTGAATGCAATACGGTGAGATGAAAATAAGATTTGAATTAGTTTTTTTTTTTTTAATATATAGTGAGATTCTTCTTAATTTCGCAGATATGGACTGATTTGCAAGGGAAACTAATGCAACAATTATCGAATACCCCAAAAATTTTTAATACGGTCTAATCACATGAAAAATATAAAGAACTATTTTGCTTAGAAATAGCCTAATTCTCAGCAGTTTTGTAATAATTTTTAGCCTTTTTTAGCATATTATTTTGAGAGATGGTAACACTGTTCAGGTTATAGCATGTGGAACGCTTTTTGTTTTTTGGCTTGATAAGATGAAATTAAAATAAGTTACAGGTTAAGCTCGTATATGGCAGATTTTAAGAAATAGTGAACAATAATCCTATAGAATCTTTACTATATTTATAATTAGATTTTTGATTTGCAACGAAAATCAGAATTGAACAGAAAATTATATGTATACTGTAGCGTTTTTGTTAGGGCTGCTGTCTCGATACATTTCAGAATCGATAACAAATGCAACCATACGTGTATTTACATAATACTATCGGAACAAATTGGAAATGCTGCTCAATGCAAGAATATTAACTACCAAATGGAACAGAAATTAAGAATTTTAATAATTTAGCGGCAGAAAGGATTATTATATACAGTAGCGTTCAAAAAAATCCGAGCACTATAAAGAAGGTTTTGGAAATTACTTTTGGTCCGTGTAATTTTGGATGGAAAATTTGATTTACTATTATGGCCTTACCAGAGTTATAACGAGGAGAATATTTTAAGCCAGAATTTTTTGAATTAACAAATACATATGTGTATATTCTTAGTTTCTGTTTTATAGTATTGTGCTTGAGCTTACTAAAATAACTCCTGTGAAACTCAGCCCTTTTATTGTACAATATGTTTTTTTTTTTTTTCTTAGAAATAAATGTGGGCTTCCTTTTGATGATTTGAACCTTCTTTATGGACAAAAGATTTCCATTTCAGGGTTAAATCAGGACTGTTCCCTGTCATTCCAAGACTTAATTGCCTCGATTCTGAATATTTTCTTTTGTTTTAAAAAAGTATGAGTAAAATTAATATTCTTTGAGCAGAATTAACCAACTACAGTGTAAGGTTTAAAAAAAAATCCCAACGTTATCTTCGGGGTGCCGAAGATTACAAACTCTTTTCGCAGTTGTTTCTGCCGTAAATAACATGAACGGGGTTGGTCAGCTATATGATATAGTAGTCCGATTTTAATAAAATTAACACAACTGTGTATATTAATGTAAAAAAACGTGTTTGTCAGTCAATAAATGTGCGAGTTATTCCCTAAACCGATTTAGGTTCGTATGACAGCTATATGATATAGTGGTCCGATCCGGCCGGTTCCGACAAATGTTGTGCCTGGGTAAAAAATAAGGCTATATACCAAGTTTCATCAAAATAGCTTTAAAACTGAGAGACTAGTTTGGATAGAAACAGACGGAAATCGGATCCTCTAGTGATTCTTAGAATCCAGATGTAACTTTTGTAGTCTCTACGATGTTTGGTTCTCTGCGTTACAAATATCAGAGCAAAATAAATATACTCTTTTTTCTGCGAAAAAAATATATAAAAGAAGCCTATTAGTTGAGCTCGACGATATGGTATAGAATGGTCTTGCAAAACGAAGTCTTTAACTGCGCCACAATGATTTTCAATCTAAACCGATTTAGGTTCGTATGACAGCTATATGATATAGTGGTCCGATCCGGCCGGTTCCGACAAATGTTGTGCCTGGGTAAAAAATAAGGTTATATACCAAGTTTCATCAAAATAGCTTTAAAACTGAGAGACTAGTTTGGATAGAAACAGACGGAAATCGGATCCTCTAGTGATTCTTAGAATCCAGATGTAACTTTTGTAGTCTCTACGATGTTTGGTTCTGTGCGTTACAAATATCAGAGCAAAATGAATATACTCTTTTTTCTGCGAAAAAAATATATAAAAGAAGCCTATTAGTTGAGCTCGACGATATGGTATAGAATGGTCTTGCAAAACGAAGTCTTTAACTGCGCCACAATGATGCTCAATCTAGGGAGTCAGATTTGCCGAAAAAAAAAAATTTATACTGCTTTGCGCGGTCTCAGTGATTACGCAAAACAGAAAGAGACAATCAACAGTTGCTGACCCAAGCCAATACAGGCGGCAACAGTGACAAAAACCTCTCCAATCATCACAATTGGTTGAGGTGCGGAATAGCGTTTAACAAAAACGTGGTACACCAAAGCCGCTGGAGCTCTTTGGGCAGCGGTGTGTTGCCAGATCAGCACGAAAGCCATCTGGACAGCAGAGACTGCGGCGCGGGAGCACAGGAGCAGCAGTGGTAACAGGGTTACATTTAGAAGCGAGTTAGTTCCGTCTGCTATAGCGCTAGCACAGGAGGTTGAGTCGCACCATGAGAGGTATGCGTTCGCAGTAAACTTAGCAAAAAGCCAAGAAGATAGGGAGCGTAGGCCAAATGCCCGCCACCAAGAGAAAACGTCTCAGCAGTCCGGCCTACGGGGTAGTGCACAGCAGGGATATGCAGGGTCGCAAGAGCCAATGGATGTTGACCCCTCTATTTCGAAATTTATTCAGCCCACGCAATTCCAAGCCGTCACAAGCAAGCGGACAGCCACGTCCGATCGCACAAACAGCAACCAAAAGCAGCAGAGAGTGAACCATGTCACTCAGACAGCACCCCCTGTCATGCTGAGTGGTTCATACGCCAGTGCCGCTAAAGGCGCGGTGGCGCAGATTGACGATGATGCTGACTCCGATTCCCTCAATTTTTTAGGGGAAAGTCCCTGTTGCCCGTCATCAGACGAAGAGTAACAGGGATCAATATGAAGTTCCTCATCGACACAGGCGCGTCCAAAAATTTCATTTGACCATACAAAGGGCTACGCGGTTTTTGTCCGGTAGGTTCTCCGTTCCAAATTCATTCGATCCATGGCACGACCCATATTACCCAAAAATGCTTCATATCCCTATTTAACGTAAAGGCGGTTTTCTTCCTATTACCTGACTTGTCCACATTTGACGAAATAGTCGGCCTTGACTTGTTGTCACAGGCTGACGCTTCGCTTTGCTTAGCATCCGATCAACTCAGATGGGGTACAGAGGTTGAACCGATCTCTTTTCACTCCTGCGCCAAAGTCAATTTCACTGATGTGGATTGCTCAGACGCACCTCCCCAGATTCGTAGTATTTTTATAAAAATGTTAACGGTCAATAAAAAGGCATTTGCTGACCCCAACGAAGCCTTACCGTTTAACACCTCAGTGGTGGCCACCATCAGAACAATGACTGATGAGCCCATTTACTCCTATCTGTATCCATATCCGATGGGGGTGGTCGATTTTGTCAATAAGGAGGTGCAAAATCTCCTAAGCAACGACATAATCCAAAAATCTGCCTCCCCTTACAATAATCCTATTTGGGTGGTGGGCAAGAAGGGAACTGACGAGGCGGGTAACCAGAACAGGGGTCCGGTTATTGATTTGCGAAAACTCATTGAGCAAACCATTTCCGAGAAGTACCCAATGCCAAATATATCGATGATATTAGGAAACTTGTGCAAGCCCTGTTACTTTTCAACGCTAGATCTCAAATCTGGCTACCACCAAATCTTACTCGCAGAACGCTACCGCGAGAAGACATCTTTTTCAGTGAACGGTGGAAAGTATGAATTCAAGAGGCTTCCATTTGGCCTCAAGAATGCGGCCAGTATCTTTCAAAGAACCATTGACGACATGCTGCCAGAGCAGATTGGCAAATCTTGCTACGTCTATGTTGACGATGTTATTATCTTCTCTGGGGATGAAGAATATCATGTCAAGCATGTGCAATGGGTTCTACAAAGACTGTACGAGGCAAACATGAGAGTGTCAGCAGAGAAATCGCATTTTTTTAAGAAAAGCGTGAATTTCCTGGGACTCGTAGTTATCAGTAACGGTGCTACGACAGACCCAGAAAAATTCAGGGCTATACAAGAGTTCCCGCAGCCAAAGACAGTGTTCCATGTCAGGTCATTCCTAGGCCTCGCAAGCTATTACAGATGTTTCATAAAAGATTTCGCAGCAATAGCAAGACCCATTTCGGGCATATTAAAGGGTGAAAATGGAACTGTCAGTAGACACAGATACCAAAACATCCAAGTACAATTCTCTGACGAGCAACTTCAGACGTTTCAGAAGTTGCGGAATATACTGGCATCTGAGGACGTCATGCTCAGATATCCCGACTACAAAAAGCCGTTCGATCTAACGACGGATGCTTCAGCTCACGGTATAGGTGCGGTTTTGTCTCAAGACGGCGTTCTATCACTAATATATCGAGAACGTTGAAAGATAGGGAAGTTAACTACGCAACTAACGAGCGGGAGTTATTAGCTATTATATGGGCCTTAGCCAAGCTTCGGCACTATTTGTATGGAGCTAAAGACATTGTGATAGATTCCAAAATATAAACCACGAGATGCTCTTCTCTACGATATCTTTCGTATTTTATTGACTTTTTCTTTCTTTTCACAATATTTCTTACTTTTTGTATATCAGGGTTCTCCCTCTTCGCAGGGTTCTCACTATTGGCACTTCTGGAGAGTATCAGCAAGTTTTCGTTTGTGATAGTGTTGGGCCAGAAAATGCGGCAAACGATCCGTAGACATTTGTTTGCAAAAGTTTGAAGACGTCTACAAATTGCGTTTGTTGTCATCCACGTCTCAGACCCATACAGAAGGACTGGCTTGACGCTGCTATTGAAGATGCGCAGTCTTGTTTTAAGCGAGAGTTCACTAGAACGCCATACATTAGCCAGTTTGTGAAAAGCTATTCTCGCTTTGTTTATTCGAGACGCTACATCTGTTGAAGCCCCTCCATCCCTGCTGATTTGGCTGCCAAGATAACAGAATTCGTCAACATCCTCTACAACTACGGCGTCAGTGCCTTCACCGATAGTCAGAGGGAGTTGATTTGACGTTTCCACTCTCATCAATTTGGTCTTCTTCATATTGATGTTAAGGCCAACAGACTTTGCATTTTCGGCAAGTCTGCTCAGTTTGCTCTTAGCGTCTTGCAGAGTGTGTGTCATGAAACATATGTCATCAGCGCCATTGCAAGCCGTCCGGGGCCTCCAGGTTGGTTTTCTTCAAAACTCCATCCAGCACGAGAATGTAAAGAAGGGGCGAGAGGACGCAACCTTGGCGGACTCCTCTCGAGATAGAAAACTTGCCACTGTTTTTACCCTTAAAACGAACGCTGTTATCCGAGTCTGTGTAGAGTTCTTGGATGACGTAGGGCTGTCCATATTGCGCTCCTTTCTATCGTATCAAAAGCACGCTCGAAGTCCACAAAGAGTAAGAACAAAGGCGACCTGCACTCCACCGACTGCTCAATAATAATTCTCAGGGAATTAATATGGTCAACGCAGAAGCGCATTGGTCTAAAACCGTTTTGTTCCTGTCGCAACTGACTGTTAAGTGCGGGAGCAATCCTCTCCAGAACAACAAAGGCTATTATTTTTTGAATGGCATTTAGAAGGGTGATGCCCCGCCAGTTTTTACATTGGCTGAGATCTCCTTTCTTGGGGATGGTCACGATTGTTCCCTCTTTCCACTCCTTCGGAAAATTGCCTGAGTTCCAAGCTGAGCGGATAATTGGGAAAAGCGCTCTAGCTATTGTGTTACCGCCGTATTTAAATAACTCTGGTGGTATGTTGTCAGGGCCAGCAGCTTTGTTATTTTTGAGTTTGTGTATCGCTCTGGACAGATCTTGCACGGTGGGGGGGCCTGTTGAGATACTTCTAGTGTTAATTTCACCAGTTTCGGAGTGTGCACCAGTCTCGAAAAACTCTTTCCAGCGTTGAAGCTGGTCTTCGTCAGAAGTAAGAACTTGGTTATCAGCAGATTTTATAGGAGGTATGTTTGGCTTATACTTTGTCAGTTTGCCTACTGCTTCGTACACCCCGCGCAGTTTGTTCCGCCATGCCGCAGTTTCCGCTTCCGCTGCGATGTTATTTGCGAAAATTTTCTTATCCTTCTTGACGAGTTTTCTGACCTGAGTGTGAGCTGCATTGTATTCTGCGAGAGCCTGGCTTCTTTTCTGGGGCTCTTGTGATTTCGTAAGGGTTGACTTAAGCCTGCGCCTGTACTCAATACCCTCCCACGTTGCCTCGCTTAGCCAAGGCTTGCGGCGCTGTTTCTGGAAGCCAACCGACTCTTCTGCCGTTTTTTTACACACGTCCTCCAGTTTATTCCACGTTATTCCAGTTGCTTCCCGAGCGATGTTGTCGTGAAGTGCTTTCTCATAGAGTCGCGCAGCACCTGTTGTTTTCAGCTTTTCTGTATCAAACTTTCTTGTACGTTTCTGCTGGTTTTTAATGCCTTCAGGTCTCAGGCGCATATGACCAACAAGCAAGTTATGGTAGCTGTAGATGTCAGCGCCTCTGCGTGTGCGAACGTCAAGCAGGCAGTTGTGATATTTCTTGCTGATGATAATATGGTCTATTTGATTGCGAGTCCGGCCGTCAGGAGATTCCCAGGTGTACTTGTGGATGTCAAGGTGTGGGAATTTTGTGCCTCCTATAAAGAGGTTGCGATTTGCACATAACTCCACCAGGCGCTCGACATTGTTTGTCCTGGTTGACGGCAGACCATGGCGTCCCATGACACTCTCATTGTTACTGTTGCAGTTCCCTACTTTGGCGTTAAAGTCGCCAGCCACAGCCACGGCTTGTACTCCATTCATGCGCGTTTAGTTATGCGAAACATGAGGATCCCAACACCATTTGAACGGGTTTTGTCGATTCCACTATAAATGAACTGATGACCATCCTGGGTTGGACATTCACCTTGTCCAGTCCATCTGATCTCTGACAACCCGAGGATCTCCATTTAGTAGAGATCCATCTCTCTGCATACTTGTTCCAATTTTGACGCTTCAGAGAGAGAGCGTACGTGTTCCAAATCGTGTCATATGTCGATAGCTAAAGGTCGTCATCTTTTTACTGTTATTGTATCCGAGGCGTTTGTGTGTCGTTTCTTGAGTAGACGTATTTTACGGTCGGGTTACTGGCCCAACGCAACCAGCATATACGTTTGCGGGGTAACGTACTGGTGAAATAGTTTTCTTGAGGTTTCCAGTCTAACCTTTTTGTCACATTTGTATAGCGAACCGCTTGCTGCAAGCAGACGCCCGCTCCGGCCGCACCTCACATGGAAAACAGGCGCCGAGAAGTAGCAATTGGTTATTTTAATGGCGCCAAAAACTCGCCATGTCACGCCAAGGATCATTGGCACTCAGCATTTGTTGGGAATTCGGCGCAACCCGAAGAAAAACCCTCTGAGACTCTCCCCTTGAGGCCGCTGAATTGTCCGCGTCTGCTTATTTAATTCGCAGCTAACCTACATATCTGCAGTCCGTTCCACTATCCGCAACCTGTGGACGCGTCCCGTCTGAACCAGCTTATTCCAGCGGGAGTGATTTTATTTAACTGTCTATAATCTACACACATTCGTTTCTCCCCACTTTTCTTTTTGACCAAAACAATGGCTGATGAATATGGTGATGTACTAGTTCTGATATAACCCAGGGTCAATAGTTCTTCAATGATAGAGTCTGTGTCTACGATCTTGGTATGATAACCTCCGTGGTGCGGTATAAACTGGCAGGTGAAATTTCAATTTTATGTTCATTTCGTAATCATGCTCAATTTTCGGAATTCTTTCAACATTCAAATAGTAATTCTTAATGATGTCCTTAACGATCTCTTGTTTACCTACAGAAAGCTTCGGATTGATGTTATTCTCCTCGATTTCAATAATGCCAATATTCAGAATGTAGGGTAACCTATTCAATTTGGATGCTTCATCCAGTACCGCCGTCTCTGATTCGGAAGGTTTTTTTATGAACTGAAGGGGCAATATATAAGCGTTCACAATACTCATTACATAACTGACAACTATTAACAATTTTATCACTTTCCAAAGAACTATAAATACAATGCAAATTCGTTTTGTCTATTCTTAAGGAAAATTTATTTGCCTATATTTCAATATCTGGCTCCTCCGTTTCGGTTGAACATAAAAACAAATGAAATTTTTTCAGAAAGTCTCTACCCAATAAAACTGCAATCGGAATACAGTTATTTGGTACGACATAAATAAGCATTTCACTCGTAACATTTTCAAATGTTACCTTAATTAATATTCTTCCAAATGTGCACAATCGAAAGTCTCCCAGGCTCCTAAAGGAAGTTCCTTCCAACGAGTTCCGTATAATGAATCCTGGCAAAGCGGAATGTCGAATCAAACTAATAGGGCTACCCGTGTCCAGAAGGCAAGCAAAAATGTTACTATCTGATAAATCTGCAATGTCAAAAGAAATCCTTACCGTGTCAAAGACTGAAATTTCTTGCGTATCGCGAATAGCACGGGCATCATCTGCGAGCCCAATCGTTTTCTTAGCAGCTGGCACGCTGGCCTTGCAGTCCTTGATTACATGCTCCATGGCACCACATCGAAAACAGGAACCTTTGGAACGTATGCGCTCTGTGCATTTCTTGGCAAAGTGACCATTGCGAGAACAGTTTAAGCATCTCACAGGAGGCATCTGCCAAGTTCCCATCGAAGTTTTGTTGACCACTCGTCTCCTGCGCATATCTTCGTAGTGACGGGAAAGCTGCTTCAGTTCGTCCATGGTTTTGGCGCCATACAGTATAGCAACATCCGCAGTGTTGTCGCGTAATCCCTCGATAATCAGCTGCATAATTTGTGATTCCTCAACACTGGCTCGGGAGGCGATCTCCTGGATTTGAAATATATAGCTCAGGACGGTCATCTTTCCAGGAAGGAAAACTGTCGTCTTCAGTAAGTTAACGACGTCGATCACCGAGTATACTTGGCCAAATGTTTGTACAAAGTGTTTCTTAAATTCATCGAAAGACGACGACCTGTCCAATCGCAAAAACTAGTCAGCATCGGAGTTCGGCTTCATAAGACGACGGGCTCACCTGAGTTTAAACATATCATCACCATCCATAGAGTCACACACACGTTCGAGATCAACTATCCATTTGCCAGCATCGCAAGTATCAGTACCCGATAATGGGGTGATCACGCTGCTTACGTCACTTACTTCACTGGACATCACTGGTCTCCGCTCGCGTATGCTCGCCAACAGGTTGCGTTTTTCCAGAAGTTCAATTTCGGCGTCCACTACCGAGTGTTTCGCCTTGATGGCTTCTAGACGCTTCTTGTGAGCATATTTTTCATCTGACGGCGAGGCAAAATTTTCTCTATCTGGCGTTGGAGATTGTGGCTGTGTCCCCTGGACCAATTTGCCTGACGTACACTCACTGTTTGGAGTTCCATTGCTGTCCAAAAGCTCAGCACCCACGTCGGGAAATTTCGCACCCATATCCGTGGCCAACTTCAACAATTGTCGGAATGTAGCGTTTTCTTCAAATCCGATGTCTTTCGATTTAAGCCAAGCAATGACTTCATTTTTTTTTCGTGTTAAACATTGTTCCATTGGCAGGGCAGGGTTCTTACTATTGGCAGGGTTCTTACTTTTGGCGGGGTTCCCACTATTGTAGGGTTTCCACCATGCTTGCTACTTAGTCTGAATCGATGATCAGTGTTGCTTATCGATATCATTCTTCAGTAGCACACATAGCAGTTGAAGTTTAAATTCAAATGAACCGTTTACACTAGCTTAGCTTGCAATCTTAAGAACATAAATATCTTTACCGACCATCAACCTTTGACATTTGCGGTAGCGGAATCCAACTCTAATGCAAAAATTAAAAGGTGGAAAGCGCGCATTGACGAACCTAATGCTCGGATCTTTTACAAGACTGGCAAAGAGAATCTCGTGGCGTATGCTTTGTCCAGACAACAGCTTAACGCTTTGGAAGAACAAGAAAACGAATCCTGCGCAGCAACGATCCACAGCGAGCTCTCGTTCACTCACACCATTGAAACAACGGAAAAACCGTTGAATTGCTTCCAGAACCAAATAATGCTGGAGGAAGCGCGAATTACGTGTTTATGTACACGTAGTTCAAAAGATAGATGCAGTACCGAACCCAGAACAAATTCGAGTCTGAGTAGATCGTCTTTAAGTGAGTTTTATTTCCAAACTGAGCCTTATTTCTAAGTTAGGTTTCTTTTATGCGATCAATCGCTCTCCTTAATTCTCTATGGTTAGTTCTTATATCTTGAGTGTTTCTCTGTTTACATTATTGTGGGTGGTTTCTTCTTAGTTAAGCTTAAGTGTATTCTTTGTTTATATAATGTGGTTGCTGCTTTTGGTGGCCAAAGTGTTCTTTGGTCCACTTGACAATTGATATTTTCTTCTTTGCTTATTTTACATTAAAGTGGATCGCAGTCCACGCTGATGTGACAATTGTGAATTATGTGTTATAGGAGATGTGTTGCTTTTAAATGAAGGGGAAGGGGTAAGAGAGAGAGCAATTGTAGAACTCCTCCTCCGCTAGAGTTTGAAGTCTCCTGAATTCTGTTTACATTAATATGAATATTTTTATTTTTTAGTTTGCAATATAGGTATACCCCTCCTACTAGCATGAATACTATGAATGTTATTGCCATGCCATAATTGGCTTTTTTATGGAATTGTAGTTCCTTTATTTCTTTTAGATTTTCAAAATTTTCCAGCGTGAACTGTTCAAAGTTTAGAGTGTTTGTGTATGATTGGTTTAACATATTTGTTGGGTAGTAGAATCTTTCAGAAAATTCTATTTGTTTGTTTGAAAATTTTTCGGTTAGTATTTGTATTTTGCAATTTACGAATTGTATTAAGTAATTACCATTTAGTGTGATATCTCTTTTATCACAATCTTGATGTAAAATGTTATTTTTACTGTTTCTTACGACTATTGTTTCATCATCTATTTGTTCTATGCTTGCTTTGTTGTTTATTATAAATTTGCAATTATTGTATATTGTGCAGCTTTTGCTTAGTTTTAGTTCTCTTAAAATTAAATTTTCTTTATATTCATATATTTTGCCCTGGATCTGGGTAATAAGCAAATTTTCTTGATCAATTTGAATATGGTTTTTGTTAGGAATTGGAGTAATTAATTTTACGTCTGCTTTTATAAAGTTCTTAGGTAATTTGATTGCCATAACTATTTTATCGTTTTTGTATTTTAGGATGCCCATTCTTATTAATTTTATTTTGTAAAAATCTATTTCAAATTGATTTATATCTTCTTGCGTTAGGATTTGTGGTAAGAATATATTATTTTGCTATATATATGCTATATTTTCCTGTATGTAATTAATTTTTTCTTCTATATTTTTTAGTTTCTGCATTTGGTCGTTGTACAGAAGTCTCTTTATTGTTTCTTTGTTTTCCTCCCTCATTCTTGCTGTTGCAATTTGTATAATATTTTTGTCCTGTACTATTGTGTTTGCTAATTTATTTATAGTATCGTTGAAATGAGTGTTGATATGTATTTGTTTGTTTATATTTTGTATAAGTGCATGATTGTTTTCGTCCAGTATGTGATCAATTATACTTTCTCTGTCTTCATTGTCCATTACTCCAAAAAGCCATTTGTACACTGTGCCTACACCATTCACCAGTCCCCTCCGTTCTCTGGTATATGGTGTGATCGATTTAATTTTTGCTCTAATCAAGTTTATTTCGTCCGTGATCAATTCTCTGTCTGCTATTTCTACGTTTTTTATATTATTTTCTACCTTATCCATAATGATAGTGATCTGATTAATATCTATAATATGTAAAATAATTATAGTTTCGTTGACGATTTCCGTTGCATACATGTGTATTGGCACGTATTCTGCTTCTTCCTGTATCGGGACCACTTGTAGTCTAGCATGACCCATTGCCATCATTGTCAGGATAATCATTACAACGCACTGCGAATGTGGAGTTACCATTACTGATACGTTGATTTGTTTTGTTTTTTTTTTTTTTTAATCTTCCCTTTCTTCTTTCTCCTCTTTTCTTCTCTTGCTTGTCATTTCCATTTTTAGTGGTCTCTTAATATTGAAAGGGTGAACATTTTCAAGCCCTGCATGTCTGAAGTAAGGTTCGTCCTTGTGTCTGAGTCGCTTATAGTTCTTTATTGGACCTACATTTCTTTTTTCTCCATAATTTTCTCTTTTTTCATTTCTTTTGTTTATTGTTTTTTCTTTATATTTATTTATTATTTTATGTAATTCCTCTGCACTTTTTTCGTTTTTTGCTTGTTCCGGTGAACATTGAATTGTCGTATGGTATCTTCTGTTGTATATGCTTATAGCAATCTGAATTTTGGTTTCTATTGAAACATCCTCATCTGCCCCGCTTACTATCTCAATTAGAGTTGAATGTAATCTTTCTATGTCAGCATTCCCTCTATGTGCATTTGGCTTTGTCAAATGCACTTCAACATTTTCCTTATTTAAAAAGTTCAATATCTGTTCTGCTCTAAATTCATTGTCCATAATTATTTTGCTGGGTTTACCAAATTTGGCGAATTGGTCTATGATAATTTGAATTTTTGCTCTCCAATTTCTATCTTTTATGTTGTATGCTGTTGCGAACTTAGTTAGCTTGTCTATTATTGTAACAAATGATCTATGCTTGATATGAAAAATGTCTAAATGTATTGTTTGGTTTTTATGTTGTGGTGTTTCTGTAATTATGAATTTGGGTTTTATTGGGTTTCTATCGTATTTTGTTTCTCTACATCTTCTACAGTTTGATATTACCAAATTAATGTGTTCTCGTAATTTTGGGAAATAAATTTTTTCCTTTAAAGTATAAAATGGATCATTCATGCCGCTGTGTAGTGATTCTTTTCTGTGATAAAGTGCAATCTGTTTGTGAAGTTCTTCTTCACTTTCTATTTCTACAACTCTTTTTGTGCACTTTATAAATTTGATTTGTTTTGCGTCCCTAAAAAGGTCAATCAAAATGCATTGTATTTTATAATATATCGAGTCTGGTACTTCGGAGTACACTCCGATTTTCCCCTTTCCAATGTTGTTTTGCAATTTTTGCTCAATATCCAATGCTGTGTCTGCTGGGTTTATTTCTATTATTTTTCTACCATGGCTACTGACCACGTCATCCCTTGCCGAATGGGTGACAATAATTTGCGTCTTGTATTTGTTTACAATATCCTCTTTTATGAAGAAATCTATTGGCTCGTTCTCGTCAGCCGAATGAATAGTGTCTGTCATTTCTAAATTTGATTCTTCAGCATTGTCTTTGTTTATCAACGGTGCTGTCTCTTGTCTACTCAGAAAATCTGCGACTTTATTGTCTTTTCCCTTTAAATACTGAATCTCGTAATCGAATTCTTGGCGTTTCAAGATCCATCTCTTATGTTTATCTTTTAAGTCTTTTCCCTTATATTTTCTGCTCAAATAGCTTATTGGGTGATGGTCTGTTATTATTTGGAATTGTGAACCAAACAAATAGTGCCTAAAGTAGTCCACCGCAAAAACGATGGCTAGAAACTCTTTATCTGTTGCACTGTAAAGTCTTTCATGTTTATTAAGGGTTCTTGATACAAAAGCTACTGGGTGGCCCTGTTGTGCCAAAACTGCCCCGACAGCAAAATCACTTGCATCCGTTGTCACAATAAATTTTTTGTCGAATTCCGGGAATTTCAACACTGGGTGTGAACTGACAAGAGCTTTTAAGTTTTCAAATGAATCAATATACTCTGGGTCGTTCTGGCTAATTGGATTTCCTTTTTGTAAATATTTTTGAGTTGTCTTTAATAAATTTCCTATAGAAGCCGCTCATGCCCAAAAATCCCTTGAGTTGTTTTTCTGTTTTTGGCAATGGAATGGCCAGAATATCTCGTATCTTCTTTGGATTCGGTTTTATGCCCTCTTTTGTAAGAACATGTCCCAAAAACTCTGTTTCCTGTTTCATGAATGAACACTTGCCTGCCTGTATCTTTAAATTGTATTCCTGGAGTTTCCTAAATATGCTTTCTAAAGCATTCCTGTGCTCGCCCAAGGTTGTCGAAAAGATCAATATATCATCAAGGTACACCACACAAATCTTGTTTATGTAGTCCCTCAAAATATCATTCATTAATTTCTGAAATGTTGCCGGTGCGTTCTTCAATCCGAATGGCATTCTAACGTATTCATATAGTCCCATTGGTGAAACGAATGCTGTCTTTTCAATGTCTTCTTCAGCCATCAAAATCTGATGATACCCTTTTGCCAAATCTATTGTACTAAAATATTGCGCCCTGCCAAGCTTGTCCAATATTGAGTCCATCAATGGCAATGGATACTTGTCAGGAATCGTCACATGATTCAAGCGACGATAGTCTACACAGAGTCTGTACTTTTGCACGCCCGATTTGTCCAATTTTTTTGGTACCAAACATATGGGCGAACTGTACTTGCTTCTGCTTTTTCTTATTATCCCGTTTTTTTCCATATCTATTATTTGCCTTCTAATTTCTTCCTCATTTTTTGGAGAACACCTATAAATTCTAGAGTTTATTGGTTGCGCTGTTATTGTTCTTATACTATGCACTACTGTGCTTGTGTTCGTCAACTGATCTCCCTCATTATAGAATAATTTTTTTAATTTTTTCTTTAGTGAATTTACTATTTCACTTTCCTCTGTGTTTAATTCTGCTGTATTGAAGTCTTCAATTTCGCTTACTTCCAGTACACAAGCCACCTCTGGGGCCTTAGACAAGAATGGAATTTCGACATCATTTATTAGCTTTATTGTTTTTAGACTCTTTTCGAAGAAAAAGGAGTCTACTCATTTTGCTCTGATGTTTGTAACGCACAGAACCAAACATCGTAGACCCACAAAAGTTACATCTAGAATACTTAGAATCACTAGAGGAGTCGATATAGCCATGTCCGTCTGTCCGTCTGTCAGTCTGTCCGTCTGTCCGTCTGTTTCTATGCGATTTACTCCGTCGTCTTAAAAGCTATTTTGCTGAAACTGGGTATTTAACCTTCTTTTTTACCTAGGTAGTACACTAGTTTGAATCGGTCGGATCGGATCACTATATCTTATAGCTGTCATACGAACCTAAATCGGTTTAGGCAATAACTCCCACATTTATTATCCGATCCTGTTCAAATTAAGCACGCATATGTTTTTGATAGCAATTAATATATATATTAAATTTCGTAAGGATCGGATTACTATATCATATAGCTGCCATACGAACCTAAATCGGTTTAGGGAATAACTCGCACATTTATTGACTGATCTTTTCTTTATTAACTGACCAACACCGTTCATGTGATTTACGGCAGAAACAACTGCGAAAAGAGTATAATCTTCGGCACACAATTAACTTTACTTGCAGAGAGTCTCTATTGGACGTTCTCTCGGAGGTAATTGTGCGGAAGGGCGTGAATGCCCTCTATTGCGACTTGCATATGCTCACGATGGTTCAAGACGAGGTCGTTCGGAGGTTTCCAGCCACGAGATTCTGGCACTGCAAGAAGATTGTAGTAGACATATTCGGAACAGAGAAAAAAAGGAAAATTCTTACAACCGAACACAATAGAGCCCATAGAGCAGCGCAGGGAAACGTTAAACAAGTTCTGTCCGAATATTACTTTCCAAAAATGGCAAGGCTTGCTAATGAAATAGTTCAAAATTGCAAAACATGCGCGAGGGCTAAATATAATAGACACCCTAGAAAACAAGAGATTGTTGAGTCGCCGATACCAGCACACACAAGGGAAATGTTGCACATAGACATATTTTCTACTGACAAAAAATTCTTTCTCACTTGTATCGACAAGCTCTCCAAGTTTGCCATTGTACAGCCGATTCAATCAGGAACCATTGCGGTTTTCAAGACAGCATTGCTCCAGCTTATGAAGTTCTTTCCGAAGGCCAGAGAAATCGTTGAACTCACACACAATCACATCCACGTTGTCCAACAACTTTGGTGTCAGTATTTAAAATGCACCACCGCTACACAGTGTCTCCAACGGACAGGTGGAACGCTTCCATAGTACGTTGGTGGAAATCGCCAGGTGCCTGCAGATCGACAGGGGCATAAGTGACACGGTAGAAGTAATTTTGTTGGCCACGGTGGATTACAATAAGTCAATCCATTCGGTCGTTAACAAAAGACCTGTTGACATTGAGCAAGCACACCCCGACGAGCCACAAACGGAAGTTCGGACCAGGACTCAAAACTCTCAGGTTATGCTCAGAGTCAGAGAGAATACATCGCGACAAAACAGAATTTTTGAGGTAGGAGAAAAAGTTTTAGTTATATCCAAACGTAGGGTTGGAAACAAGCTCACGCCACTTTGTGAGGAGAGAGCCATTGAAGCGAACATGGGGACCACAGATAACCTTCCCAAAGACAATGTCCTTGCCCTGGCGAATCATGTCTACCCTTTGTTTTTTCCTTTCAGCCACTTGGCAAAACATTAACTAGGCCTAAAAGATTTAGTGTCCATCGGCATGTAGCATTTAAGCTAAGCATTTCTTGGTATAGGGTTTTCTTCCTTACAAACAAAACATAGTTAAAGTTTCACCCACACGGAAGCCTGTGATCTAGAAAGAAGCAAATTTTCAGAAACTCGACTGATCAAATCAAACAATAGAAGGGTGGATGTAAACACTAGAGCCCAGAGTCAAACTAATCAACCGTAACACTTGCAAGACTTAACATTGTCAGCCCAAATATTTTATATCATGCAGACTTGAGATCGGTTTGGCTTGAGGAGCTCACAAACACCCTCATAGGCGCCCTTATGTTTGTTTCGTCTGTTAGAGTCCGATAGCGCTCTACATTTCATAATTAGGTTTCCCAAAGTAAAATTTCCTCGCAAGAAAATTACTATTTTTCCCATCGAACACAAAGGCTTCAAACTACAGATAAACGTCAACATCATAGCGGATAGTGATGGTGAGTTTACACGGTTGAGAATTGCAGCGCTTTCCCCGTACCTTCAGCGCCTGAATAACTGCAATCTGAGGACAAAACGAAGTTTAAGGAACAAATCGACGCTGACCGCCCCAATCGAGTGGCACTTATTGCAGTAGCAACATGTTGCCGACCCATTTGTGTGGGCGTCGTGAGCTGGCATATTCAGAGGGCCAGGAGATCTGCTAGGCAATTAAATGTAGTGATTGCTGAAGTCAGGTAGGCCGAGAGCGGCCTCAATCTTTAAGGGGGGAGTAGTTAACTTAAGCTAACGTCGCCAGACGAATAAATGAAATAATGATAAATAATGGCACTCGGCAGTGTTAGCATTATGCAGAATGTCATTGCATAGTCGGCAAACACGGCATCTTTTGCGTGGCCGGTATGAATATGATTTCCCTTAATTTCTATTCTAGTAGTTAGTTGTTATCTGGCATCGAAGGCGGCAGCAATCGGTCTGCGAAATAAATGTAACCAAAAAGTATAAGCAGTTCCGTCTTTTATTGCCGATTTATTAGACGTTAAAATTAACAGAACAAATAAAATAAATAAAAATACATTTATTTGTGTATTAAAGCATGAACCAATCATTGAGTTCTAGTGGGTGGCTGGAGAAGTTCGCGACTTCTTTAGAAGAGTGTTCCCAATCTCGACATTTAAATTTAAGTCCTCTAACGTTTTAATACGCTAGATGAAAGGGTTCTAGTTTTTTGGGAATGACGAAGGGGTTAGGGAAACCGAATGCCGATTTTTTTTCTTCGCAGTAAACTCCTTAACTACAACATGATCTGACCAAAAACCTCCACAACAAATAAGCTCGAAGAAGCAAGGGGGAAAGCGAATTTTAAAAGATGCAATCTTCCCACGGAAGGAAAACCTAAAATTATCCACAATTAAATTGGTGACATGGACTTTGGAATTAATATAAGATATTACATCTTCTGATGTAAGATCAGGTGCCAATCTGGAAACAAATACTTGCTTACAGTTTAGAGCCTACACCAAGAATTTAGGTTTCACATCAATTGGAGCAGAAGAATTAGCCTCAGCGATAGGTGGAACCCCAACCGTGTTTGGAGGGGATACACTATTATTTAGAGCGGACCAAGTGGTCGTTACAGGCAACGGACTAGGTGGGTTTGCTGAAGTTTAAGTGTCCAGCGGGCAAGTATTCGGAACTGAAAACATTTTATTATTAACAGACCTAAGTACCGGCCCAGGAGACACAAAATAAGTCCTCTGATTATTGGTATAGTAGGAGTTGGAGGCTCATTTGCCGGGACTTGAAGGACACGCAAACAAGTCTGCGTTTCCAAGCCAAACTTTTTTCGCTTTGAAGAGTTATTTAAAAGCTTCAGGCTATTAAATTGGCTCTCTGAATCTGAAAAAGTCAAAGTTTATCAAAGCCTAAGTGAAGATCTTTAAATCCACACCTAGTCTGCCGCATAAATGCTCGCATCTCCATCTCAACTAACCCTTACGCGTGCCTTTGTGATGTCATTCACGTGGCCTGTGCACCCAGCACAATTCACATGTATGAGGCTATCCCACAGCCAACACCCAATGACCGGCATAGAGGTGGACGTTGCATTTTGTTACTTTTTTTTTTGATACAGAAAAAAAGTGTACATTTATTTTGCTCTGATGTTTGTAACGCAGAGAACCAAACATCGTAGACCCACAAAAGTTACCTCTAGAATACTTAGAATCACTAGAGGAGTCGATATAGCCATGTCTGTCTGTCCTATGAAACTTGGTATATAGCCTTCTGTTTTACTTAGGTAGCACATTTGTCGAAACCGGCCCGATCGGAATACTATATCATATAGTTGCCAAGCGAACCTATATCGGTTTTAGGAATAACTCTCACATTTATTGACTGATCTCTTCGAAGCTTAGCACACACGTTTCTTACATGAATGTACGGTTTTGTGCTCAATTTTATTAAAATCATACAAATCTAAATCGGCCCTATTAACTGACCAACCTTGTTCATGTGACTTACGGCAGAGAAAACTTCTTAAAAAGTTTGTAATCTTCGGCAAAACGAAAAGCAAAGATCATAAATTTTAAAGCAACAGAAAAAGATTGAGCGTTGAAAGGCTCCGGAAAGAAACAGAAGGGAAATGGAAAACTGAGAGCGTAACGCGAGCGTAAAAGCGTTAGAAAAGGAAATGTGCAAGAGCGCGTACAATTGGAAGCTGGGAAAAGTGGAAACGAAAAATTGTTGTTGCTTATAACAAATAAATAAATTTTTGCTAAACAAGAAGAACAATTCTTGTTTGAAATGAGTGCACAAAACTTAAATTTTAAAAATGATAAAAGGTAACAGCAAAATTTATTAATTTAATCCTTAGGCAAATATTATGCACCGATGTACCAAAACTTTTTCAAAATAAAGCGGAAATTAAAAAGGGCAGAGCACAAGAAAACACGTCCGAGCGTTTGGGACACAAAGTTTCCATGCCATGACCTCTTCTTCGCCTGCCCGGTGTGGTATGTGCCTGTAAAGGTTATTCTCTTTTGTTCTGTAGTCCTGGTATTTTTCTGGGCGTTGTTGAATCTTCATTTTCATATCCTCTATCCATTTGCACTATTGGTTTACTTCTGGCTGCGTCTTTGTGATTTTGCATTTTTCTTCCAGGGGTTGTCTTGAAAGTGTGTCTGCTACCACATTTAGTTTTCCCCTTCTGTATTTAATCTGGAAGTTGTATTTTTGTAATTCTAGTGCCCATCTGGCTATTCTTCCTGAAGGGCTTTCAATAGAGCTTAGCCACTTTATTGCCATGTGGTCCGTGATTACTTGAAATTTGTACCCTTCCAAGTATGGTCTTAGTTTCCTTACGGCCCACACTATCGCCAAGCATTCTTTTTCTGTGGCTGAATAATTCTTCTCTGCCCCGTTTAGTGATCGGCTGGCGTAGGCGATCACTTGTTCGCCGTTCTCGGCCATTTGGGTTAAAATTGCTCCAAGCTCGTGATTGCTTGCGTCAGTTTGCAAAATGAACTGTTTTTCGAAGTCTGGGCACGTTAGTATTGGTGACTTTGCTAGTTTCTCCTTGATGGAGTCGAATGCCTTTTGCCTTTCACTCGTCCACTCCCATTTGTTCCCTTTTTTAAGCAGCTCATTCAGTGGGTGGACTGTTGAGGCGAAGTTTGGTACAAATCTTCTGTACCCAAGAATTGCCCCAGTTCCTTCACATTTGTAGCTGGTTTTATGTTTGTTATGGCCAGCACTTTGTCTGGGCCTGTTCTAATTCCCATGTCGGTTACCACGTGTCCAAGATATATTAGTTCTTTCTTGCAGAACTCGTACTTATCTACATTAATTCGTAGATTTGCTGTGCGAAGGCGGCGTAGAATTTCTTTTAAATTTGCGAGGTGCTCTTCTAGGGTTCGTCTTATGACAATGTTGTCGTCCAAGTATGCGAAAGCATAGGGCATAATTTCTGGGCCTATCACCCTGTCCAGTGTTCTCTGGAATGTGGCTGGTGCTGAGTGCAGAGCAAATGGCATGACTTTCCAATGGTAGAGGCCCCTTTCCGGCACCGTGAAAGCTGTCATAGGGCGGTTTTTCTCTTCCATGGGTATTTGCCAATACCCATCCTTGAGGTCTAAGCTTGTTATGTACTTAGACTCTTTCAGTTGGTCCAAAATGTCTTGGACTTTTGGTATTGTATATGCGTCTTTCACTGATCGGTTGTCCAGTTGTCGAAAGTGCACGCATAGTCTCCATGTGCCAGTCTTCTTTTTCACCATTACAATTGGGGCACTATGGGGGCTGTTTGATGATTCTATGCACCCCTGCCTTAATAGCTCGTCCACTTGTGAATTTATTTCCGCTTGCATTTTTGGGTTTCGTGAGAAATATCTCTGTTTTATTGGTTTGTCGTCTTTCGTGACAATTTTGTGTTCCGTTAGTGTTGTTGTGCCGTGCATGTTTTCAAATTGTGTCAATTCGGCCCTTAGGAATTCCTGTATCGTTTCTTCTGGTGTGTTTTGGACTGTTGTTCGGGATATTTTTTTATGTACTTGTTTGTTGTTTTTTTAGTATCGGCTGATAATTTAGCCTGTATTCCTGCTATGTTTATTGCTGTGCCCATGTTGCACAGAAAGTCCAACCCTAATACCAAGACCTCTATCATTTCTAGTAAAACTACTAGGGTGAGGTGTGTTTGTTTATTTGCGAAAATGGCTTCCACCTTGATTTGCTGCGTTACTGCACTTTGACTCCCGTCCGCCATTCGCACTTGTTTGCTAGTTGGGCTTACTATTGCCGCGCTGTTTAATCTTTGTGCTACATTTCCGTTGACGAAACTGATTGTCGCTCCGGTGTCTATTGTAGTGTTGAATTTTTCTTTATTTATGACTATCATTGCCGATAGTTGATCTTATCCGAACTCTAAAATTTCCTTTGGGATTGGGGATGGTTGTTGATCGGCTCGCGGGTCCCCGGTCCCGGTCGTCGACTTTCGTTTCCCTGACGGCAACATTCGATCGTCCGTGTACCGATTCTGCCGCAGAGCCAATTAAATATAATGCTTGGGTTTTGGCACTCTCGCGGCCAGTGGCCTATCTGCCCACATCTTCGGCATGCCCGTGCGGTGTCTGCCACATGGGTCCGTTGAGTCTTGGGTGCTGGTTATGGTGTTCTCTGTTGGGCTTAGTATCCCCTTTGTGTACTTTGTCGTTCGTTGGCATCTGTTGTCCCGCCGTACCGATCTCGAAAACGTCGTGACTGGCTTCTCAGTCGGTCCCGGTCGCGTTCGAGTTCTTCGAACTCAGCCGCCACTTGCATCAATTTCCTCAAGTTTGCGAATTGATAAGGCCGTGCGTAAGCTCGCAGATCGGGCAGGCTGTTATCGAAGATGCATTGCGATTTTTCTTTCTCCGTGAAGCGTATCGGTCTCATTAGGGATTGGACATCGACCATGTACAATTTAAAGGGTTCGCCAAGTCCTTGTTTTTTCCTCGAAACTTCTTTTAACTTTTGGAAGTAGTCTCTTGGCAGAAAAAATTCCTGAAAGTTTTGTGCGAAGGTCGTCAATTCTCGCCAATGTTTATTGTTGGCTTTGTACCACATGAGAGCCATTTCTGTCAAGAGCTCGGGCCCTGGGTATGAGATTTAGGTCGAGGCCGTAGGTTTCTGCGGACCATTCCACCTGTTCCCAAAATTCCAGTGGTTTCGTGGAACCGTCGAATCTGAATCCCCATTCCCTTACTTGTTTCGCGACTCTAGGGTAGTCATGTGCTGTGATTCTTGTGTTCTGGCTTTCTTGTTGAATCCTTTCGTTCCATTGTACTAGGCCTAACTCTTGCTCTTCCACGCTAGTTAGCTTCTTCGTGTTGGGTGTGGATGTAGATATGACATCCCACCGTATTGTGTTAATTGCTGTGCTCGTAGATGCTTTAGTGAAATCTGTTTGTATATGAAATGCTGACGGAATGGTTGTAGTCTTGCAAGTTTTGCCAGTCTTGCTGCGTGGGGAAATGGTTTTCATTTGCCGCTGTCCATTCTCCGAATCCTTTTCGCATTTGATCTACCTTGCCGTTTAGACTAAGACCGAACTCATTTCCATATTTGAGCAGTTCGTTTTTCTTTAACATGTAAATCCATTCTTGCAACATTTTGTTTTTGTGTCGAATCAGGTTTTTTTTCAAGTCCACAAGATCAAACGTTGGGCGCCAGTTGTAACGAACCTTTCAGCTCGCCGATTATAAGCTGGGCTGCTCGGCCGCTTTCTGTGGGTTCGGTGCAACAAATTTATAACTTGGTGTGATCTTGTAGTCTTATTTCGTTTCACAAATTTTATTTCGTGCCTTCTCGGCTTTGCTTATGATATTTACACAACTTCCTATGCGGTCGTCTTGGTGTAGGTTCCTCCCACAAATTTCCTCGTTTCGCCTAGATCTGCCCCGCCTGGGTTATGCCCAAACGCGCTGCGAGTGTTCTAGGCAGTGCGCGACCTGGCGCCCGCCAAGATCTCCTGCTTGTCCCACTCGAGACTTATAGTTTGGCTCACGCCGGCCTCAAATCTGGCTCTCGAGATCCTCGTCTGGTTATGTGCAGTTTTGCGCGATTTGTTAGTTGTCGTGTCCTGTGTTGCGAATTCCGCCGAATACACTCGCCGAGTCCGCCCGCATCAATTCCAGGTCAGAGTGGTGCCTCGATTTGCCTCACGCCTAAATCACGCGACTACTCTGCTTTGGATCGCGATCTGGCTTGTACTGGCCCAGTGATGGCTTATCATAACACGAGGATTCGCTTCTAAAGTTGTGGGTCCTTGAAGGATAGGCCTGGTTCGCTGCAGGGAATGCTTGTATTTGGCCTCCGCCGAAATTTCACACTTGACCCTGTTTTCACTGATTCTGACAATCCGGCTTTTCCAATCAGTTGAATTTGCGTCTTGACAACTTTTAGGCTATCACGGCACTCTAACTTGGTATCAAGTTCACTTGTAATGAGTTTCTACTTGTCGCACTTCACTTAAACTGTTCTGGATTCTGCTCGTCGCACTTCACTTGTATATTTCTCGCTGTTATCGCTCTTCTGTCGCCTTGTGATCCTCGTCGTCAAAAACTCTCGCTCTGCCGTTGCTGTTGCCCTTTTTATATCCGCCGCTCGGTGGCGGGAATTTTCCAATGTTTGATGCCTGCTCCATGTTTGCCGTTATTTTGTTAATTGGTAACAACAGTATTCTCGTATGATTATCGTTGTCTTCTCTTTGTGCCTTGTGAGACGGGATTTGTTTGCCCGTCTATAGCTGTCCTTGTCTTTCTACAGCTATAACGGCTACGAATTCGCCGCGTTTTTAACCCTATAGTGCCCTGTTTAGTTTTGTGAGGGAGTTATTAGAATTAGTTCCTCACAACAATTGCCAATTTATATGATATAGCTCCTGTTGCGGAGATTCGAAATTCCTCCAGCGCGACCCGCATTAAACATACAAATCATTCCTCGCGTGCAGTAGTAGGGAGCACTTAAAATGCCTGGGAAAGTTTATTGTTAATATTAAGTGCCTTTTAGTTACTTACTTTTAGTCCGCACTTGTCGGCTCACAAATTAAAAAGAAAGTTGTCGCTGAAGGCAACCACAAAGTTAGCTTAAGGCGTGCTTATTTTATTGATTCTTATTCGATTGCAGCAGGGGTGAGAGCGACTAGTAGGGCTGGACACTATGGCAGGCCGAGTGCCGCTGACGGCGTTGCCAACTCTGTCGTAATAGCTCCTATAGGGCCGATCCAAGTGTACAAAAATCGCTTTAACTTCATAATTTCTTTGTTTTAGAGTACCCAGCAGTTGTGCAAAGTTTTAATGAAATTGCTATATCATAATAGCTTCCATAGGGCTAATTGAACAAAAATAATTTCAAATTTCTTCTCTTATTTTTTAAATCAGAAAACGGGTTATTTATGCATATATCGCAACCAAGGAAATCACAATAATAGTTTTTAATGTCGCAAAATTTTATTGAAATCGGATGACTATAAAAAAAAAACATTTTTTAGAGATATTTTTACTGAACTTGGGAAATGGATGCTTTAATTGGTATTAGGTCTTAGATTGGAACGGCTTGCGGAAGTTGTAGAAGGAGCTAGTCCTGAGTATTCCGGGAGTTTTTTGTTAGGCCAAAATCACACTGTGCTTCTCACTGCTAACTTCCTCGAGTGTAGCAAAGCATGGCACCTGGAAGTAACACTGTCTTTGAATAAAATAAGCTGGGCAGTTGCAGATAAGGTGTTCCAACGGCTCTTTTTCACCTAGGTCTCTGCAGCTGTCCAGCGCGATCAGGGCTATCTTCTTCTTATGTGCTGCTACAAGGCAGTGGCCTGTTAATAGGCCAACTTATTTTCTGCAGTCATTTCTTCTAAGATTGCCGGGTTCTTCGTTACTGCTTCGTTATGTTCTTTGCACATGGTTTTGGAGAATTTGCAGTCTGATGTGGTAGCCCATCTACGATCTGCTGCAATCATTGCATCCGTCTCCAAATTCCGGTGCACTGCACGTTTGAATATCGGTTGATCCGCCAATGGGAATCTCCGACTTTATGCTCCCTTCTCGGCCAGACTGTCTGCCAACTTGTTACCCTCATAGCTTTAATGGCTGGGTATCCAGTACATGTGGGTTTCCTTTAGGCTTAGCAGTGCGTCCAATGCATCCCTGTTTTTGAGAACACATTTGGAGAGTAGCCAGGGTGACTGTAACGCCTTGTTAGCTGCCTGACTGTCCACGAAAAAGTTAACTCGCCTTTTTGAGACGCTTATCGGTATCATTGGTATCCACGGTGCATACCAGAGAGTGTAGCGCAGTCTCTACGGATTATCCTTTCGTCTAGACGTGTTGATTGGGTTCCATTAGAGACTCACAGCGTGCCCTTATATGGATGTCTAGAATTTTCTCTAGGGTTTCTAATAAGAAGGATAAAAGACTAATGGGCAGGAAGTCGTTTGGCTGGGTGTGACTGCATTTGCCCGATTTGGGTATGAATATTACCTTGCAGCTCTCCAGTCCATAGGGACGTAGCCATATTTTAGACATAATTTTAGGAATATTGACTGCAAGTACAGAATGATGAGATCCCCAGTTCTCTGAAGCATGGTTGGATGATGCCATCAATACCTGGGTCTTTGGGCTCTCGAATGAGCTAATTGGCCAGCGTATGCTCTCCGTGGATGCTATTGCCTCCGGTACAACGGTTGGCACATTCTTGGTTGTTTCTTGTAGGTCGTTGACCGTCTCAGTGCATTTGAGAAAGTGCGCATCCGCGAGCCCAATAACAGCGGCTGTCTCTTAGGCTGAGCCTCCATGACCGATCGTCTGAACTCCGATGGGGGTGAATCAACCTCATGCACCATGTAGCAAGACGCCATCAAGGTTGGCTGCCTCCCTCCAGGGCCACTGCCGTCAGGTCGTCTGTGCTGTAATTTACAAGTAGATAGGGATATATGCTATTTTTAGCTAAGCTTTTAGCTAAAATTGCCATTCTTGTTCTACTCGAGGTTGTCGGGTAAAAACTATTGTCAGTAGTTGACTCTAGTCCGGTTACCTTGTTGCCCTACGCAATCCAGGGTTCCTAAACTCAAGCCACATCCAGGAACCCTTCCTCTAGAATCTGAAGGAGAACCGCGGATGCAGCCTTGCTTTTATGTAGGTTGATTTGCAGGATCCTTAGCTCCATTGCTGGTGGAATCCTTACTAGACGGAACTGCAACAATGGTTACGTCACCGTCCTTCTCCTTGTCGTCTAGCGCAAGGCTGCTTGCAGCCCCAGTGACCTCAGCAATGCCTAGATCCTGTTCGACCTCTCCAGCCTGGAGTGTGTTTGTGTTGCCGTTCGGGTGTCCCTTTTTGGGGCGAAGGTACAAACAGCCAATGTTCCTCGACATCTTCCCGAATCTTAGATACAGAACATCTTCGGTCTCTTTATAATACTTTGGTATCCCTGGACTGAATTCGGGTCTTCCCAAAATTAAAATACCCTGTACCGCTGAAACCTCAAAAATTTTTCTACATTTCTGTAAATTTAGCAAATCGAATTATTTTGCGTGGGTTGCGAGGGGGGGGGGGGGGGGGGGGGTGAATTTCGGATCATTTTATAGCTCTAGCTTTTATAGTTTGCGAGATACTTCAGATCAAGCAATCAATGAATGCAAAAAATACAGGGCACTGAAGTAATAATTTTTTGTAGAGGGGAACTCCCCACCCGTTCCGCTGAAAAAACTTTTACAGCCAACTTTTCCTTTTCAGTATGGCCCAAATTTGGTTATCCTAGCTCTTTTAGTTTTTGAGATATTTTCGATTATTCAAATATAAACTAATGGCTCCCCTGGAGGAGGGGAGTCGGATCACCATAAAAAAAATAAATTTGCCATTTCCCATGTCCTACATATTCTTCACAAAAAATTGCATAACTCTAGCTTTTGTAATTTCACAGATTCTTGCGTTCATACAGAGGGACAAACAGACAGACAGACAGACGGACATGGTCCAATCGATTTCTCTAGTCACCCTGATCATAGTGTGAGTAACTTTTGGGGGTCTCCGACGTCTCCTTCTGCGTGTTACATACATGCATAGCTTTCCAGTATACTCTTTCCCTTCGGGTACAGGGTATAACAAAAAAGTGTTATACCACTTCAAATCTATGAAAAACATTTCATTGATATTAAATCTAAGCAAATAATAGGTAGGAATTTATATATACAAATGGCTCTCTAACCGAAGACTTGACTCGACCAATATAATTTAAAAAGGCCCTCTACCCTTTTACTCAGAAGTATTTAGTTCAGAAATTATGCTGAACGCAAATTCATAACCTGCTTGGACAACCTATCAGCTCTGAATGTCACATAAAATATTAATAACTTTTCATACCACACATCAGAAATAAGAAACATGTTGTCAACATAATATCCAAAATTCACCTTACTTTGGATCCCCAGAAACATCAACATCGCTGAAAACGAGTTCGCAGATGAACCTGCTATAGAATACCGGCCTCTTCCACCCATCATCTTAAATAGCAACAGTAGTGACATAAAACAATATATAAAAAAATGCCAACGTTATCTTCGAGGTTGCCGAAGATAACAAATTCTTTTCGCACTTTCTTCTGCCGTAAATCGCATGAACGGGGTTGGTCAGTTAATATGGCCGATTGAGGTTTGTATGACAGCTATATGATATAGTAGTCCCATCCGGTCGGTTAGACAAATTTGCTGTCTAGGTAAAAAAGAAGGCTATACCAAGTTTAATCAAAATAGCTTGAAACTGAGAGACTAGCTTATATAGAAACAGACGGACATGGCTATATCGACTCCATTAATGATTCTAAGTATTTTTGAGGTAACTTTTGGGGATCAATAGTACAATCCCACCTAATTGCCCTTTTTGCAATAGAAGTTCCTGTATTATATTAGAGAACGTCACAAATAACTACACAAATTATTCAGTAATTAATTTCCTCCTTCGCTTTGTACATATGCTTATTTCGCCTATAATAGCTAGTAATTAAATTCTCACAGCCGAAGGCCCCAGCAGCCATGGTTCCTAATTATGGGCGGTCTCGACCTATGTAAGCTTAAGTCCGCTTTGTAATTAATAATGAAATAATATGAGTTGAGTAAGTTCGGGGAGTATTCTCTTATGATAAATAAGAGTTCGTTATAATTTAAAAAATGCCGTTTGTATTCCACTTTAGGATTTTTAAATACATTTCATTTCATTGATAGATCGGAGAGGTTGGAAAGCAATGAATTATTGTTTTCGTATGACTGTGTTTTTGTTGAGTATTCGTGTGCTGCCAAGAACGTAGCAGGAGATGTGCTGGGTGCTTGGGCTTGAGCTTACCCGTTCTACGTAAGTGGAATACGATGATAAGGCAGATAAAACTGCAGATAAAATTAAATGGGGAGGATATGCAGAAGCATTTGCTAAGTTTTTTTTATTCTTTTTTGATATGGCTGTAGAAGTTATTGGTGGAATTGCTGTTTGTGCCGATGCTGTGAATGTTTATGATGAATTGGTTGTGCTATTGGATGTTTTTTATCTTAATATTATTCCTCTATGCTCTAATACTGCATTTCTTGGTAGCTTAAATGCGGAGTAATTCTTTTTGCTAGAGGTATTTCGGTCATGCCGAGGGGGAGGCGGTGTGATCACCATTACAGTTGACGCAATAGAAGCGAGTGCAAGGCAGGGCCACATATGTAGAGAGAATGCACATGGCGGGATTGTTGCAGTGTTTTGCTTTATGCTCAATGGGCTTGAGATGCACTCTCGAACTCTAAGTGCGTGCCAAGCAACGTCCAATTTGCTGGGTAGATAGTACAGATAGAAGGTTACTGAAATCACTCCTACGGATTTCGATGTATTGTCGATCAATTTGGTAAATTTGAAGATCGAGTGTACGCTTTGGTTATTTTAGTTCAGAGATTATATTTTGTTCGGGGATGTTGACCAAATAGGAAGCGCAAATGGTTCCTTTTACAAAGTTAAGAGTGCCAAGGAGGTTGTATTTAATGTCGCAGACTGTGTGCGCCATTTGTATGTTTTTGTCTAGCATTAGGTGACTACCGTCATGAATCGGGTTGATTTTAATGATGTCTTTAAAAGCGCGGTCAACGGCGAAACAAGAGGTGTCTGTAATGGGTTTGTCTATCTTATTGAAGGCGAAGTTTTAGAAATTTAGGGTTTTGTTGAACGGGCACTGGGACATCGGTGTATTCTTTAGGGAGTGTTCTTTATTCTAATGCTTTGACTTGCAAAGCGATTATCCCCCAGCAAAGGAGGCCGGATGGCCATGATTATTTAAATGTACTTATGTTTTTTTATGTGTTGTTCTTTTGCAATTGTTAGATGAGAGAATATAATAAAGCAGAATATTGAAAAAAACCGACATAGATAGTGGATAGAGATCGTCAGTGCGCGGTGGCTGTTAAGGAAAAAGATTTGCATAAGCTTAAATTTCTAACCTTATTATCAGTAGTCCACAGCAGCGAACGCTGATTGACTTGCATCCACAAACACGTGCACCTGTAACTCTCTCACCCTCGACCTGCACCAAAATAATAGTGTGGACTATGGTATATTCGACCATCTTTTAAACGCAATGCTTAATTCGTTAGGTAGTGGATCGTCCTTCTTAACCTCTTGTTGCTACACTTCACGCAATATTAATTTGTCTAACAAATATAGACATCATAAGACTTAAGAATTCCCCTTTGGTGGTGATACGCAAGCCATTTAGCACGCTAATAATTAATCGATCGTGCTTCATATTCAACTTGAAGTCATCTGTTGCTGGCTGCCAGTACATGCCCAGCACCTTTTCCTCGTTGTCGGTCCGGCAGCCTCACATTGGCCCAAGAAACACATTATTGCTTGTGAACTAGAAGTGAAGTGTCTTCTTCACACGTCTTGCTGTGGTATCGAAGCTATCCACGTAACCATACATCTAGTGGTGCTCTGTAATGGTCATGATATCCCGTGAATCTTTATTCTGATAGGAGCAGGATGCTCCGAAAGTCATTACCATCATCTTGTACACTTTGGATTCCATACGGTCATCCCCGTTTCTCCAGAGGAACTTTTGCGTACATCTGTCCTCTGGGCGTATTAAAACCTGGTGGAACAATTCTCCAAGGGCACCTTACCAAAAGTGGAACAGTACGGCTGACAGTGACTTAGATTGATGTGGGCCTTTCTCTAATACAGAATTTTGAGACGCATTTCTTACCTTTACCTGCTGCGAAAACCGAACGAATCTTCCCTGGTTTATTTGGATTCTTAAATCCAAAATGGGGCAGGTACCACGTCTTATCGCGATCATCTTAGGCGATCTCATCCGGCTCCAGTTGCCGCTCATATCCCTTCACGATGTAGTCATCGTTGATTCGCTTGTATTCTTGCGTGAATGTGGCTTCTTGCTTCATCTTCTTCTCTTATTTGTACCAGTTTGGTAGTGTAGGCCTAAGTCCACCGTCGTCTCTTGAAGCAACCTTTACGTCCTAGTATCGGTATCAGCAGCGGATAGTTTCGCTGGCTTCACTCCAAAGTTCTCGATATACAGGTAGTTTCTCACCATTTCATCCACAGTGTTTTCTCTTGAAACCGTAAAGAAGCATGACCTCAGTACACGATTGTTCAGTTGACCGCTCACTGGCTTAAAAACCAACCATACAAGTTTTGTGGATGCCGCGTAGGGTCCGCTTGGCCTGGGTCATTTATTCTGCGTGGTCTTGTCAAATTTTCGAGACAGCGTTACTATATGACTTAGTTGGTAGACGTGTGCTACTATCAGCTCGACATCTGATAGTTTCAGGCTCAGCAACGGCAACTTCTGTAATCGAACTGCATACACGTTCCGAAGCGCATGGCGATTGTGCCTATTCAATCCGCCGATCTGCAAGCTCACTATATTGGTGGGTTCCCTGATGGACCTTCCATCCACAACAAACCTATCATAAATATTTTCGCATTTAAAAATCCTGCCAAACACTGTAACAACTATAATTAGTTCAAATATGTTCACACTACTAAGCAGCATAATTGCGTTATTGCACTGCCTAATTTTGTCATCTTCTTTGTGCTTACTTTCGGTCAAGCTTACACATGAGTTCTCTTGTACGAGCTTTTATCTTGTTTCGATCTCGCTCTGGTATACCTATTGCAAGCAAGGCAATCGGCCCAACTTCAGCATAAGCACATTTAGTTTTTGGTTCGTTCGTTGGTACATGCAAGCAAGGTATTCGGACAAGCTTCAGCATAAATAAAACATAATTATAACGTGAATAATTCTCGCCTTTTTATTATTGAAATTTAATAGTTCACTAAAAACTCTTAGTGCGTTCAACATTTGGAGGCCCCGGCGAGATATTCTTTCGGTCATCGCGCGCGCGAAGTATTAAATTTATATACATTAAAATAGAATAAAAATAAAAAGTAAGCCGCATTAACACAAAGGCACGCTTAGACACAAGCATTTATATATTTAAGCATAAACAGTTGAATTCATTGAACACATAAGAACGATTGTTGACGTAAAACAAACGGTAAAAGACAATAGATTTTGTGACGTAGAGTGCGCGCAAATAATAATAAAAATATGGAAGACACTTTAGACGCAACAATTTCACCTGTGCCTCTATTGCCCGATGCTCAGAAGGCAAAATTTTCTAAATGCAAGGCTGCGTCAATTCTTGCTTTTGCTGAGCGATTGGATCTTTCATTTAGCCATTCAATAGTTGCTACTTCAGAGGAGCAGGAAATATTGGTGCGACTTGAGCTCATAGATCGCATGGAAGCATCTTTCAATTTGGCCCATGATGCATTGGAAGAGCTGGACTTTAGCGAATCGGAAGTGAATTGCGCGAAAATTTCGACTGTTTAATTGTCGCTCTAAAGTCATGCCTCAGAGTCCAATTGAAGAGATGACAAATGGTGCCATCCTCCACACTTTGCCAGGAGACTTTGAATCACCCAACTGGACCCAGTGTTGCTGAATACTCTTGTCGAGTGCGACTGCTCGAACTCAAGCTGCCAAACTTTTCTGGAGGATATTCCGAATATGCGGAGTTTAGGTCAATGTTCAACTCTATTATTGACCAAGAATGCAGTTTAAGCAAAATTAAAAAATTCCGATATTTGCGTTCTGCGTTGTCAGGAGCAGCGTTGGAAGCGATTCGAGCCTTGGACCTCTCCAGCGATAATTCTACAATTGAATTGCAAATTTTAGAGCGAAGGTTTAAAAATAAGCGTTTAGCTTTTCAGGCACACATTAAGGAGATCCTAGGCTTAAAGAGAGTGGAATCTTCAACATCTGGGAAGCTGAGGGACTTTGCCGATAAATTCAACGTACACAGACGCGCTTTGGAGTCGCTGGGCAGTTCAAACGAAATCACGAATTCAATTGTTATTTTTACCTAATTGCAAAAACTCGACATTGAAACCCAATCTAATTGGGAAAGGCATGAGTTACCAGCACCCATGCTGGATCACCCCCGAAACCCCCTCGTCTACACCATCAAATAATGTAGACATCAGCACTCATACATATGTCACCAAATAATGTAAACATCAGCATTCATACGGATCACCCCCGAAACCCCCTCGTCTACACCAACAAAACACCAGCAACATTGTCCCAGACTCAAGAGTTGGGCAACAAGCAACTCAGCAGTCGGCATCCGGAGGCAACGACCAACGTCCAAAATGCAACGTAAACACATTCTTTTATATACATAGCTTATGTACATGGCTTAAGTCTTTTTAGCTGGGCTAACCCAGAGCATATTTTATTTTGAATAAAACACTTCCATTTTGAACTTGAAAGAAGACGGGTGTTATTATTGGGGTACAATCTAAAGAGAGGCTTGACCATTCTTTAACTCTTACCTTCCTGGAATTGGAATAATCCTAAGGGAATCCTTCAACCTACATCCTTGCGGACTTAACCTTGGGTCCTTACTAAACATCCTCTCAACTGGATGTAACTGGCGCAGCCGAGCGACGAACTACGATGTCTTTGATCCTCGTCCTAATCTTTATTTTAATTGAGTGAGTAGAGTGCTGTGAAAAGCCATGTGAGAGTGAAAAGGAATTAAATCAAAACTAAAAGCCAAAGAAATTAAAAAGAAAAATAATAAATAAAATAAAAATGAATAAATGAAAAAATATAGAATTGAAAGATGGAAAGTCAAACTAGTAACAAATGAAAGGCCAATACAACTCATAGTTAAAAATTAACTGAACTTGAAAAAAAAATAAAAATAAATATGTGAAACAAAAAAAAAAAAAAAAAAAAAAACAATTTAAATTGGAGTTACATTGCTATCCATGCGAGGCGAAACTCTTATATAGAGAACCGCCGCTAACTGCATCGTGCAGAGTGGAAGCAATGTGACAAATAAAAAAAAAAAAAAAAAAAAAAAAAAAAAAAAAAAAAGAAAAAAAATAAAAAGAGAAAAAGCTCAAGTTACACTGCTACCCACGCGAGGCACCACTCCTACATAGAGAACCGCCGCTATCTGCATCGTGCAGAGTGGGAGCAATGCGACGACCATGCAAGTAAAACAAACAAGCAAAATATTAACATATACATACATATTATTCACCCAGTGTACATGCGAGGCAATACTCTTACATAGAGAACCGCCGCTAACTGCATTGTGCAGAGTGTACACTGGTGATCATTCAAAACTAATAAGAATACCAAAACCAAACATTTTAGCCATCTGAAGTGCCTGTTTCATATTTCTCATGCGAGGCATCGTTCTAATATAGAACAACGCCGCTAACTGCATTGTGCAGAGTAAGTTATAAGAAATGGGGACGTGGCTCCAAATATTGTGAATCGTGATGTCTGTCCGCATTGGGGTGTTTGTTCACCATATAAAAATCTATGATGAGTACAGTGCTCAGGCATTGTCAAATACCCTGCTTCAGCACACAATACAAAATAAACAAAATAAATTAAATAAATTAAATAAAAAAAAAAAAAAAAAAAAAAAAAAAAAAATTTTTTTTTCTCCTCGCCTCACACTCTCCCATGACTTACTCAAAACACTCCAGCATAAATTTATATATATACATATACGAGAATATATACTAAAGTAACTCCATTACAGATAAACACTAGGCTCACACGCAAATCAAATACAAATACGAAACATTAAAAACACTAAAACATACCAATTAAGTATAGATAAAATACACATAATACACAAAATAAGCACTACACATATATATCGTAAGCACTACACATAAACACACACATGAACACTAGACTCAACACTAAACTTAATAAAATATTGACAACCACTAAAAGACAAACCAGATATTCTAGCTTGCCTAATATTGGAGAGGAAAATCCTATAATACCTGCCACTATGGCTTCTGGCGGTAATAACGCAAACCCACCTAACGTCCCCCCTATACCCGCAATTCCCGAGCCGGCCAACCCTACCAACATTTACGAATCCCTACGCATACCCGATCCTATAGTGCAACTCCCTGTATTCGAGGGTAACCCTAAGGGATTGAGTGAGTTTATCACAAATGTGGAGGAGATTCTTATGTTGATAAGGGGAACCGATCAAACCCCTTACGGTCAAGTTCTTCTCAGAGCAATAAGGAACAAGATTCAGGGCAAAGCTCATGATGCTTTAGTACGTGAGGCCACCCCGTTAAACTGGGATATAATAAAAAGCGATTTACAAGCAAATTTTGCTGACAAAAGATCAGAAACATCCCTCATTAGAGACCTCCATAACTTACCTTACAAGACCTTCTCAATAAATAGACTTTATTCGGAAATTTTAGAGACCAAACAAGCCCTGCTCCAGAGTGTTAGTATTAATGAGTCGGAGACAAATGTAATTAAGTCAAAAAGAGAACTATATTCAGAAATGTGCCTTTCTGCCTTTTTAAATAACTTAATAGAACCATTGGGAGCAAACATTCGATCTATGAGACCAACTACATTGCAGCAAGCATTAGAATTCACACTTGGGGAACGAAATATTTATCTGCAGAAAAATCCTCAGAACAGTTACAATAGACCCACTCGTGATATACAGCGAGAACAAATTAATCAGAATAGAAGACGTGAATCAAATTACCCGTACAGACAGCAACCTAGGGGTCATTACAGCGGATATTCCGCACTTAACCGCAACCAACAGCCCTCTGGCACTTCCAGACTCGCGATCATGCCCCCTAAACAGGAGCCAAATGACACCCTCAGTGGTCAATCTTCATTCAGAACTAATAGATCAGGGCAGTCCCAATCATATCAAAACTTTAGATCAAATAACCATCAACTTAATAACGTGATTGTTAACGAAACCCAAGACCAAAGTAACCCGAATTTACTTAATGTAGAAAATCTCACAAATTTTCGGCAAGCTGCCTCGGACAATCGACAGGATACATAAATAAACAAAAGCACGGGTCGACATTACCTTTCGTCAAAATAAATTCACCATTCGGTCGACCCCTAAACTTTTTGATTGACACGGGGGCATCGACATCTTTCATAGACCCCCAATTCGTCCCAAACAGTGATCGATTACAGCTAACTGAACCTACCACTATTATTACAGTTCTAAATAAATACGAACTCAAAGAAAAAGTCACATATCCTATATTTAAAGAATTTAATTCAGAAGGCACTATCGACCTTCTACTTTTCAAATTTCACCCTTTTTTCGATGGCCTTTTTGGCATAGATATTCTGACGCAATTAAAGGCGGACATAGAACTTACCAATTTGACACTTAAAACACCCCAAACAAAATTGCCAATATTAATACAGGCAAACAATACCTCAGGTTACCACCAAATCTCAGGCTCTTCCAAACAATTGATTTCGGTACCCGTTACCACAAAAGAAGGCCCATTTATTTGCGAAACCCTAGCTGTAGGACCAAATTTGACCATAACAGGTGGGTTATATAACGCATATAATGCCACGGCCCAATTAGAAATTAAAAATAGTTCAGATACAGATCAAACCTTTCATTTAGAACGACCTGTTAACACCGAGGTTTGGATCAGCGAAAATTTTTTCGAACTACATAATATCACTTCAGACCTTTACTCAAATACCAGAATCACAGAAGATGTCCTTCCGATCCAAACAGAACACATGAACAATGAAGAAAGAACGACCATTTTAAAGACCTGTGCAGAATTCAGAGATATATTTTATAACGAAAATTCGAAACTAACATTTTCCAATGCAACTAAACATTCGATCCGAACTACCGACGATCGACCAGTTTACACAAAGTCGTACAGACTCCCCTTTGCTCATAAAGACGAAGTGAAAAAACAAATATCAGAAATGCTTGACCAGGATATAATCAGACCCTCATATTCACCTTGGAGCGCCCCCATATGGGTAGTACCTAAAAAATCCTCCGAAACAGGCGAACGTAAATGGAGACTGGTTATTGACTTTCGGAAACTGAACGCAAAAACAGTCTCAGACAAGTACCCTATACCCAATATAAGCGACATTCTTGACAAACTAGGCAAATCAATATATTTTTCCACAATAGACCTTACCAGTGGATTTCATCAAATAGAAATGAATCCAGAAGATGTACCCAAAACGGCCTTTTGCATAGATGGGGGCCATTACGAATTTGTCAGAATGCCTTTCGGGCTTAAGAACGCCCCAGCTACTTTCCAGAGAGTGATGGACTCAGTCCTTGGTGAACTTATAGGCGTCAAGTGCTTGGTTTACTTAGACGATATTATCATCTTTTCACCTTCCCTGCAAGAACATAATTTAGACCTTAAGGCTGTCTTTGCCAGGTTAAGGAAAGCCAACTTTAAGGTCCGCTAAAGCAAGTCATTTTTCTTCCAAAAAGAAATAGATTTCTTGGGGCACGTTGTCACGCAGAACGGAGTCAAACCCAACCCACAAAAAATAGAAATCATAAAACGATTTCCCCTACCCAAGACACGTCGGGAAATTAAATCTTTCCTGGGTCTTTTAGGTTATTACAGCAAATTTGTAAAAGATTATGCAAAAATAACCAAACCTTTAACCATTAAATTAAGAGGAAAAGGAAAACCAATTATAGACCAAGAATTCATAAACGCATTTGAATTTTGCAAAACACTTCTTTGCAATGATCCCATCCTCTTGTACCCCGACTTTGACAAACCTTTCATCCTAACTACAGATGCGAGTAACTATGCCCTAGGGGCAATACTTTCACAAGGGAACATTGGATCCGATAGACCAGTGTACTATGCTAGTAGAACCCTGAACAAAGCCGAAGAAAATTATGATACAACAGAAAGAGAAATGTAAGCCATAATATGGGCCTGCTCCCGCTTTCGTCCATACTTGCTTGGGAAAAAGTTCAAAATAATTACAGACCACAAGCCTTTAACATGGCTTATGAGTATGAAAGACCCCTCTTCAAAGTGTGTTCGGTGGGCTTTAAAATTGGCTGAGTTCGATTACGAAATTATATATAAAAAAGGAACAAACTAACCCCAAGATTTACACAACACCAAGTCCTAGAAGACAAAGGTCCTCGACCCAGACACTTAATATTCAAGAACTGGAGGATAACCGACCGATAGCCACCCTAGATCTGGGAGACGCCCGAATTATCAATAGTTACAAAAATTTAATACATGTCATACACGTAGAAGATTTCATAAATAACACACAAATTATTGAATCAACTTTAGAAACTCTCGCTAAAGAAAACCAAAAAGGAAATGAAAACTCAATCGAAGTCCTAAAAATTAAACTCAGACAAGTAAAAGACAGATTAACCTCCTTAATACCATTTCATAGGAGAAAGAGAGGACTAATAAATGGCCTAGGTAGCATTATTAAGACTATTACTGGAAATATGGACGCGAATGACGCGGAGAGAATAACAAAAATAATTGGGAAAATTAGAGAAGAACAAGGAAAGGTATTAAACGAATTTGAAAATCAGATAATTACAAATGATGAGATAACAATAAAATTCAAAAACATAACAGATCATATAAATAGGGAACAAGAAATAATAAGTAAATATTTTAAGCAATCTCAAAATGAAATTTTTAGACACATTAAAGAAGAAGATGAGGAAATTCATAAATTACAGTACATAAACAGAATTAACCTAAATATAGATATTTTGGGAGATCAGTTAGAAAGAATATCTGAAAGTCTTTTACTGGCTAAACTTAACATTATACCTAAATACATTTTGACCCCAAAAGAAATTGCAAAAATTAAAATTATCCTAGAAAAACAAGGAGTTACTGTCGAATCAGAAGACTTCTTACATCGCCTTCTGCAAATGCAAGCCTTCCACTTTGGAAATGATATAATATTTAACGTAATGATTCCAATTTTACACGAAAACACTTATAAATATAAGCACATAATATCACTACCACTTAATAAAACAGAATATGTAATATCACCTAAATACGTAGCTCACTTAAGAAACACATTTTTCTATTTCGAAAACGCATGTAACATGGTAGATTCTATTGCATTTTGCGACAAGCCAGACGTGGACAACTACTCCGGGTGCCTCGACAAAATAATTCTGGGACAAAAACCACTCTGCAACACCAGAGACATTGGAGAGCAGGAGCGAATCTTCGAACCAGAGAGGGGAGTGATCTTCATACTGAATGGCAAAGACATACACTTAGAAACAGACTGCGGCGAACCCCAAACACTAACCGGTTCCGCTATCATCCATTTCAAAGGATGCACGATACAACTGAATGGATTAACTTACGACGGCCTTCAACTAGAGGAGGAGGAAGAAGTGGAAATTATTTTACCAATGATCCAGTATTCCAAAGCCCACACAAACATTACAACAAGCGAGCTGAACCTACAAAAACTGGAAATTGCAACAAACAACACCCACACCAGAATACTACACCTGGAAGATATTGCCGGAACCCACTCAATTATAGCGGACCTAGTAATACTTACCCTGGTGATAATCACAATAATCATTTCTCTAAAGCTCAAGAAACGGAAAAAAACATTCATCACTGATATAACACTACCCACTTTTACATCGACTTCCATTCCCTCATTGTGGCCCTCACTCCATTCCAAGGGGGGAGGAGTTACCAGCACCCATGCTGGATCACCCCCGAAACCCCCTCGTCTACACCATCAAATAATGTAGACATCAGCACTCATACATATGTCACCAAATAATGTAAACATCAGCATTCATACGGATCACCCCCGAAACCCCCTCGTCTACACCAACAAAACACCAGCAACATTGTCCCAGACTCAAGAGTTGGGCAACAAGCAACTCAGCAGTCGGCATCCGGAGGCAACGACCAACGTCCAAAATGCAACGTAAACACATTCTTTTATATACATAGCTTATGTACATGGCTTAAGTCTTTTTAGCTGGGCTAACCCAGAGCATATTTTATTTTGAATAAAACACTTCCATTTTGAACTTGAAAGAAGACGGGTGTTATTATTGGGGTACAATCTAAAGAGAGGCTTGACCATTCTTTAACTCTTACCTTCCTGGAATTGGAATAATCCTAAGGGAATCCTTCAACCTACATCCTTGCGGACTTAACCTTGGGTCCTTACTAAACATCCTCTCAACTGGATGTAACTCATGCCGTGTTGAACTACAAGGAATCGTTACCGTCTGCAGACAACTTCTACATATTTTTGGATAGTCGGTGTCAAGAGCTCGAAAGCGTTCAGCATGCCATGAGTTTGCATAAGACCAGTATTAGTCCATCGAATCAAACTATTAGCCAATTCAGAAGGTCCTTCGTTGCAACTCAGGTAAATTGAGCTCCTAGTTGCGCCTTTTATGAGGAGCCTACTCACGGAATTTATTCAAGTGGACCATTTTTAAGCTTATCGCCTGCTCATAAGGAGGCTAAAAAATTGGAACTTTGCTACAATTGCCAGGACATCATACAAAATTTTGCAGTGCTGGGAATTGCCATTCTTGTGGATCAAGGCATCACTCGCTGCTTCATTTTGAAGTGCTATATCCTGCTTCACCGCCGTCATCATCTTCGAATGGAGCATGTGCTGTTCCATCCACTTCTCTTTATGCCCAAGTTTCCCCCCTCTGATGTGGTGCTCCTGGCTACCGCTGTTGTACTCGTGCGTAATCGAGATGGTTTGTTCGTTCCTTGTAGAGCGTTTCTTGACTCAGGAAAAAATAAGTCCTCGGTCTCTATTTCAGGACTTGGAGATGTGGCTGTAGCCACAAATAAATCATCTGTAAATATGTCTCTAAAATCGGGAACCTCTCAGTTTTCCGCCGCTTTCACTGCTGTGGTAGTGCCAACTATCACTGGCCGTCAGCCCAACATCGATGTGAACATTAAGGGATGGGAAATTCTTTCCAATATCGAATTGGCTGATCCGTCTTTTAACAAGCCACAACAAGTGGACTTTTTACTCGATGCAAGCTTATTCTATAATCTACTTTGTGCCGGCCAAATTAAAATTAGCCCTGAGTTACCACTTCTCCAGAAGACTCGTCTTGGTTGGGTTGTAGCTGAAGGAACTCATCAAACTCCAGGTGATTCGCTTATTCGTTATGCAGAAGAACGTGGATTATCTTGATTATCGACTGGAAAAGTTTGTCAGAAAATTCTGGGAAATGGAAAGTTGTGAGAGGGGTGTTCATCCAAGAAGCAAGGAAGAAGAAGAGTCTGAAGACCTTTTAAAAAGGCACTGTATTTGTATGCCTCCTTCACCGTATGTTGTTCGTTTGCCATTCAAGCACAATCTGGAACTGTTGGAGGCGTCTTCTGACCGGTTCCTGTTCTCGCTATCTCCATTTGAAGATAACTCCAAACCTTGTAGACGATCGGTCCTCTCCGCCACTACACGATTCTACGATCCTCTTGGGCTGCTTGTACCGGTGATTACGAAGGCAAAAATATTCTTGCAACACCTTTTTAAAAACCGACTATCATGGGATGAGAGCCTACCTCTGGAACGTCACACGACCTGGCACGAAATTTGCAATGGATTTCTTAATACACCATTTCTATCATTTCCCTGATTTGTTTTGAGTCCTGAAGCCAAGCTTTTATCCGAAGCCAAGCAGATGGACATCTTTAAAGGACCGATTTATTCCCGGTCTGACTCTACTGTGGATCTTGCGAGGATTCGAGAAGAGCCCTTTCGTTGCAACACATTTGTGGCCAACCGAGTGACTATTATTCAGGATCTTAGTAGCAGCGTAGAAAGGCGTCATGTTCCAACATCGTTAAACCCTGCTGACATTCTGTCCAGAAACGCTCACGTCGATGCCCTGGCTCATTCCTTGTGGTTTCATGGTTCAGATGCCCACCCTGGATTTGCGAAAAAATGTGCTAATGGTAAGGTCTCCCTAACTGGACTTAGCTGCCAGCTCTAAAATGGTCAACAGTTTCGGATTCATGCAGCGAGTTTTTGGCTGCATTAACAAATTCATTAAAAAACTGTATCTGGTGTAATCAAAAGGGCTGTGCACAAGCTCTGCCGCCTGGGCCTTGAGAATTCGGTTGAAACACAGAGTTTCAACGGGGGGAGAATTTTCGGGCCAGCCACAACAAACCTATTGTGGCGACCGGCTCTGCCAGGCATCCAAGCATCGAGAGAGCAGCGACGCAACCCCGATGCCTAGCAGAGAGACTGACGATCGCTGAGTAGTGGGAGAGTGAGTGGTCAACTCACTCTAGTGCGGACAGCCGAGCAGGCTACAAGTACACGGCAGAACGGTATTACTTGTGCGAGAATAAGAATAATAAAGTGACTGAATAGTAAGATAATTAAACTGTACAATTATTGCGAAATCGAAAGGTATTACATTGGCGACGAGTGACAAATCGGTAAGCAAAATAACTAAAACAAGTAAAATAACTAAAAAGAATTTTGAAAAAAAAGGAAAAAACTTCTGTACCAGTTGAAAAAGAAAAAAGGAAGAAAGGAAGTGAGAGAACGCGTAAAAATCGCGTGGCTGTTTGTGCGTGTGTGTGTGTGATTGAAACTCTGGCAAAACCGGTTTTGAGTGTGCCACCACACAGAATAATAAGGAGGGAGAGAGAACGACGTGAGTGCAAATCGGCACGCTGTCAACAGAAACCGACTTTGTGTGCAAAGCGGTTTGAGTGATTTTGACGCACGGATCTTTCCATTTCTCTCTCTCGACCAACACACACGCACTCCGATAAAGAAGCTGAGTGAAGTAATTATTACTCACAAGCTCGAGCAGACAAAGGAAAAGAAATAAAATCTCTCATAGTCTCTCTCGCTCGCACTTGATGTGCTCTGTATGTTGCGTACTCGTTGGCTGGCTGAGCAAGCCATTTGAAAAAAAAGCTAAAATAAAAATTTGCAAGGGCCGAGTACGCATTACAAGCTCTAAAGAGAGGAGCTGAGTAGTGGTACCAGCCAGTGCTGGCAGAACTCCATGAGCTAGAAACTAGCTAAAAAGAAAAAAGCTAGAAGAAAATTAAAAAAAAAAAAAACTGCCTAAAAAAAAATTTTTTTTTTTAGGTTGGAAAAAAAAAAAATAAAAAAAAAAGAAAGAAAGAAGAAAAATATATAAAAAAAATATTTATAATAAATAAACAATTTTTTTTTAAATTAATTATATTAAAGCAGAAATTATTACAAGATATCAAAAAAAAAAAAAAGAGGAAAAGAAAAAAGATATAAAAAAAATGAGAGAGGAAGAGAAAAGAAATTATTACAAGCCTGAAAGAATAGAGGTGGGTAATAGATTTAAGTTGAAAGCAAAGATTAAAGGTCGGATGGAGCAGACTTCCACAAGCCAAAGAAAGAAAAAATAAATATTACAAACGAAAACAACTAGACGCCAAATGTAAAGTGGGGATATGATTGAACTGAGGCTGGGTTATGATAATTACAAGTCAAGTTATAAACCTAAAAGTTTCTTTCGACGCAAATTCCAAAATTCTAGGTCCCACATTGGAAATGACTGACAGCGTCATAAAACCGTTTCTGTGCGAGGCGATTGATAAAGCAATCCTCCGAAACGAATGGGAGAAGTGGCTGAGGTCGTTTTCAATATACCTCGAGGCCGAGAGCATTAACACTGAAAAGCAGAAGAGGAGTAAACTACTACTCTTGGGAGGAGTCCAGCTACAGTCTGTAGCATACTCTCTACCTGGGGCGCTGGTTGAGCTCACCGATGGAAATGAGGGAAAGGTCTACAAAATCCTCATCGACCATCTAAACAAACACTTCTCACCGAAACAGAACTCAACATTTGAGAGACACCTATTCAGAGGCCTGACACCTTTAGATACGGAGAGCTTTGCGGATTTCATGCTGCGAATCCGTCAGCAAATGCAAAAATGTTCGTTTGGATCCTCAAGAGAGGAGATTGAACATATATGCCTCAAAGATAAAATTATAGATGTGTGGGCACCCGTAGACCTCAAGAAAAGACTCCTGGGAAAGGAAAATTCACTAGAAGAAGTGATTGAAGCGTGTCAGGTTGAGGAGCATATCAACAGGGAATCAAAAGCAATGACATCAAAACCAATTGCGGAACCCATCTGTAAAATTGCATACCGCGGCTTCCAACAGAGTGGCTCCAAACAGAGTAAGGAATGCCCAAGGTGCGGAAGGTTTGGTCACACATATAGTGACCCATCATGTCCGGCAAGGAAGGCCACTTGCAACAAGTGCTCGAAGCCTGGACACTTCGCCAGGAAATGCCGAACTAAGTTGAACGGCCGATTCCCTGAGTCCGACAGGAACAACCTTAAAAGGCCCCACTCATATATACGACGTGTGGGAGAGGAGGCCAACAGCCCCAAAATAAAAAAGACAACGCACACTGCTTTAAAGTTTCAAGCGACGATGAAGAGGAGTTCATACAATGCCGAGTGGGAGGCCGTGAGATTCCTTTAATCATCGACTCGGGCTGTAAGTTTAACCTTATCAGTCATGAGGACTGGTCTCAGCTGATGAAGGAAAAAGCCACAGTCTTTAATGTAAGAACCCACTCAGAGAGGCAATTTCGAGCGTATGCCTCTAATAAATTATTACGAGTAAATTGTATTTTTGAGGCTCCAATTTCCGTTGAGCCAGGTACCGAAGAGATTGCTTCATTTTACGTTATAGAAAATGGAAAACAATCCCTTTTGGGCCGAGACACGTCCATCGAGTTAAAAGTCCTCCGAATGGGAAGAAACATTAACCGGGTTGAAGAAGCGACGCCTTTCCCGAAATGGAAAAATATTGAAGTAAAGCTTTCCAGCGACTATGACGTAAAACCCGTTCAACAACCAGTGAGACGAGTCCCGGCAGCGCTCGAGGACAAGGTCATGGAAAAACTCAGAGATGCCCTGAGTCGAGACATAATTGAACCAGTCACGGGCCCGAGCGCTTGGATATCTCCCATCGTCCTGGTGTTTAAGGAAAACGGGGACATCCGCTTATGCGTCGACATGCGACTGGCAAACAAAGCAATCCTACGGGAAAACCATCCATTGCCAACTTTCGACTCCTTCATGATAAGACTCAAAGAGGCTAAGTTCTTCGCACGCCTAGACCTCAAGGACGCTTATCACCAAGTGGCCCTTGATGAGTCGAGCCGGGAGATAACAACATTTATAACCCCACGGGGACTTTTCCGATACAAGCGGTTGATGTTTGGAGTAAACTCTGCTCCCGAAATTTTTCAACGCCTTCTCGAGCAGATGTTATACCCGGTACCCAACGCCATGAACTTCATCGATGACATCATCATCTTCGGCACAACTGACGTCGAAATCGACAACGCCGTTAAAGAAGTGTGTAGGATATTTCAGGAGAATAATGTCTTATTTAATAGAGAGAAATGCATCTGGAAGACAAGCAAACTAAAATTCCTTGGTCATATCTTATCCGACAAGGGAATAGAAGTCGACCCCGAGAAAATTGACGTCATACGATCTTTCAGAGATCCAAAGAACAAAGAGGAAACGCGCAGCTTCCTCGGCCTGGTAACTTACGTCGGGAAGTTCATCCCGGACCTGGCGAGTCATACAGACCCTCTAAGGAAGCTGGTGAAAACCGGAGACAAATTCACCTGGGGCGATGCCGAGAAGAATGCTTTCAACAACCTAAAGAATCTGCTATCCAAGGTACACAAGCTATCATATTTCGATCCAAAGCATCGAACACGAGTAATTGCGGATGCTAGCCCGGTTGCCCGGAGGGTATTACACCTATCATAAATATTTTAGCACTTAAAAATCCCGCCAAACACTGTAACAACTATAATTAGTTCAAATATGAACACACTATTAAGCAGCATCATTGCGTTAATGCACTGCCTACTTTTGTCATCTTCTTTGTGCTTACTTTCGGTTAAGCTTACACATAAGTTCTCTTGTACGAGCTTTTATCTTGTTTCGATCTCGCTCTGGTATACCTATTGCAAGCTAGGCAATCGGCCCAGCTTCAGCATAAATTACATTAGTTTTTCGATTTTGTTCGTTGGTACATGCAAGCAAGGTATTCGGTCAAGCTTCAGCATAAATAAAATATGATTTATAACGTGAATAATTCTCGCCTCTTTCATTATTGAGAATTAAAGTTAAAAACTCTTAGTGCGCTCAAGACCATTGGATATTAAGTTGCCTGCGTTCTCCTCTCAAATTCAAATTCTCTATTAGATCATCGTCTATCATCGTTACTGAAGATTTATTATAGAAGAGTGCTTATGTGTTGATCCGTTTAATTGCCGAATACATCGTTACTGGCAAGATGCGGAATAACAAGCGTTGTCTCTTTAAGTCAACGCAGCTTAGATTCCTTTCAGGCACCATTTGCACGTTCACCGGCTACGATGATCTTCTGGAGGGGTTTTCCTGCACCAGGAAGTGGTGTCTCCTCTGACATCCATCCAGAAGATTACACCTAAGCTAGTTCTGACCGCATTAATTGCTCGAAGCCGATGATCAACCGTACAACTAAAAGGAAACATATAAAAGCGTGACAAATACAAAATAGTGTGCCCACATTTCACAAGTTTAAATTTGATATACAAGATTGTTTTCTCCTGTGCTTTCGTTTCCAATAAAATTTTCTCCACGTATTCTAAGTTAATATCTGAAAAGAGTGTTTCAGTGACAAGTGCATTATCCGGTCTACGTATCGGTATTGAAATAAGAAGGCTTTTGACGACGTTAGACCATATATTTCATAAAAGAAATCACTTGGTAAAATTTATCTACGGTGGAGAGGAGAGTCGCAGTGGGGAAAGAGTCTCTTTTCCCCTTTTCTGTTTGGAAGCTTCGATTCCATTTAGGGTTAAACTAAAAAAATTGAGACACCAACCAACTGAAATACGTAAATAAGCTTTTGATCGTTGACCTGATTTTCAGTTAGATCACTATCCAGCGAGAATTTTCTGTGAAATTTTCGAAAATGAAGCTGAAAGTTTTTCATAAGAGTAGGAACCAATAAAATTTCATATAATGAAATTTAATATATACTAATTTAATAATTAAATAATCAAAAAAAAAATTATTAGCTAAGAAACAATCATACTATTAAGTTAAATATTATATAAATATACTAAGCTGATAAGGGAATAAGAAAGAAATAATCACACCCAAAAAAATAAAAAAATAAAAAATAATTAATAATAAATCAGAATCCAGCACGAACCTTGGAACTAAGTGCAAAAGATTACTGCTCGAACCAACCCACCCGCTTGAGTTAAGGGTGCCCTGGCGACCGTGTCGGACGAGATGGTGTAACTCTCATCGATTAAACATAAGAGTAAAACTCCTGGTCACCGAGGGATCCCAATATCCGTGGCAGGATCTGAACGTAAAGCGTGCTTCTATTTTCCCTCTCTTATTCCTAAAGGACTAAAGGGACTAAAGATCGAGGATCTGACCAAGCCAACCTCCCCCTAGCTTACGGAAGCCCTTAGAGAGGCTCTGGCGACCGGGTCTGGACGATATAACCACCATCGGTTAAAAACCATAGGAGGCGACCCGACACTCCAGCATCTCAGCGAAGATGTATAAGGAGTTCGCAAGACAGCAAAAGGCGATCTACTGCTGCGACTTAGCAGAGCTCTGAAGCGCAGCACATCTGAATTAAACGATGCTGTAGGAAAGACTATGGGCCAACGAGCAGTCGTCAAAGCTCTGGAGTACTTAGCTCAGGTCGAAAAACGAGAACTCGATGAGCTCTCCACACTGAAGGAAATCCTATGCACACTAAATAGCAGTAGGAGCAAAGGTAATAATGCAGGCCATGCCATAGACAGCTACAATTGTTTAGCAAACAAGGAAGCCCTTAATAAATGTAAATGTTAACAATTCAACAGCTTAACCTCAACTATTGCAGAGCGGCGCAGGATCTCCTTATCCAGTTAGCCAGAGAGCAAAAAATTAATGTTTGTATGCTCCCAACATGCAAACTTATGAAGAAATTCTGGATGACATCGCACAGGACTCAATGAAAAAACAAATCGTCTTTATCGCTGGAGACTTCAATGTATGGGCAGAAAAATGCGAAAGTCCTAAAACCAACGACAGAGGCCTACATGTCGGCCTTTCAATACAAGCATAGGTCATACGTTTAACAGAGGAGGGATATGTCGATAGTGGATGTGGCTTCGGTTCATCGGGACTCTTTACCAACAAGGAATGGATTATATGCAATGCTTATGCAACTAGTGATTATTTGGCTATTATAATCAAGCTCGACACGCACGAAAAAACCAGCAGGCACTCAATAGGTAATGAAGGGGTTCAAAGCGAAGTCACTGCGGATTTTTAAAGCGGATTTTGTAGATGCCTTTAAACCACCCCATTCAGAAGGCAATGCTAACACCGCTGCAAATTTTCGGATGCAGCATACAAATCTAGTATAACTCCAAGCCGAAAATACTCCAAGCACCATTAGCCGGTCTATTGGTGGACAGAAAAGATTGCGAATGCCAGGAGTTAATGGATGTCCGTCCGGAAGTAATATGTCTGTAATGTCTAGAAACAAGCACTGCAGATAACGAACATTCCACAGAGCCTTATACTTCTGCCAAAACCAAATAAGCCACCAGGAGACCCCTCATCCTATAGGCCGATCTGTCTTCTACACTCTACCGGCAAGCTCCTGGAATGGCTTGTTTGTAAAAGACTGGAATGGGCCATCAAGCTGGGAGTTGACCTAGCCCCAATGAAATATGGTTTTAGAAGGCAGAAGTCGACCCTAGATGCTATCAAATGCATAGTGGATATCGCAACTAAAACTATAGTGCCAACAACATAGAAAGGAGATGGAAAAAATGTGTTCAACACGGCTAACTGGAGCCATATGATTAGTGCGATAACATCTTTCCAGGTCCCACTATATCTAAGACATATAATTGAGAGCTACTTTCACAGCAGAGTGCTGAATTACGCAACACTGGATGGCCAAAAGGCATACAGCATCAGTTTATGTCTATCGCAGGGATCTGTACTCGGTCTCCTATTATGAAACGCTATGTACGTCGCCATTTTAAGACTAGAACTCCACAACACACTCAAGTTGTAGGGTTAGCTGTTGATATAGCCGTAGTTGTAGTCTCAAGAGAACTCGAACCTGCTAAATGCAAATGCTCTGAAGTCGTTTTAAAAATCAAGGAGTGGCTAAGCTCAGACGGACTGCAATATTCAGAGCACAAGTGCGATGAAGTGCGACTGAGCAGCAGGAAAGTAGTAGAACGCATCGAATTGAACCTGTCGACTGCTCTGATTCGGTACTTGGAAATTATTGTCGACACCAGACTCAGCTTTAAGGAACATCTCAACCACGCAAGCATCAAATCGGCCGAACTGGGACAAGCAATCAGTCGAATTATGCTTAATTCACGAGGACCAAAGCAAGAAAGAAGGCTTCTTCTAATGAACGTCATCAAAGCCACCATGCTGCACGGCGCGCAGACTTGGGATACGGCGATGGAGATGAAAAGCTATAAGAGGCCTGGAAGCTACGTATAGACTGAGAGCTCCAAGTGCCTGCTCCGGCTATAGAACAATTTCAGATTTCATTTTCAGCACTCGTCATTGGTGGCCTAATCCCAGTGGACCTACTGGCTATGGAAGTAGAGGAGATCTACGAGCAGGGGCAAACGGATAATTATGCAACAAGAGAAGAAGAAAGATCTATCAAGGCCTTGGCAAGACGTCGAGCTTTAGATTGGTGGCAAAGGAGATGGAGTAATTCCGAGAAGTGTTGCTGGACGTACGTACTAATACCCAACAACAACTGTGGATAAATTTAAGTTTTCTTTTTCTAGGCGAATTGTCTCTTTTAAAATTAGCCATCTCCTTTGTTTCTTCGAGCTTATTTGTTGTGGAGATTTGTGGCCAGGGCGTGTCGTAGTTAAGGAGTTCACGGCGAAAAAAAAAACCGAGTCCAATTTCTTAGACATGACTGTGCCGCTGGTTGTGGTGGAGTCGTTCTTATTGCTGCTAACTTGAACCCTCATTCGGAGCTTTTTTAACAGCCTCCTGTAATTCTTCTTCTTCTGTTTCTTACACTTATATGTGTCAATTAAATTTTATCAGAACTGTTTCAAATTTTGTAACTGGTAAAGACTACTTAATCATTTTGACTGATTTTAATGATGGTGTGCTCTAACTGTCATTATGTCATTACAATAACTTTGTATAAAAGTCACTGAATAGGCAATTGAATAAGGTGTTTAGCTTGGATCCTTCCAATATAATCGATTTATAATCGATGCTCCGGAGGATCCATATCGTTCCAAAAAAAATAATATATCCATTAGCCTTTTGTGTAGCCTGCTATTTGAAAGGAATCGTTTATTATTCTTCTCCATAAAAAAGAAAGCAAGTCCGATGCTCAAAACTATAAAGGCGTTTCAAAATATAATCGATCTATAATCGATGCTCCTGAGGATCCACATCATTCCAAAAAAATTTAATATATCCATTAGCCTTTCGTGTAGCCTGCTATTTGAAAGGAATCGTTTATTATTCTTCTCGACAAAAAAGAAAGCAAGCCCGATGCTCATAACTATAAAGGCTTTTCGAAATTGTCACCAATTCCTATGGCTTTTGAGAGACTAATTTTTCCCTGTCAACATGGATTTGTTAAGTAAAAGTCAGCATCCAGTAACCTATTAGACTTTTCCCTATTGGTGCTTAAGGGTTTCAAAAATAGATCAAATACTGATGTTATATAGTCAGATTTTAGTAAGGCTTTTGATTCCGTTAGCCATTCCTTGTAGAAATTGAAGGTCATTGGTTTTATAACAAGCAAGTTACCTACATAAATGATCATCTTGCTTCAAGAACTCAACGCGGAAAGCATTATATAATGCTGTAATTGTGTCGTCCGGTGTGTCTCAAGGCAGTCACCTTGGATTCCCTTTATTTACTTTTTTATAAATTATTTTCCAATGGTCATATCACACTCTCGTATTTTAATGTATGCTGGTAGTGTTAAATTATGTTTTTCTTACAGGCAAATTGAATCTCACTTTGAATTGCAAGCTGATTTATTCATAGTTTCACTTCAACTTGCTAAATTTAAATACCTATAAATATAAGATTATGACTTTCTGTCTCGGCACTCCACACTTGGTTCCCTATTATCTTAATATAAATGCTCTTTACCGTATAGTCTCTGTAAATGATTTTTAGATTTTGCTGGACTCTAAATTAAAATTCTATAGTCACATTCTATCAATTGTCATTAAAGCCATGGGAGTTTTAAAATATGGTTCATGCATTTGGTGCCATAATTAAAATCATCAAAATCGTATTGAGTCCCTTCAAAAAAATTTTTACTTTTTTCATTCCGTGGCTTAAATTGGAACTAGAAATAAAACCGTCCTTCGTACTGTAGTTGACTAGAGCTCATAGACTTGCCGTCTTTAGTAAGCTGTAAATGACTTCTTAATGTTTTCTTATTATGCATGAAATAATAAACGGCATTTTTGACTTTCCTGTGTTGATCAGCCGTATTAGTGTTGCAGTTCCTTGTAGACCTCTACGGACTTCTAATTATTTACTGCATGATCCCTTTTTAAGTATATGTAGAGACTATAGTATGTAATAATATACTAGCTTTGATTGATAATCAATCGCCAACTCTTTTACGTCTTTTTTATTACAAATTTGTGATTTTATTAGTAATTTCGCGAATCGTGTCACGTGACTTTGCCCCACGGTCGGTTGGGCGTCTGAGCTATCGAGCTTGGTAACCCTCGTGTAAACAGGCACACGCTTGGTTTCGCTGGACCACTTGATCGTACGACTTGATGAACGGCTTTCTTACGTTTAATTGTAATTTAGTTTGGGGTCAGTCGATGTACAGACCTCAAAGAACACAAAACAATATTTCTTCTTTATATATTAAGCAATTAAATCTGTAATAGTGTACATTTGTAGAAACTAACCAATCAATCGTTGTAGAGAAAGAAAAAAGGAAAGGAAACTTGAAATTATGAGAATGACTGTGGCTTAGATCACCAAACTAGATTTCCTGTAGCTAATAAATTTTTTTTTTCTCGTATATTTATTATTTATTGAATCTTCTCTTTTTCTTTAGAGACTAAAAATTATTTTCAAATCGTACTTTAATTCAATTAACAATTACTAATAAGTTATGTTTGCATTCGCATGAGTTCTCTAAAATGATTAACGCTGGACTGGTTGTTAGTTGCAGCGCAGTCGGCTTTTGACTGCTTACTCTGATTAGTTTTCGCGCATACGGATTGGGGTGTGACGCTAGCTTTTCCAGGTGCTTTGTCTTTCTCTCAGATATGGTTTCGATTACGTGTTTGATATCCAGGTCTCTGTAAATATTCTCATTCCGAAAGTACCACGGTGTTCCAGTCATTATTCTGAGGATCTTGGACTGAATGATGCTTATGTTGCTTCTGAATGCGTTGCCCCATAATTCGATGCCGTAAGTCCATATAGCTTTTAAAACGGAGCTATGCAGTAGGACTCTGTATTCTAGGCTAAGTGGGGAGTGGGCGCTTATAAGCCAGTGTAGGGTCATTGCCTTTAGGTTCATGTGCAACGATTTGGTTTCTATGTGTTTTTACCAAGTGAGTCACCTGTCTAGGTGAACAGCCAAGTAAGTTACTTACAGATAACTGGTAGGCATGTCTAAGGTGTATAGAATGTAGAGGATTGGGTCAGGAACACTGCCTTGGGGTACTCTAGCTCTGATTTTACAGCCACAGAAGTATGTATAAGATATGGCTTGATTTTCATCAGCAATACTTTTTCAAACTGCTTTGAGAGACAATTTAGTAGACTTATAGGTCTGAATGATGAGGGCTGAGTTGTGTCCTTTTCTGGTTTTGGGGTCGCCACTATGATCGATTTTTCCAGTGTTGAGGGAAGTACTCGATTTTGGCTATTGCGTTGAAGAGTAAGCAAATATATATAATAGCGTATTGTGTCAGTTCGATTACCATTTTTGGGATTATCATGTCGAATCCAGGCGATATTCGAGGATTCAGTTTTTTGATGGCGTTTGCTATTTCGTTTTGTCGAACATAGAGAAGTAGACGTCGGAGACCCGCCAACGTTACCTAAAGTATGATCAGGATGAATAGAGAAATCGATTTAGCCATGTCCGTCTGTTTGTCAGTCTGTCCGTCTGTATAAACGCCTTGTTCTCAGAGATGGTTTGTTGCTAATAATCATTTGTTTTGCAGGTTAGATCAAGATTATTTAATTTTTTCGATGTCTGATTTAGGTATGGAATAAACAGTATAAAACCACAGCTACCACAAAAAAGGTAAAAAGTTATAAGTTCTTCTATATTCATAAAAAAGTTGTTAAATTTCAATCTGATCGAGCAACTATATTATATAACTCCCATAGAGTCGTTCGAAAGTCCAAAAATCGTTCTGTCATAATTTCCTTGTTTTTTAACATATATTTTTAAACATGAGAAATAAAAAGCAGTTTTGCAAAGTGCTATATCATATAGCTTCCATAGGGTTAATCGGACAAGTTTTTTTTTGTGTGCAACCAGCTGTTCGATTTCCTGGTTTGTCCGTGTGTACTGCGACTTAGTGTGCATTTCTGTCGGTGTGGCGGCCTTTTCTGGTGAGACAAGTATATTTGATGTGTTGTCAATGTCCTCCTCTGATATATACATACATACATATTTATTGTATTTTGGTCACTTTGTTAGATTGCTAGTGAGCCTTTGGGGCGGTGAACAATGTAGGCGCGATATGAAAGGACCATTGGAAAATGTGTGTGTGGTTTGACGACACTCAGCTATGACCATGCTTCGCTTGATTTTTCTAGTGACTGAAAAGTCAGTTAGATCTGGAATTTTATTTGGACCTGCTTGCCAGTATGTAGGTCTACCCGGAGACACGTTGTCGAGCTTATTGGGTGGTTTGATTATCGCATTGCTTAGTAGTCGGGACCCAGTACGTGTGTTTGGCATTTTAATCCCCAGCTGCGACGAATTTGTCTTCTAGTGTGTTGAAAAATTCCATTAATTGTTCTTCAAAGAGCGAAAAGTGTGGTTGGCAGTAGACTGAAGTCAGAGTCAATGTACAAACTCTGAGGTGCAACTTTATAGATGTAGATTGTAAATAGTCCTTTTCAAACCTTTTAAAGAAGCGTTTGATACGTATGCCAGACCCTTCCATGGGCTTTGTTGTCTGGGTGATTCGTTCTATAGGAAATATAGGCTGATATTACATCGATATTTCTGTCATTGAGGAACTGGTTAAGTTCATGTTAGTGCCGTGAGGCGCCATTTACGTTCCACAGGGTTACCCTTAAGGAAAGCATTATGTGGATTTTGAGGACTCAAGGGGTGGCATCACCAGTAAATAAATGAGTCAATATAATTTAAGAAGTAAAGCCAAATATGGACGACAAGGAAAAAGAAGGAGATTTCGTGAATGCGATGATATGTGAAAACAGTGACGATGATATGATAAATAAAATAGTTGCTATATTGTTCGGCAGTTAGACAAAATCAGAAAACAAATGGGGGAATTATTAAAACGAAAAGTAATGTGAAAGTCAATTCTTCTGCTATTGTCCAGGCGGTTTCTTGTGCCGAAAGTCCGACAAAGCTGTATGAGGTTCCTACGTTTTCCGGTGGAACTGAAAATTGTTAGTCATAGTCATTGTTCGTATCAAATTTTAACGATACCACAAAGGAATTCAAATATTCCCGAAATAAAAAGAACCTGTACCGCTAGTTTTTCCTTGTAATTAGAATAATATTCGGTCATAGTTAAGTTATTCCAACTTTTAGTCTTTCTCATGTCCTATAGACTCTAAAAATTCATAGCACTAGCTTTTGCACTGTTTGAAATCCCTACGTTCATACAGACGGACAGACGTACAGATCGATTTATCTAGTCATCCTAGTAACTTTAGGGAGTCTCCGACGTCTTCATTCAACGCTTACCCTTCGGGTACAAAGGGAAATTTGTGAAATTTGTTAAGAATCAAAGTCCGCATGAATTGGTGAATGAATACTTTTGTAATACGAAATTTTGCAACGGATGACTTGCTCTTGTTTAAGACTGCATAAGATACACGGACAAACGAAGTCCTAAAGAAGACCCCTGTCTAAGGTAAATTTTACTTTCAAGTCAAAATATTATGCAATACAAATTTGCGTAATAGTTATAACATGGCAGAAAGTCGTTTGTTTAATATATAATTTAATAAATTTAGTTGAGCCTTAATAAAACGCGAATATTTCGGAATTGAATATTTTATTGGTGCGTTATAAGTTGAGGTTGGCTTAAGACTAAAAGTTACAATTTCTGTGTTAGTACTTTTTGGCTCCGCAACGCCTGCAAGAAGAACTTCCTATGTTTATGTTAAGCTACCAGAGCGTCGCCAGAGCAGAGATGAGCTGGCGCGCTTTTGTTTATTCGAGTTGTGATTGAAGATTTTTGTTTATGGGTCATAAATTTTCAATTGAGCATTGACCACTTAGTGTTTGTTTATTCTAATTTTGATTGGAATTTTTATTTATACCCTTTTTTAATTGAGTATCGGCCACTCAGTGCCGGCGACTGTTTAGTTTAACTTTTCAATTAGATCTGATAGTGAGTTTTGTTAATAAGAGGCTGGGTCAGCGACTATGCCACTTGCCCCTCCTTAAAAGCAAGCTTGTCCTCAAGCGTTCATATTATTGGATACAGTGGTGTTATTGGTGGCTCACTTTGCTCGTTTTGCTCTTTTGGCTTTCTGTATCTTATTAATAATTGTTGCGGTACTTTCTTAAATTTATAGATTAATAGTATTATTACTGATATGATCGCCAATGCAAGAATAGCTATTACTATTGTTTTGTATACATTTTTTTCATTAGCATGTTCGAAAATAATTTCCTTTGTTTCTATGTATGATAATGGTTTTAGCTTAGTGATATTGGTTTTTACATAAACGCTTTGTGTATAGTCTAAATTTACATTAATTACAGATATTTCGTTCAAAGTGACTGAGCAATTAAAAACTTTCATCAAATTATTTCCTTCGATAATAACATTGGTTTTCATACAGTTTTGATTTAAATTAGTTCTAGGCAAATTCCAAGTGACAATAATGTTGGGTTCAACAAAATTGATTTGTGTAGTAAGGTGCGTTTTTGTGTATCTACAACTAGTGTTAGTTTGTTTTATTATGCCTGATAGACAAGTGTTTAAAACCAATTTTTTAGTGTCTTTGTTGTACAATTGTTCATTGTTTAAATAATATTTATTTTGAGTTTGGTCTTGTAGTATGTTTTGATTGTCATCCGGGTATGGTAGAATTTCGTATGTCGGGGCTTTAATTATTCGTTTTGGAATTTGTGACACAAGAAAAATTTCGTTGGTATCTGATCTGAGCCAAGTTGATGTTTTAATACTAAGAAGTGTCTCGGAACTGACATGCTGCATATAGTCATGTTTTAATAACTTTGGGTTAAATATCCCCATTCTAGTCAGCTGCATTCCCATTTCTACGTCCTCAATGTATTCTGTAAAGTGTTGCAAATTGAACACCAGCAAGTCGATCAACTTAGTTCTTTCATTAAGTGCCCTGTCTCTGTTTATTGTTTCTATTCCCCAATTAACTGCCTCAATCACATCATTGAGTTCGTGTATCTGCACACTGTTTTGAGCCATTGATAAAATTCTTTCCTCGAGTTGTTCCTTATCATTTTCATCCAAAGTTCCGAATAGGTATTTGAATGTTTTTCCGACCAAATTCACCAGCCCTCTTTTACTTCTTTTAACAATTCTGATTCCATTCATTTCTCTCTGAAGTTTTTCGGTTAAGTAATTAATTTGTGGTACTTTTTCAAAATCTCTAGCCTGTAACATAAGGTTTTTGCTTATGTCTTCTATCTTGGTTACGTTTACTGTGAGACAATGGTGTTCATACTCATCAGGGACGTCCACACTGCCCATTTTGAACAATAAATATCCGTTGTTAGATTGAATGGGATTGATCTCAATAAACTGACCATTACTTCCCGCCAGGAACATTGATGTCATCACGGCAATGAGAAAAACAGTCATGAGGTCTGCCTTTCGTCCTCCTGCAAGTATTTGCCATCATTAGATTTTTTTTGTTTTTTATATTTTGTCTTGTAATAGACTCCTATTTTCCCTCTATTATTTTCCCGATAATGGTCATCACTTATCTGTTCTACCCTGGCTGCTTTTCTATAAGGGTTAACTATCTTTCCTTTTTGTAATGCCGACTCTCTGAATTGAGTATTGACATTAAATTCTTCCCTTTTTTCATTTTCCTTATTGATTCTGTATCTTTTAACTGCTTGTGGTTCGTAGCGTGGTGATCCCGCGTAAAGAAATATATTTGCTGGAATTTCTCCAGTGGAAGAATGCTTGGTTTTGTGATTGTATGTATAGAGAATTATTTCTATCTTCATTAATTTATTTTCTAAGTTACTATCAGTTTTGATGATTCGAATTTTTTCATTAATTGTTTTATGCACTCTTTCAATGTCCCCCACTCCATTTTTACTGCTGGTAATTTCTACCTTTATGTTTTCCTTTTCTAACCAGTCTTTTAGAGACCGGCTAGTCATACCCGGGTCCTTGTCAAATTTTACAGTCTCCGGCTTCCCCATGTAATTAAATATTTTCATTAGACCTCTTTTTATTTCAAGCCAATCTTTACCTTTTATTTCTTCTACGGCCACAAATTTTGAATACAAGTCGATGCATGTCAAATAATTTGTATTTTCTACAGTATAAAGGTCCGAAACATATTTTTCTCGACAGTGGTCAGATTCAGGTGTTAATTTTAGTGTATGCTTAGTTGGTCTGTGTTCTGTTTTGGAGAGATTACAAACATCGCATTCATTTATGATGTTTTGAATAAGATTCTGTGAATCTGGATAATAATAAAGTTCCTTAAAAAGCTTAGTCATTTTCTCTATACCTGGGTGCAATAGTTTAATGTGATTAGTTAAAACAATTTCTTTGAAAGCTGAATATGTTGGTACATCTTGCAAAATATACATGCTACGCATAATATTTGTGTTATTTTTGTTTATTATTTCTTTATAAGCCTGCTGAAGTGTCAGAAAATCGGCGTCACTTTCAATGTAGAGTGTTGACGTCTTTGTGGCAAAATGATTTATCATGATTTCTTTAGCATGTTCAGGATCAATCATAGTGTAGCTTATTTTAATTTTTGTTTTACCAAAGTAGGTTTCTGTTTTTATTTTGTCAATTTTATCCTTTACAAACTGCACCTGTCTTTTAAACACATTCAAAGGTTTTTCAGTGATCTCTATCAGATCAGAAACGTCTTCCTCAGCACTGTGGACAGTTGCTTCTGTGTCTAGGGCAAAATTTTCTTTTATTTTAATTCGAGACAGTGCGTCTGCTACATGATTGTCCTTGCCCTGAATATAATTTATTTTGTAATCGAACTCGTTTAGTCTGATCTTCCATCTTTGCAACTTTGAATTGGGTTCTTTTAACCCATCCAACCAAACCAAAGGTCTATGGTCACTCAGTATGTCAAATGGTCTACCGAACAAGTATGACCTGAATTTTTTTGTCGCCCATACAATGGCCAGCAATTCCTTCTCATTTGTTGCATAATTTATTTCATGTTCGTTTAAGGTTCTACTTGCGAAACATACCGGTCTTCCTCCTTGTGACAAGACGGCTCCCAGCGCAAAATTACTAGCGTCAGTTGTCAAACAAAACTTTTTTCAAAATCCGGATATGCAAGTATTGGATCGCTTATAATGAGTTGCTTAAGCTTATTAAACGCCTCTATGTAGTTTTCATCATGGATGTTCACAATTGCATCCTTCTTCAAGAAAAGCGTCATTGGCTTCGCAATTTTGGCAAAGCCTGGAATAAACTTTCTATAGAAACCGCAAAGTCCCAGAAATGACTTTATCTCTTTTTGATTTGTGGGTATAGGATACCTTTTTACTGCTTCGATTTTGTCCGGGTTTGCTTTAATGCCTTGGTCGGTTATAATGTGACCTAAGAATTCCGACTCCCTTTTTAGGAATTCGCACTTGTTTAACTGTAGCTTAAGATTAGCCTGCCTTAGGCGGCCAAACACTCTTTTGAGTGAGTCTATATGTTCCTGCAAGGAAGCGGAATAGATGATGATGTCGTCCAAGTAAACAAGACAGTCTCTGTATATCAAGTCTCCCAATAAATTGTTCATGCAGCGCTGAAAAGTCGCTGGGGCATTCTTGAGACCGAAGGGCATGCGTGTATACTCAAAGTGACCATACTTAGTCGAAAAGGCTGTCTTCCGGATTGACTCCTCATCCATTTGAATCTGATGGAAACCCTTCGCCAAATCGATGGTTGTGAAATATTGACATCTGCCAAGCCTATCGAGGATTTCGTCGATATTAGGCATTGGGAACCTATCATTTACTGTGATTTCATTTAAACCGCGATAGTCTATTACTATGCGAAATTGTTTTTTTCCAGAGGCATCGTCCTTTTTGGGTACGATCCAAATAGGGCTACAGTAAGGTGAACTACTCTTTCTAATAATGCCATTTTTAAGCATTTCATTTATTTGTTTATTGACTTCCTCGTCATAAATCTGTGGGTATTTATAAGGTCTTTTGTAAACTGGGTTATTATGTTTGGTATTGCAAATCTTTGTAATCGTTCAAAACCCTAGTCAATTTAAGTATTTCTTCCTGATTTAAGTGTTGCATTCTGAATTCACTACTCTCCTCAAGCCGATCCTCCAACGCAAAAGCCCACCACTTGTCCTCAGAGGACGGGAGTTCAGTACCCCCAGCAATATCGTCATCGTCAGGATCGTTGCCGTAGTGGAGAGGGAAAGTGTACTCGTTCAGAGTGACTGTATCAGTTTCATAGTCAATTTTACTATTTCCTGCCCTCAAATATTCTCTTCCCAACAGCATGTCATAATTCTCCGAAAAATCATGTATAAAAAATTTCTGATGTGTGTGGGGCACAACTTGCTCGGTGAAAACGAAACGTACCTATCCAGTTCAACATTACCTTGTATGGTTTTAATTCTTACTTTATTACTATGTTCTTTCATATGGAAACAATTTTCCTTTACCAGGTTAATGCTTGATCCAGTATCGATCAGCACCCTGAATATTCTATCATTTAATTTTATCCGGATGTATCCGGTTCGGAGGCCGTTTGATGAAAATTTTCATCATCGATGTCCATGCGTGTGTTTCTTTGATCTGTGCCCTCCCTAGCCCTTTTGTTTTGGGGTTGTTGGGTCGGTTGGGAATTTTGCTGGTTATTGTATTTGAATCTGTTTTCGTCCTGCTGACGGCCCCGCTGCAGATTTTGGCTAAACTGAGCATAACCCGATGAACCTGGCTGATAATTCTGAGACCTTGAATAATTGTTATTGTAATTGTTCTGATACTGATTTTGTTGGTTTTGCCTAAATGGATTTTGAGTATAAGAATAACCCTGTTGCTGCCGCTGTTCATAATTTCGTCCATTATTTGATCGAGAGTTCGACTGAGAATGCACCTGACCTGAGTTTTGATTATGATTATTAGTTTTGTTTGTTTTTTGTTGATTTTCATTTTTGAACAATTGGGTCTCATAAACACCTTCCTCTTGTGCCACTCTGATTAAATCGTCCAGAGTGTCAATGTTATGTCGGGCTAGTCGCATGTATAAACGGTCCGGTAATTTTTTGTGTATTACGGTTTTAATTGTGTTAAGTGTAGCCTGCTTATAAATAAATACATTTACTTCATTTTTTTCAAGGGACAGTTTTTCAAAAATTGTCGAACTCCGCTCTTCTAAATCATCACAAAATTGTTTCACATTACCTCTAAAAGGGGTGTTGTACAGTATGCGTATTAGTTCTTCTGTGGGGGTATGATTACCGAATTTGTTGATGAGTGTCTCCCTCAATCGCATCCAGTCTCCAGTGTTGCCTCGTCTTACTGTTCGTCTGGCGTTGGTTCCCAGTTGGAGTTCAATGGCTGAATACACAATGTTCCTCTGACGAGCATCGGTGGTAGGGTAAAGCTGGGTCAGGAAATCAATTCGCTTCACAAAACACTCAAGCAAATGTTGTTCACCGTTAAATGTAGGCAACTCCCTTAGTTGATGAAGGAGCTGGGTCAATTGTTGCTCTGTCAAGGTTGAACTCGCTGCCTGTGGTTCGGTCATTTTGATTTCTTTGTAGTTTCACTTTGACTTAATTTTATAAAAAATTTTCTCGCTTATTAACTTTTCTTTTATAAATTGTTGAATTGATTTCAAAAAAAAATTTTCTTTTTTTTTCTTTTTTTTTTTCGCTCAATAATAGTGATTTGCAAGGTTCTTTTACGGATCGGTATTTGTAAGCCACTTTAATTATGTTTTACGCCACAAAATCGGGTTTAAACACGGGTTTACTTTTGGCCAGATCCTACCGACTGCGCCAATTTAATAAATTTAGTTGAGCCTTAATAAAACGCGAATATTTCGGAATTGAATATTTTATTGGTGCGTTATAAGTTGAGGTTGGCTTAAGACTAAAAGTTACAATTTCTGTGTTAGTACTTTTTGGCTCCGCAACGCCTGCAAGAAGAACTTCCTATGTTTATGTTAAGCTACCAGAGCGTCGCCAGAGCAGAGATGAGCTGGCGCGCTTTTGTTTATTCGAGTTGTGATTGAAGATTTTTGTTTATGGGTCATAAATTTTCAATTGAGCATTGACCACTTAGTGTTTGTTTATTCTAATTTTGATTGGAATTTTTATTTATACCCTTTTTTAATTGAGTATCGGCCACTCAGTGCCGGCGACTGTTTAGTTTAACTTTTCAATTAGATCTGATAGTGAGTTTTGTTAATAAGAGGCTGGGTCAGCGACTATGCCACTATATAAATGAATGAAGAAAAGGTACCTACCACTTTTCGGAGATCGGATGATACAGAAACCTTAGAAATTGAGAAGAGTTTTCGACACAGCCTTTTAAATTCTGCTTTGCCAAGCGGTCAGAGTAACCACTACAAATATTGTGAATGCACTGGACTACAGAGAAGGTTACATTCCATCAAATTTCACAGAGTATCAGTTGACTTGATGTAAGGTAAACGTGTGCCCATCAAAAGAGAGTTGCTTAGAATAAATATGATCATTTACGACCCGTTTGGATGGATAGATTCATCTACTTTCATGGCGCAATTCCGAGAGCAAATGCAAAAATTAATGCTACACCAACAGCAAACCACAATTTCCAAAAATTTATGTATTTAAAGATATCTATAAATGCTCCCATGCATTCCTCTGCACTGATGCTGATAAGAACCATTGGAATCACCGTAATCCGTCGTGAAGTCGCTCATAGAAATAATAATAATGATAATATACCACACAAAAAACGAGTCCGTTTCAAATTATCGTGATGGCTTTACTGAAGAGGGAATACTGTGGCGATCTCACCCAAGACGCTATGTACAACCAACGTAAATATCGATCAGCAATCTGGGCTTGCAAGGAGTCAAGACGTAGTCCAAGCAGTCTATACAATAACCGTTGTGGTAAATGCACAGTAACCCAACTAAACAACCAAAGCGTCAGACCGAACATTATAAGGTAAAGATTCAACTTTAGTAACGCCATCTATGTGTCAAACCGGGGACTTCCCAATTAACCATGTAATACCGTAATGTGTCATATGCTACATTTGTAAAGTTGGTGATAAATAGATTTCAATAAAATGTCAGTGCCATAGGTATATGTATTAGTTAACAAAAAATTTTCACACGATCATAACGTTGCGTAACTACCAACTAAATTGCGACTTCATTCCTTCAAGTAAAGTACCGCGGTCACAGGCGGATCGGGTGTCTTCCGGCCGACACGACCGCCAATACCCGCTTTTCGGATGGAGGGCCAGCCCAGTTTATAATTGTATTTTGTCTTTAAAATTCAGTTCTCTTAGAAATATCAACTATCTCATTTGTCATCATCTCGCCTTCGGCAGCGAGGAGCACTGCGAAGACCAAAAATATTTATTACCAAAGCGGGCGAAGACAGAAGAAAACTGGGGGAATAGAAGACTCCAGAAGTTTAAAGAAGACGCAAAGAAATAGTCAGAGTTAGTTAGATTAAAAAACATTAATAACACAATGCAAATGCAAGTAGAGTGTTTACTTATGTAATCAAAAAAACGTATACAAATAAAATGAAGCCGAACGTTAAACTCGGGCACGGCCGAGTTTGGGATACCCTGTACCTAGTAGTATGGTCCGATTTTAGTCACGTTTGATATCAATCGAAAGATTTTTAGATTTCTAACAGCTTTTCAGAAGCAAATAATACTTTAATCATTAAGCTTTAGATATTACAAGGCTTTGATAAAGTGAGAGGGGTAGAAGGAAAAGCGGAGAGAAAAAAATAAACTTGACCAGCGTACACAAATAAGGAGTCCGAAACTTAAGTTTGCTTGTCCTTGTCCTTATAGTCTCTAAGATCTAGGTGTTCACACGGTCGGACGGACAGACAATCCGATAGACAGACAGACGGACATGTCTAGATCGATTTCTCTAGTCACCCTGATCATATTGTGGGTAACTTTGGGGAGTCTCCGACGTCTCCTTCCCTATGTTACATACATTTAACAAACTTAATATACCCTTGTATCTTGTAAGGTACAGGGTATACAAATCCAATTTCAGGCATGAACCAGAGTTGTTAGCAATTGCCTGGGCACTCGAGATACTATGAAACTACCTTTATGGTGTTAAAAATTTGAACATTTAAGCAGACCACCAGATACTTGCTGGTACACTGTGAGATCGTAATTCTAACACAAATATTAAGCAGGGGAAATGTTTAGTTGATGAGCATAATGCAAATATTTATCATAAGCCCGGTAAAAAAACTATGTGACCGACGCACTATCACTACATAATATTCATGCTTGAAGAAGTCCATTCTTGAACTTTTTAACTTATCAATCAGCCTCTCTTCTTTCCCTGCTATTTGGAAGGAATCCTTTATTATTCCTCTCCATAAAAAATGAAACACGTATGTTGCTCTACATATCAGACCGGCTTAATTCTCAATTGTCCTCGATTTCTGACTCAGAGGTCAGCCTTTTATAGAATATTTTTCCCCATTTGAGGTCAGCCTTCAACATTTTTGTAAGTCTCTAATTTCTCCCTGGCAGCATGAATTCGTAACACAAAGGTCGACTACGACTAACCTCTTAGAAATATCATCATTGGTCTCTTGGCCTCCTATCATCTTAACCAAAATGCTCTTCATAGAATTGGTTCAATAAATGGTTTAGGGATTCTAGTTGATTCTAAGTTAAAATTTTATAGTTATATTTTATTCACTGTCAATAAAGCCATGGGAGTTCTGGGTTTTGTGAAGAGATGGTCTGAAGAGTTCGATGGTGCACTCAATATAAGGTAAATCAAAATCGTATTGAGTCTGTTCAAAATAAATTTTTACTCTGCTCTCCGTGGCTTAAATTGAAATTCGGAATTGGCCCTTCCCTCGTACTCGAGTACGAGGCTACAACTCATAGACTTGACGTCCCTAGTAAATCCCTTGTAAATTAATAAATGGTATGATCGACTCTCCCGTTAGTTAGTTTTTCAGTTCCTTGTAGACCACTACGGATATTTACTCCCCTAGTAGTCTGTGCAACTACATTTAATTATTTAATGCATGTGCCCTTTTTTTAAATTTATGTAGAGACTATTATAGTTGGTACCACTTAGTTTTCTCCTCTACTAGTATGCAATCAATCACAACTAGTATATTATTACACCTTCATTAAAATTCTTCTCTTCTCTATTATAATACTGGATTGCCAACTCTATTACTTCTTCTATATAAAAAATTTATGAATTAATTAGTGCTTTCGCGAATTGCGTCACATGGCGTCTGAGCTATGGAGCTTGGGCCACTTGAACAATTCTTAGTGAAGTTAACTGCTATAAAAACCAGCTAATTTTAGAACAAGGTCAGTGTTCCCTGAAACATCACTTTGATTTTTGGATCAACATAATTTTATATTTTCCGAAATGCTTGAGATTAAGCAATGAATGAATGCTTGCGACTGATAAAAAAGATGGGGAGGTGTGGGGGCTATCAGCACTTTCCAAAAAACTTCTTTATTTATGGTCCAATTTTACTCATCTTGGTATCATACGAAAGGTAATTTTTAATTTGTATATTTAGTCGAAATTAATAAATTTTGTCAGCTTCAAGCTGCAAAAAGTACAACGCTCTGAAGTAGTAATTTATTTAAGGGGGGGTGGGGAGCTCCGCTGAAAAAAATTTTCCAACAGCCAACCAATGACGTCTATTCCCTTGTTAGATAAGATGTGTCCCAGGAACTTTAGCTTCCTCGTCTTCCAGGTACACTTCTCTTGATTTAGTAGGACATTGTGTTCCTGTAAGATTTTGAATACTTCCTATACTGCACCATCGATCTCCGGATCAGTGGCGCCAAATATGATGATGTCGTCGATAAAGTTCATAGCGTTAGGTACTGTAGATAGCATTTGCGCTGGAAAATCCCAGGAGCTCAGTTTAATCCGAACATTAATCGCTTATATCGGAAAAGTCCTTTTGGGGTTATGAATGTTGTTATATTCCTGCTTGACTCTTCCAGGGTGAGTTGGCGATATCCGTCTTTTAAGTCTAGGCGTGCGAAGAGCTTAGGCCCTTTGAGTCTGCTCATGAAAGAGTCGAAGGTGGGCAACGGGTAGCTTTCACGGAGAATGGCTTTATTCGCCTGTCTCATATCGACGCATAGACGAATGTCCCCGCTCTCCTTGAATGTAAGGACGATTGGGCATATCCACGCGCTTGGGCCCGTGACTGGCTCAAAAATATCACGATTCAGGGCTTCTTTGAGTTTTTGCAAAACCCTGTTCTCGAGACCTATCGGGACCCGTCTCACTGGTTGCTGGACTGGTTTCCCGCCATAGTCGATAGATAGCTTTACTTCAACTTCTTTCCACTTCGCTAATAGTGTCCTCTCCTATCCTGTTAATGCCTCTTCCCAGCCGTAAGACTTTTTATATTATAGATTTGCCTTCCCTAGTAAACCGTAGAACCCTTCTTAATACTCTTTTTATGCATAAATTAATAAACGGCATGGTTAAATCTCCTGAGTTAATTAGCCGAATTAGTTTCGCAGTTCCTTTTAGACCTCTGCGGACCTTTTCTCCTTTAGTAGTCCGTCCAGCCACATCTAATTATTTAATGCATGAGCCTTTTTTAAATTTATGTAGAGACTATAATAGTTTGTACCACTTAGTTTGCTCCTCCTCTAGCATGCAATCTATCAAAACTAACATATTATTGCACCTTCGTTTAAATCCTTCCCTAGTAGAATACTTGATTGCCTAATCTATTCCTCTTCCTTCAAATATTTATGATAAAAATAGTTTTTCGCGAATCGTGTCACGTGACTCTGCCCCACGGTCGGTTGGGCGTCTGAGCTATCGAGCTTGGTAACCCGCGCGTAAACAGGCTTCCGCTTGGTTTCGTTGGGCCACTTGATCGTACTTTTATTTGTACGTCTACGTCCATTTAAATTAAAAAAGTTCGATAGCTGTGCCTCGGCCCAAAAGAGATTGTCTCCCATTTTCAATTATGTAGAACGAAGCAATCTTTTCGGCGCTCGGCTCAACAAATATTGGTGCCTCAAAAAAAACAAATTAAGTCCAGCAATTTGTTAGAGGCATATCCGCAGAATTTCTTTTCCGAATGAAATCTCACGTTGAAGACTGTGGCTTTCCGTTTCTTTAGCTGTCACCAGTCTGCGTTGCTGATGGTTAAATATGTAACCCGAGTCGATGATCAGGCCTCCCACCTGGCATCGTATATATTCCTCCTCCTCATCACTTAGTATCTTAAAACAGTATTCATTATCCTTCTTTCGTTTGGGGCTGGTGACCTCCTCTTATACGCAGCGTATGTGCATACGTGGCCTTTTAAGGTTATTCCTTTGGGGCTTCGAGAGTTTTCCGTTCAGGTTGGTACGGCACTTCCTGGCGAACTGGCCAGGTCTCGAGCAGTTGTTGCGAGTTGTAGCACCTCGGGCATTCCCCCTTCTTTTTGGACCCTTGTAATAAGATTTTACAGATGGCGTCTGCCACTGGTTTCGTCATTAATTTCGATTCCTTGATAATCTGCTCATCCACACGGCACACTTCGATCACTTCTTCAAGCGAGTTCTCCTTGCCCAGGAGTTTCCTCTTTAGTTCTAGGGGTGCCCAGGCATCTATGATTTTGTCTTTAAGGCATGATCCAAACGCACATCTGTACATTTGTTGGCGTAGCCTAACATGAATTCCGAAAATTTTTCGTTGTCTAACGGTATCAGGCCCCTGAATATGTATCTCTCAAATGGTGAATTCTGTTTTGGTGAGAAGTGTTTTTTCAAATGGTCAACGAGAATGGTGTAGATGTCCTCCTTATTATGATCGTTGGGCTCAATAAGAGCACCCGGTAGAGAATATGCCACTGACAGTAGCTGGACTCCTCCCAAGAGCAGTAGCTTACTTCTTTTCTGTTTGGCTATGTCGATTCCCTCTGCCTCGAGGTATATCGTAAACGCCCTCAGCCACTTCTTCCATTCATTTCTGAAGGCTGGCTTGTCGATGACCTCGCACAGAAAGGGCTTAATGACGCTGTCAGCCATTTCCCGAAAGAACGCTAGCTAATGTATTTAGTTTGTAGTTGTTAGACATACCTGTAAACCAAATATGTTAATCCGTGTCGAATGACCGGAACTTTCTTTCGACTTTTTGTGTACGATCTTTTTATTACTTTCGGGCAGCTCGCTTCACCTCGACACTGCTGATCAACTACTTATCGATTACATGATTTATGACTTATGACTAACATTCGATTATTTTAATTTATTACATTTATGGTCGATACTTATAAAATTCATTCGATATAGATTATTCTTTTTCGTTAAATTCAAAAAATTAATATTTCTAATACTCCTCCCAATTATTGGGTTTTACAATAATTACTTAAAATTACTTGACAATGGGCTTAATATCTAATTTTACAAGCTTACTTACAGATCTAGTATATATTTTGTGGTTGATTTTTATATTTACAGTTCTTATACAACCATCTTTTGACTTATGTGTGCTAATTATTATGCACTTAGGCCATACATTTCTAGGCAAATCGGAGTCCATTATCAACACTACATCTCCTACACTTAATGCATCTTGTTTCTTTGACCATTTTGTACTACACATTATGTATTGACGATACTCCTTTCGCCACTTTCTCCAAAACATGTCCGCGAGTCGCTGTGATGCCCTCCACATATTCAAAATTTTCAGATCCCTATCATTTGTATTAACAGACATGGAGTCAGTATATTGGGGACCAATCAAAATGTCATTTAGTGTTAATGGTTGAAAATCAACCGAATTAACAGTCCGGATTTATGGCCTAGAATTTATCATATATTCAATTCCACAAAACAAAGTCTTTAATGTGAATTCCCTGGAAACACGCTCTTTGAGAAGGCAACACATATACTGTTTTACTGTTCGAATTAGTCTCTCCCACGCTCTTCCCATATGAGGTCCCAACGGTGGGTTAAAATAAGTGCATTTTTATTTTGAGTCAAATATTGAGTAATCTCGTCTCTAGCCCAACCATCCATTGCCTCACAAATCTCTTTACTAGCCTTACGAAAGTTAGTCCCGTTATCAGAATATAGCTCCGTCGGAAAACCTCGTCGACAAGAAAACTGTCGAAAGACATGCATAAAGGCATTACTCGACAAATCTTCAGCCACCTCCAAGTGAACCGCACGCGACGACATACACGTAAATATTACACCATAACGTTTCACGTGGCTTCTATTAACCAACACAAGAATTGGTCCGAAATAATACACCCCTAACTTCAAGAAAGCGCGCTCAGTCGCTTCCACCCGACATCTGGGAAGCTGACCCATACTTGAAACCTTAGGGCTCGCTTTTTTGTTTTTGCAATACTGGCATGTCTGTAGAACTCTTTTCACGATACTCCGACACTTTGTAATCCAAAATGTCTGCCTTACATTTGCGATTACTGTTTCCAGTCCTATATGACAATTCTGTTCGTGAAAATTTCGCACGAGTAATTCTGCAATCGGATGATTTCTATTCAAAACTATAGGATTCTTTGCATCAAAGTCATAATTTTCCTTTACATTATCCAATCTGCCTTTAATTCGTATTAGTCCGTCGTCCGAAAGTATCAATGGAAATGAATTCAAATCACTAGAATTTTCAACAGATTTTCCTTTCTCCAGTGAGTGCATCTCTCTTGGAAAACTATCCCACTGAATAGCCCTAAACAACAGTAGTTCTGCCTTACTTATTTCATTACAAGTCAATTCACCCCTTCCACACTGCTTGATTCGAAGGTTGCCAACATATCTCAAGACCCATGCCGTAGTGCGAATGAACCTATTCCACTTTGAAAATCTCTTAATATCATGTAAAACAAATGTTTTATCCATGCCCACAATAATATTCACATATTCACTAGCTACGCTAGGTTCCTTTATCTTTTCGTCAAAAACTTTGCCTTTCGGCCATTCCTCCATACCCTTTTTCAAGAAAGATGATCCTGTCAACCATGTTGAGTTCAAGGAATAGTCGATGTCTGTGATTTTTGTAGCTTTGTCCGCAGGATTCAAACCTGATGATACATGTTTCCATTTTGCTACATTGGTTAATTCCTGAATTTCGCCGAGTCTTTGGGCAACAAATACTGCTTACTGCTTGACCTCAACCAATATAAAACAGTTTCTGTGTCTGTCCAATAAAATGTAAAATGCAAATCTTTACGTCAAGTTCGTCCGTAATCGTCCGTCACAAAATATGTGTAATTGGATATTACACTCGTTTAACGGAAATGTCGACATTCGTCTAGGTATTTTCATATGTTTAATATTTAGCAAATTTTTTGAAATAATCTTCCAGAGATCATGATGTTCACTGTTAATTTCATCGTCCCAACCCATTCCACTATCCCATATTGCCTGCAGTAGTATTTTATTTCCGATAAGAATGTGAGAGCTAAATCCCAAAGGATCAAATATGGACATGCTTATTCTTAAAATATAACGCTTGGTTGGACGACTTGAAAGCTCAAATAACTTTTCGTATTCCTTTGAAAACTTTAAATTATAGCCAAATGTGTCTGTCTCACAGTCCCAAATAAGTCCAAGAACTCGTTCCTTGGTCAACTCTTTTCCCTTACCTGTAGCTATGTCACAATTATTTAGTTTCTTCAGAACTTCTTTTGAATTAGACATCCAGTTACACATTTCAAACCCTGCATGTTTATGAATTCTGCTGACCTCCCTTATTAATTTAACTGCACTGTCTATATCCGAAGCTACTCCTAAATAGTCATCCATAAATTGTTTCCGAACTATTTCTTTAGCTGCTACGGGAAACTCCTTTTCAAATTTTTGAGCATTTCTATTCTTTACTTGTTGTGGTATGCTAGGACTACGCTTAGCTCCAAAAAACAACACTTGGATCTCATAAACATCCGGTTCACTCTCACTATTTTCTCTCCATAAAATTCGTTGAGCAAATCTATCGGCTTGAATTATCCGAATCTGAAGAAACATTTCTTTTATGTCTCCTACAAACGCAACTGGACAGATTCGAAAATTCATCAAAACAGAGATAACCGGTTATACAAATCAAGACCCGCCAACAGAAAATCATTTAAACAAAAGCCGTTGCTCCTTGCTGCTGCGTCAAATACAATTCGCAGTTTATTTGGCTTATTTGCATTTAGCACTCTAAAATGTGGTAAAAAGTACGTCAGCGGAGACTCAACTTGTAATTCCTCATTACTCAACTTTTTTATATATCCTTTTGCAATCTAAGATCTCATAACTTCGATATACCTTTGTTTATAATTTGGAGCCCTATCCATCTTCCTCTCACACATCAACAATCTTGAGAATGCATTTTTATAACTTTCAGGTAATTTTGCATTTTCATTCCGCCAAAACAAACCACACTCAAAACGGTCTTCTACTCTTCTTAATGTTTTTTCAACAATCGATAAACATTTTTATCGTCCAAAGAGGTCGGGCTAACACTCACATCTGATAGTTCCCTTTCCACTTTCCAATACGATTTTACTAGATTGTGTAAGTCGTTCAAATCATTAACTTCATCAGAGTCTCTGTCACATATGTGGAATGAACGTTCTACTCTTGCATTGCCATATCCAGCAAATCCAGAAGAACCATGGACCACCCAACCCAAAGCAGTCTTACTAACCACCGGACCATTGGCTGAAGAATATACTAGTTTGCGAGACACAATTAAAGACCAATTGTCGTGACCTATTAAGATCCTTGGCTTGCCAGCTGAGTATGAGCACTGTCCGAACTTCGTTAGGAATGGATGGTTTGAACTCATATCTTTAATAGAGACAGTTTGTGTTAGTAAATCTAACCCTGACATAGTTTTTACTCGCTTTAAATTGAAAATTTCCCCGGACTATTCCTTCCGTGTATCCGGACACTGACCTGTCTTGAATCGTCCTGCTCATAAACTTCCCTGCCTGTCCACTGCATTCGTAAAGGAATATAAGGTCCGTCCAGTCCAAGTTCGTCTGCAATATTCTGATCCATAAGGGATACAGTTGATGCCTCATCCAAAAGTGCAAATGTATCAATCTTTTTTTTAGGACCAATAAGACAAACCGGTATAACTTTTAATAAAACTCTGTTTTTATGTCCATTGACATTACAGTTGCTTTCAATCTCTTTTTGTAAGTTCTCCTCCCGTCGAGCATCCCATTTTTCACCATTCCTTTCGCGGTGCGACAAACCGTTATGCGACTGCCTGCAACTATTTACTTGGCATTCTTTCTTGCGTTTGCAATATTTTAAAACATGATTTTTTCCCAAGCAACCAATACACAAACCATTCTTAGAAACATGTTGCCAGCGCTGTTCAACGGACAAATTTCCAAACCCTTTACAAGATGTCACAAAATGATCAGTAGAATTACAATAATTGCAAAAATATTTTAATTTCTGTCCTGCGTTAGTATTAATGGTCAATGCGGATTCTCTTGGTCTATTCTGCCCAAACCCCAATTCTTGAGCTGCTTTTGATATCTTTCCAAGCCAATTATGAAATATTATAATTTTTGGCTCTTTAGTCTTGGCTTCCTGTAGAACACGCAAGAAACAAATTCTCTTAGACAATGACATCTTCTCCAAAATGTCGCTGAACAACAAAGGATTTCGAAGGTGATCAACATCCTCAAGAGACAACAAAGTGTGTATTAATGTAGTCAGTATGAGGGACCAGATGGACGCAGTTCTGGCGACGCTTGGTGTCACCAACTGGCGCAGTCGCGCACAGGACAAAGAGGCGTGGAGGCAAATCGCGCATCAGGCTCTACCCCGTTAGGGGTGTTTATGCCATATATATATATATTTGCCTCCACGCCTCTTTGTCCTGTGCGCGACTGCGCCAGTTGGTGACACCAAGCGTCGCCAGAACTGCGTCCATCTGGTCCCTCCAACGTGCGCGTGGCCTTCCTCTTCTACGTTGCGCGACAACTACCGCATCGAAGACTGATCGAGCTGGAGTTGTTGCCTCCATACGAGCGATGTGACCAAGCCAGTGAAGTCGCTGAATATTGATTCGCTTGACTATGTCCACATCGCTGTATAGCTCATACAGCTCGTCATTCCACCTGATGCGATAGGTTTCGCCAACGCAAACAGGTCCAAAGATCTTGCGAAGGATTTTTCTCTCGAAGACACCAAGAGCAGCTGCATCTGACTGCGTCACTGTCCAGGTTTCCGCACCATATAGAAGCACTGGGATGATGAGTGCTTTGTAAAGGGTTAGCTTCGACTTTCGAGAGAGGGCTCTGCTGTTCATTTGCCTACTGAGCCCAAAGTAACTCCTGTTGGCAAGCGTGATCCTTCGTTTGATCTCCAGGCTGACATCGTTGTTGCTGGTCACTGCAGTTCCTAAATAGACAAAGTCCTTGACCAACTCAAAATCATAGTCTCCAGCAGTAAGATGAGAATCAAGACGCCGCGACTCTCTGTTACTGCACACCATAAACTTTGTTTTGCCCATATTCACCGCTAGACCAACTTTAGCCGATTCTCTTTCAATTGCTCCAAAAGCCGCAATCACATCACGCTTGATACAGCCAATAATATCAATATCATCAGCGTAACCAAGGAGCTGGACACAATTCTGTCCCAATATTGTGCCCACCCGATGCACTCCAGCTTTCCTTATGACACTCTCCATCAGCAGGTTGAAGAGCACACAAGATAGCGAGTCGCCTAGTCTGAGACCCCGCCTGGTATTGAAGGTTTCGGACTGGTCCTTTCCTACCTTGACAGAGCTGATGGTGTTGCTCAATGTCATTCTACAAAGCCGTACTAGCTTTGCAGGAATACCAAGCTCAGACATGGTGGTGTACAGGCAACCTCGCCGTGGATTATCAAAAGCAGCTTTAAAATCAACAAACAGGTGGTAGGTGTCGATTTGATTCTCATACGCTTTCTCCAGGATCTGACGTAATGTGAAGATCTGGTCGACTGTGGACCGGCCAGGACGAAAGCCGCATTGATACGGTCCAATCAATGCTTCAGCATATGGCTTAAGTCTCTCACACATTACAGTCGTGAGAACTTTGTATGCGACGGGAAGAAGACTGATGCCACGATAGTTGGTGCGTTGTGTTGCATCACCCTTCTTCAGAATGGGGGAGATCATACTGAGACTCCAATCATTGGGCATACTTTCCGCAGACCATACGTTGCAAATGAGCTGGTGCATGCACCCTACCAGCTCATCGCCTCCAGCCTTAAACAATTCAGCCGGTAAGCCGTCCGCTCCCGCGGCTTTATTGTTTTTAAGTCGCTTTATGGCGACTTCGACTTCCGTATAGTTAGGGATGGGAACTTCAACACCATCTTCTCTGATTGGGGTTAGTGGATCTTCTTCATCGGACTCTTGGTTGTCTCCAGCCAAAAGACTTTCAAATTGGTCCCTCCATAATCTCAGTACGGTCTCTGCATCTGTGACAAGATTTTCATCATCACTCCTGCAGGCAAGCGATCCAGACTTATACCCTTGAGTCATGCGTTTGACCCTCCTGTAAAAGTCGCGGGCATCATTCCTGCTCCTGCTGTTCTCCAACTTCTCACACTCAAGCCTTTCCATCTCCTGCTTCTTCCTCCTGAAAAGGCGCTTCTCCTCTCTTCTCTGCATCCTATAAATATTCACCACTGCTCGTGTAGCTCCTGCTTGCAGCGTCCGCCTGTATGCAGCGTTCTTTGCAGCAGTCGCATCCTGACATTCCTGATCATATCATGGATTCCGTTTTGGAGGACGTTGGAATCCAAGGGTTTCCACAGCAGAAGTGTTAATGGCGGTAGATATGTACGTCCACATATCTGAAGTATTTGTAGGCGTTGGAGTGAGCTGGCCAAGTCGGCCGGAGAGTCGAGTTGAGAAGGCATCCCTGTGCTGTTGTGACTGCAGCTTTCCGATGTCAAGCATTCTTGGCATACCTTGATGTGAGGTTTTCGCGACACACAACCGTGCGCGAACCTTGGCTGCGACAAGGTAGTGGTCAGAGTCGATGTTAGGACCCCGACACGATCTCACATCAAGAATGCTAGACGCATGTCTTGCATCGATCACAACATGATCAATCTGGTTGCAGGTCAGACGATCAGGTGACAGCCAGATTACTTTGTGGATGTTGAGATGACGGAATCTTGTACTACTCGCTATCATATTGTGCGCAGCAGCAAAACCTATAAGCCTAAGCCCATTTTCCGAGGTAGACTCATGTAGGCTGTGGTGTCCAACGGTTGCTCCAAAGACGCGTTCCCGTCCGATTTTGGCATTAAAATCCCCGAGTAGGATCTTAATGTCTTGCGACGGGAAGCGGCTATACACTCGGTCTAGTTGTGTATAGAAGGCATCCTTGATGGCGTCGTCCTTCTCCTCCGTTGGAGCATGCGCACAGATAAAGCTGATGTTAAAGAATTTGGCAGCTACTCGGATCGTCGCAAGTCTCTCGTTTACGGGTGTAAACTGTGAGACTCGGTTCCGTAGCCTGGCTCCTACGACGAATCCACAACCAAGCTCGTGCCTATCAGTATGACAGCTGTAGTATATGTCACAATTCCTTTGCTTCTTGCATCCCACTCCGTTCCATCGTATTTCCTGAATAGCCGTAATGTCAGCCTTTAAATTGCTGAGAGTATCCACTTGTTGCTGAGTGGCACCAGTTCTGTACAATGTGCGTACATTCCAGGTGCATACTCTCAAATCATTATCCTTTTTGAATTTGCCGTGGTTGTCAACGTTGTTCGGGTATCTATCCGAGGCTCCTCTTGCATTCTTCACTGATGTGATATTTTCCTTGGGTGGATATCAAGTCCTACGCCAAAACCTAATTTAAGGATTAGGATCCCGCCGTGCACTTTGGTTTATAACTCAACGGATGCTAAGTTACAATTCAGGGAAAACCACGTGGAGGTAGTGCGTCGACTTGAAAAAAGCAGGGACAAGGATCACACTGGCGCCCACCAAGTTGAACGCAGTCAGTAGCTTTACCTTGTATACTTTCCCCCAAATAAATGTAGTCAGTAAGTCATGATAATTAATTAACTGCTCTAATTTATCATGATAATAAGTCATGATAATTAATTAACTGCTCTAATTTATCATCTTTGATACAAGGAAAACTTTTGATTCTATTACCTATCTGTTTTATCAAATGCTCTGGATCTCCAAATCTATTTTTTAATATCACTATTATAGAGTTGACATTCTGTGGCAACAATAATAATCCCTGAACACATTCCTTGGCTCCGCACGTTAGAGCTTTTCTCAGTCTATTTACGTTTTCATAGTCAGTAAAATTACATGCTTCTGTACTATTTATAAAATCAGAATAAAAACTGAGCCACTCTAGTGGATCTCCAGAAAACATCGGCAAATTCTGAACAATTGTTTGCCTAGACATAAAAGTTAGTATTTGATTCTGATTTACATTAGTTTCATTTGTGGTGCATTTGTCTTCAAGACCCAACGTACTCGTTTCACGCACTCCTCTGTACGTAGAAAATTCTGTTTAGCATCCTTTTGTGAGTTGTTGTCAATATCGTCATACTCCCAGTCTTCATCTTATTGTACTGCCAGTTGGAGCTCCAATTCCTTTTCCTGTATTTCCAATAACGCACGCTTATTTTGAAGCACCTGCCGTCTCTTCAAAACATCAAGTTGTTTCTGCATCATGTTCACCTCCTGTGATCGTTGACTATCCTTCGTAGTACTTCTTGAAATATTGTCAACGGCTGTCTTCATTATGGGGCTGACTCTTGAAGCTGATAAAGATTTTGTCTCTTATTGGACAACTGGTGTTGACGTCATTGCTTCAACTGTGTTGTCTTGTTGAGGACTAACTATCAGTGATGTATTAGCTGCATCGTCATGTTGTGTCTTTGTACTTCGCGTTGCCATCCTCTTTTTTACTTTTGGTGGTGTCATTATGGCTTTGATATTCAACGCTTTGCAGTCAATTTTTGTCTTATATATACGCTTTTATGTATATGTAAAATCACTCTATTTGTTTGAGTGCCAAATTTCACATCGACTCAAAAATGCGCAATTTCTGCAAATGTCCGCTTAATCTTTGCAGACTTTAACACCTTACACACATACACTTTTATATTTTTCAATGTAAACTCACTCTTTTTGTTTGAGTTGAGAATGCGCAGTTAGCAATTCGTACGAAGTGAAGCAATCAGCAAGAATTGTGTCTTTGAATGTGTGGCGTCTTATGGTGAAATTTCATGTAGACTCATAGTGCCGTTCCAAAGGCTCCGCAGGAGCATGTTAGACGTACCTGTAAACCAAATATGTTAATCCGTGTCGAATGACCATGTTAGACGTACCTGTAAGCCAAATATGTTAATCCGTGTCGAATGACCGGAATTTTCTTTCGAGTTTTTGTGTACGATCTTTTTATTACTTTTGCGCTGCTCGCTTCACCTCGACACTACTGATCAACTACTTATCGATTACATGATTTATGACTTATGACTAACATTCGATTATTTTAATTTATTACATTTATGGTCGATACTTATAAAACTCATTCGATATAGATTATTCTTTTTCGTTAAATTCAAAAAATTAACATTTCTGGCAGTAGTTATTATTATTTCTCTTGATTATGAATTTTTTGTTTGCAACGATACTCGGTTCTTCTGAACTGAGCTATATGCGATGGGAGGCAGGTGGCCCTGGAGTACAACGACCTGGCATCAGACGACCACCAAACCTACGTCGTATTGGGTGGCTGCCTATCTATAGGCATCATCACTGTTTGCCAGGAGAAAGGCTTATTTAAGCTAGAAGAGGAAAGCTGCATCCCGCGACTGTTGAGAGGCGGCCATGCAACGTGTACCTATCTCAGGAATAAAAGGGAGACAGTAAAGCTAATCGAAGAGGGTACCCTGTTCCTAACGAAATTCAACGGTACGGTAACCACCGCCGCAAGAGACTAAAACTTAACCGGTTCCTTTATCATCCGGCTAGACAACGAAACGGCAGCCATTGGAAAAAGAAATTATAGCAGCTACTCTGAGGTTCATTTGATGCCCTTGCGGGTGGTACTCACCCATGTGACAGCCGCCGACTACCAGCTGTCCCTGGAATATGTACATGACGTGAGCCTGAAGAACCTGCAAGAGATGTCGACAGTGTCCCTGGACTTGTTCGCTTTATTTTTTACCGACGCGATACTTGCCCTAATATTCCAGACCTTCGCCCCGAATGCAGACTCACAACACACTCCCGCTCAACTTAAGGCTCAATGATCTGCAAGACGTAGATCTTTAAGGAGGGAGGAGTTAAGACACTGCAGTTGCCCTGCCCCTGTAAGCTCGACGACTTGCTGTTCACCCTTCCCCCTCTTCAAATATCGATGATAACCACTTCGAGAAACCAATGTTATCCCGCTTACGCCCCTCGCTCTTGTTCCCACTGTAAATCACCACAGGTTGCTGACCCGCTGACAACCACACAAAGCGACTGCTATAAAGTAGTACTGACAAAGTGCAAGCCAAGCGGAAGTTGGTTTTGCGCTATTTCGCTGACAAACAAAAGTCGCTCACGTTTTAAATTGACCCAATTGCGCAACGGGCTCAGTCACGGCCGAAACTGGAGATCAGCATATTTGACGCCAGCCGAAGCAGTCCAACGCGGCTAGTCAAAATATTTTAAGTCAGTTCTATTTTAGACGGATTACGACTAACACGATTTCGGAAAATAAAGTTATAATTACAAAACGAATTTCTGTCTGATTCATTCAGGAAAGGAACATCAAGGAATTACAGCGCTGGACATGCTCCGCTGATATAGGTAATATCGATGTGAGCAAGATAAACAAGATTGCAAGGCCTTTCAGCAGAAAATGTACGGCTTATTGTTATGTGCTACTGGAGCAGGTTTGATTGCTCGAATACGTTGGCGAAGCAAGCCGGTAAAGCGATATTGATCGGCATCGGTTGTCGTAGTTGAGAAAAACTCATTGGCAGACGCATGGTTGTGCCGAAAAGCATTTCGGCTGGTGAAGACTGTTAATCCGCATTGTATGATGCTCGCAGTGCTAATAGAACTGTTGGTAACAAATCGGGCCATGGATTGTACGAGTTGCACATTAGGGCAGCTTTGAGTGTGCAATGCCATCTCTCAGCAAACAGGCCGGACTTAAATTGAGTGCCCTGCTCGGTAGTGATTGTGAGCGAAGTGCCATATAGACAAATCCATTAATACACTACCAGAGCAACAGTTTCTGCAGAAATGTTCCACAAGGGAGTTGCGAGTGGCCATCTGCTGAAACGGTCAATAATTGTCAAACTATAGCGGTCGCCGTCAATGCGAGGAAGCTCTATCAGGTCCAAGTGAATAGGTCAAAGCGATTGTTGGGCATAATAATTTTGGTAAGAGCGCTGCGTATATATCTATGTATTAAGGTTCCTTGGCATGGCACATGTAATACCCTCCGATTTCGCAATAATTATTCTTATTCTCGCACAAGTAATACCGTTCTGCCGTGTACTTGTAGCCTGCTCGGCTGTCCGCACTAGAGTGAGTGGACCACTCACTCTCCCACTACTCAGCGATCGTCAGTCTCTCTGCTAGGCATCGGGGTTGCGTCGCTGCTCTCTCGATGCTTGGATGCCTGGCAGAGCCGGTCGCCACATCCCTCCTGGGTGGCTGGATCTCGAGGCTTCCTTCTGAGGGCTGTAGTACGGCGTCCTCTGGAGTAGGTGTAGATTCCGGTAGGCTGGCATCTGATTGAGGTGTTGGGCATGAGGTTGGATACATCTGGTTAGCTGGAACTTTGCTGAGATGTGAAACATTTCTTGTTAGTTTTCTACCACTCCCTTCGATTTCTACAATGTTATTCTGTCTTTTTAAAACCGTAAATTCCGTCTTGTCAAAGTTTGATGTGAGTTTGTTCGGGAGCCCTACATTCTTCAGGAGTACTTTATCGCCCACTTTGATATCGACTACCTTTGCCCCTCTTCTTTTGTCAGCTGCTTGTTTTCCCTTATGTTTTTCGATTATGTCCATATCTCTTACTCCCGAGTCTAGGGTTTGCTCGCAGATTTCCCCAATGCCTGGTATTTTGTCCCGGATGACCCTGTTGAACATCAGCTTCGTGGGCGCTGCTCCAGTTGTTCCATGTGGAGTTACGTTGTACATGAGGACGAACTTTTGGATTTCCTCTTTGTAGTTTTTCTCATTGGCGTATGCTATTTTTAGGCGTTTTACGAGGGCTCTGTTCATGTTTCCGACTTCCCCGTTTGCTTGCGGCCAATACGGTGGGGTTTTAACTTGCTTAATACCGCACGCTTTACAGTAATTGGAGAACTCCTCGCTAACATATTGACGTCCATTGTCAGTGCGCAGATACTCCGGATATCCCAGTCTACAGAAGATTTCCTTCATTGCCTCTACCAGGGTCGCGGACGATATGGTTTTAAGAAATTTATGCTCCATATATCGTGAGAAGTAGTCAATAAAGACCAGGACATATTCATTGTTGGGTAAAGGACCTAGCAAATCCGATGCTACCCATATCCATGGGCCAGTGGGGAAAGGATTTCGATCCATGGGGGTTGGCCGGATGTCCTGCGATACCAGGCAGCAATCTCTGCAAGTTTTGACGAATTTTTCTGTATCTCTGTCTATCCGTGGCCACCAAACCTTGGACCTTAGGCGGCGTTTCATTACTGTCTCACCAGGATGTCCTTCATAAGCTAGCTCCAGTATTTTTACTCTCAGAGATGTTGGAATGACTATGCGGTCTCCCCTCAAAAGGATCGAGCCAACCGCTGAGAGCTCGTTGCGAAACGGGTAGAAGTTTGTTGATGTGTCGGGCTTCCAGGAATCGTTCTCCAGGCAACTAATTGCGTCCATAATTTCTTCATCCCTCTTGGAAGACTCTGCTATTTCAGGAACTGTCATAGATCTTGGGATGAAGTTCTGCACGAGGCGTAGGACGCTGTATTCCGTCCTGGGATCGATTGGCTCTACCGTAGATAGCTGACAGAGTCGACTCAGCGAATCTGATATTTTGTCTTTTCCGGATTTATAGATAACGGTGAACCTATATGCCTGGAGTCGCAGCAACCACCTTTCAATGCGGGCCGGGGGCTTTGACGTTGGTTTGAAAATAGCTTCTAAGGGTTTGTAGGCCTGCCAGGTAATAGTAAAACTTCTCCACTGCCCAGACCAGGGCAAGACTCTCCTTTTCCGTTTGAGAGTAGCGTTTCTCCACCTCCGACAGGGCTTTGCTAGCAAAGGTAATTATCAATGGTTCGTTGTCTGCTTTGAACTATAATAAAACAGCCCCGAGGGCAACCGGGCTAGCATCCGCAATTACTCGTGTTCGATGCCTTGGATCGAAATATGATAGCTTGGGTACCTTGGATAGCAGATTCTTTAGGTTGCTGAAAGCATTCTTCTCGGCATCGCCCCAGGTGAATTTGTCTCCGGTTTTCAGCAGCTTCCTTGGAGGATCTGTATGACTCGCCAGGTCCGGGATGAGCTTCCCGACGTAGGTTACCAGACCGAGGAAGCTGCGCGTTTCTTCTTTGTTCTTTGGATCTCTGAAAGATCGTATGACGTCAATTTTCTCGGGGTCGACTTCTATTCCCTTGTCGGATAAGATATGACCAAGGAATTTTAGTTTGCTTGTCTTCCAGATGCATTTCTCTCTATTAAGTAAGACATTATTCTCCTGAAAGATCCTGCACACTTCTTTAACGGCGTTGTCGATTTCGACGTCAGTTGTGCCGAAGATGATGATGTCATCGATGAAGTTCATGGCGTTGGGTACCGGGGATAACATCTGCTCGAGAAGGCGTTATATCGGAAAAGTCCCCGTGGGGTTATAAATGTTGTTATCTCCCGGCTCGACTCATCAAGGGCCACTTGGTGATAAGCGTCCTTGAGGTCTAGGCGTGCGAAGAACTTAGCCTCTTTGAGTCTTATCATGAAGGAGTCGAAGGTTGGCAATGGATGGTTTTCCCGTAGGATTGCTTTGTTTGCCAGTCGCATGTCGACGCATAAGCGGATGTCCCCGTTTTCCTTAAACGCCAGGACGATGGGAGATATCCAAACGCTCGGGCCCGTGACTGGTTCAATTATGTCTCGACTCTGGGCATCTCTGAGTTTTTCCATGACCTTGTCCTCGAGCACTGCCGGGACTCGTCTTACTGGTTGTTGAACGGGTTTTACGTCATAGTCGATGGAAAGCTTTACTTCAATGTTTTTCCATTTTGGGAAAGGCGTCGCTTTTTCAACCCGGTTAATGTTTCTTCCCATTCGGAGGAGTTTTAACTCGATGGACGTGTCTCGGCCCAAAAGGGATTGTTTTCCATTTTCTATAACGTAAAATGAAGCAATCTCTTCGGTACCTGGCTCAACGGAAATTGGAGCCTCAAAAATACAAATTACTCGTAATAATTTATTAGAGGCATACGCTCGAAATTGCCTCTCTGAGTGGGTTCTTACATTAAAGACTGTGGCGTTTTCCTTCATCAGCTGAGACCAGTCCTCATGACTGATAAGGTTAAACTTACAGCCCTAGTCGATGATTAAAGGAATCTCACGGCCTCCCACTCGGCATTGTATGAACTCCTCTTCATCCTCGCTTGAAACTTTAAAGCAGTGTGCGTTGTCTTTTTTTATTTTGGGGCTGTTGGCCTCCTCTCCCACACGTCGTATATATGAGTGGGGTCTTTTAAGGTTGTTCCTGTCGGACTCAGGGAATCGGCCGTTCAACTTAGTTCGGCATTTCCTGGCGAAGTGTCCAGGCTTCGAGCACTTGTTGCAAGTGGCCTTCCTTGCCGGACATGATGGGTCACTATATGTGTGACCAAACCTTCCGCACCTTGGGCATTCCTTACTCTGTTTGGAGCCACTCTGTTGGAAGCCGCGGTATGCAATTTTACAGATGGGTTCCGCAATTGGTTTTGATGTCATTGCTTTTGATTCCCTGTTGATCTGCTCCTCAACCTGACACGCTTCAATCACTTCTTCTAGTGAATTTTCCTTTCCCAGGAGTCTTTTCTTGAGGTCTATGGGTGCCCACACATCTATAATTTTATCTTTGAGGCATATATGTTCAATCTCCTCTCTTGAGGATCCAAACGAACATTTTTGCATTTGCTGACGGATTCGCAGCATGAAATCCGCAAAGCTCTCCGTATCTAAAGGTGTCAGGCCTCTGAATAGGTGTCTCTCAAACGTTGAGTTCTGTTTCGGTGAGAAGTGTTTGTTTAGATGGTCGATGAGGATTTTGTAGACCTTTCCCTCATTTCCATCGGTGAGCTCAACCAGCGCACCAGGTAGAGAGTATGCTACAGACTGTAGCTGGACTCCTCCCAAGAGTAGTAGTTTACTCCTCTTCTGCTTTTCAGTGTTAATGCTCTCGGCCTCGAGGTATATTGAAAACGACCTCAGCCACTTCTCCTATTCGTTTCGGAGGATTGCTTTATCAATCGCCTCGCACAGAAACGGTTTTATGACGCTGTCAGTCATTTCCAATGTGGGACCTAGAATTTTAGAATTTACGTCGAAAGAAACTTTTAGGTTTATAACTTGACTTGTAATTATCATTACCCAGCCTCAGTTCAATCATATCCCCACTTTACATTTGGGGTCTAGTTGTTTTCGTTTGTAATATGTATTTTTCTTTCTTTGGCTTGTGGAAGTCTGCTCCACCCGACCTTTAATCTTTGCTTTCAACTTAAATCTATTACCCAGCTCTATTCTTTCAGGCTTGTAATAATTTCTTTTCTCTTCCTCTCTCATTTTTTTTTTTTGTATTTTTTTCCTTTTTTTTTATTTATATTTTCCTTTGGCTTGTGGAGAGAATTCTGCTCCACCCGACCTTTAATATCTTGTTTGATATCTTGTAATAATTTCTGCTTTAATATAATTAATTTAAAAAAAATATTGTTTATTTATTATAAATATTTTTTTTTATATATTTTTCTTCGTTCTTTTTTTTTATTTTTTTCCAACCTAAAAAAAAAAAAAATTTTTTAGGCAGTTTTTTTTTTTAATTTTCTTCTAGCTTTTTTCTTTTTAGCTAGTTTCTAGCTCATGGAGTTCTGCCAGCACTGGCTTGTACCACTACTCAGCTCCTCTCTTTAGAGCTTGTAATGCGTACTCGGCCCTTGCAAATTTTTATTTTAGCTTTTTTTTTTTAGCTAGTTTTTAGCTCATGAAATTCTGCCAACACTGGCTTGTACCATTACCCAGCTCCTCTCTTTAGAGCTTGTAATGCGTACTCGGCCCTTGCAACTTTTTATTTTGTTTCTCTTCAAATGGCTTGCTCAGCCAGCCAACAAGTACGCAACATACAATGCACATCAAGTGCGAGCGAGAGAGACTATGAGAGATTTTATTTCTTTTCCTTTTTCTGCTCGAGCTTGTGAGTAATAATTACTTCACTCAGCTTCTTTATCGGAGTGCGTGTGTGTTGGTCGAGAGAGAGAAATGGAAAGACCCGTGCGTGCAAAATCACTCAAACCGCTTTGCACACAAAGTCGGTTTCTGTTGACAACGTGCCGATTTGCACCCACGTCGTTCTCTCTCCCTCCTTATTATTCTGTGTGGTGGCACACTCAAAACCGGTTTTGCCAGAGTTTCAATCACACACACACACGCACAAACAGCCACGCGATTTTTACGCGTTCTCTCACTTCCTTTCTTCCTTTTTTCTTTTTCAACTGGTACAGAAGTTTTTTCCTTTTTTTCAAAATTCTTTTTAGTTATTTTACTTGTTTTAGTTATTTTGCTTACCGATTTGTCACTCGTCGCCAATGTAATACCTTTCGATTTCGCAATAATTGTACAGTTTAATTATCTTACTATTCAGTCACTTTATTATTCTTATTCTCGCACAACTAATACCGTTCTTCCGTGTACTTGTAGCCTGCTCGGCTGTCCGCACTAGAGTGAGTGGACCACTCACTCTCCCACTACTCAGCGATCGTCAGTCTCTCTGCTAGGCATCGGGGTTGCGTCGCTGCTCTCTCAATGCTTGGATGCCTGGCAGAGCCGGTCGCGACAGCACACATTGTCTTCACCGGAGGGTGGCATCTTTATTTTTCCCTGGCCAAACATAACGTAGCTTTAACAGCTTTGCAGATGTGTGACCACTCGAGCCCGTATCTTTTTGTGCAAACACAAACGTTAATGGTTTGTGGTCGCTTTTAATGACAAAGGGACGTCCCGCCAGAATGTGTTTGAAGAATATCACAGTAGCGAACACAGAACAGAGCTCACGGTCGTATGTGCTATAATTCCATTCAACTGGGCTTAATTTCCGAGAGAAAAAGAAAACAGGCCGCCAGACATTGTCCTCCAGTTGTTCTACAGCCGCTCCGATTGCTGTATCCGAAGGCTTCGCTGTATTCTGGTAATCTCGAGAGGAATTTCTGCTTTTGCTGCATGAGGGTTCAGTCGATGGTAGTAGTTTACCATCCCTAGGAACCTCCGTAATTCAATGATTCTCTTTGGTTTAGGGAATTGGTTGATGGCGTCAGCGCGCTCCTTGGGTGGCTTGAAACCTTTGTCGTTGCCAGTGAAACCCAGGAAGTTAACCTCTCTCTGTTCGAATTGGCATTTTGTGGACTTATAATTGCTACGTATGATCTCAAAGATTATGGTGAGGTGCCGCAGATGTTCCTGGTGTGAAGTGGAATATACGTTAATATATTCTATGTAACAGCCGACATAAGGAAAACCACGCAGTAAATTGTCAATGTGACGCTAGAATATTTGTGCTGCATAAGCCGGGTGGCATGCCCACAAACTCGAACTGCCCAAACTGTGTCGGAACAGCTGGTATTGGTATTTGAGGGTTAGCCCGATCAAGATCAATGGTGCAAAAAATTTTGCGGCTATGTAACCGTTGAAGGATGTCGTCACAGTGCGGAAGGGGGTACCGATCTGGAATAGTGCGAGCGTTCAACTTCAGCTGGGCATTGTTTTTCTTCGGGACTTTGTGAATTGGACTGATTTCCATAAGCCGGCATAGTACATCAGCATAGGGTCGGGCATGAGGCTCCTGCATATTGATTGTAGAGACGTTATAAGTTTACTCGGGACAAATTGCCTTTTGTTGAAAATGCTGTGGCAGGATCTCTAAGTTGCTTGCCCTTGAGCTCCTGTAGTTGCCCGTGATGAGTTAGAAAATGAGCGCCAATAATTGCTGATTAAATGTTGGCTGCGACAAAAGACCAATTAAAGTTTCGTTGAAGGCCGAGATCAATAGTCATGGTTATTGTGCCGTAGATCCGATTATGGACTTGTTGGCTGCATAGAGCTTAAAGTAAGCCTTCTGTTTTTTGATGTTGGAATGAGAATAAGTTATTTAACAGATCCGGAGTCTATTAGAAATTTTATATTTTTTGAACGGTCGAAGATGTGGACTCGGTACTACTTGGTGATACGGGCGCCAGAACTGATGACAGCCTTTTTAGTTTCTCTGTTGTGTAAGCCTATTGCAGGGCTGTGTTCAGTTTCCGGCGCATGCGCCTAATTTGGTGTAACAGTAACAAAATCGTGATTGCCCTTGTGCAGTGTTCTGCTGTTTCCGATTCTGGGTTACTTGATTTCCAGGCTGATTCATCTGCTCCTTAATTTGAGTTAGTAGGGATAAAATGTAGACTATCTTACGCTCAAGCTCGTCTAAGCTGCATCTTTGGGTCGTGCAGTTCTGATGGCACAAACATCAGGTCCATATTCCATAAGTTCATCAACAACGCGATTTATTCCTCTATAGGGGCTGAACACAATATTTTTGAGCCTTGTTGTACACGATGCGGCAATAAAGAAAGCCAACACATACTCCAGCAAGCGCTGTCATTTGTCGAAGAAGCTCCTATGTTTTTCGGTCTTCGAAAACAAGGTCGGACAAGGTTCTGTGTAGTTGCCGATAGGCGGATTCAGAGAATTGATTTCCGGTAATCTGAGATTAGCGCGTGGAAGTCACCTTGTAGTCCGTGTGCATATCCCACAAGGTGTAGGCGAATAAATAGAGGGCTTTTCCAAATAACTTGCACCGGGGTTTTCTTCAGTTTTTGTTTGGTTCTGGTAATAAACGCATCACGAGCATCGCCCAGTTGGCAACGCCCCTGCATGTCGCTCGGCCCAGCGATTTCGCACAAGTTTGCCACAGGCTCCATTGAGCTCTTACAATTCACTAACAGCTGCCATACGTTAGCATTTCTCTGGGAGTACTCAAGCTGACTATCATCTATTTCATAATCACGTACAGGGATCAAAGGAGACCCTGAGTGACTTCGCATGTGATTTGAATGGCCGATTGGTTTTTGGCGAATTCCTACCTACAATTACATATTGGTCCAGCGCTTTATCGATGGCATACGGGAGACTAACTATCAGCTCCCCATCCTCTCCAGCAATCAGCTACTCTTGGCAATGCCCTCGAAATGGCTACTCGAATTGAAGCTCAATGCAAACGTTGCCCCCGAGGAACTCTTTTGAATGAAACCCTTAGCCGTCCACAAATGCTTCTATTCTAAGAAGAATTAGGCACAACAGATCAGCAAGCCGACAGCTATTTGCTTCGCCCGAGTTACCAGATTGCCTTAAGTCGAGACGGTGGGAGGTCTATGTACTTTGAATTTTGTCTTATATTTAAATGTATAGATGATTTCCTATGCGGATAAATTCAACAACCAACTGTTTAGGTTGGTGGTACAAGTCAGAATGAATAGGCTTTTATTAAAAATAGTTATCTATGCTTCTATGGTTAGACGATAAAGCTTTTGATCCCGTTAGTTGATGGTCACAGGGTAGAGACGAAAGCCTCATTAGATATTTGTGTATGTCACTATTGTTATTCGTCGGTGTTTACGATCCCGTTCGTTGATATGCACAGGGTAGAGATAAGTTCAAAATGTAAGACAAGGTTGTCGTTGTTATGGTAACTCCTCCCCCCCCTAGTACGAAGTGAGGCCCGTAACAAATGTATGGGTTGAACGAGGAACACTGGCCTATCGTTTGGAACATCTGTATGTATAAAGCTTAGTACACTGACGAAGATAATCTGAAGATAGTTTAATTTTTTAATGCTGCAGATTGTGCTTGTTTGTACAGGTATGTATTATATATTATATAAATTAACAAAACTTGTATTTAATATTTATCATTAGTGTTTATTCTTTGAAGTAAGTTATTTATAAAGGGTTATTGCTCGTCTGTTTAGACGAGGAGTGCGAAATGAACTGAACCTTAAAGATATTTTATTTATTCTTTAAACCTCGGCCAAGTGCCGAAATATGCTGACCATGCAAAGTGCAATGGTCAGCAACCGGATGCGACAATTGCGCAACCCAGACACATGCCGCCTTAGCAGCATATTTTCTGACCACCTATTCATTTTACTAACACGCAGCTAAGTGCTGATGTTAACTCCTCCCTTACTAAGACTAAGGCCGCCCTCGGCCTTACTAATGGCCTCTTTGATTTTCACCTCCAACTCGGATCGACGTCTGCTTTCAAGACGTCGTCGAATTAGGAAAATGATGACCATCCCGACAAGGCCGAGAATTAGGGCACCGCCCGCGCCCCACACCGAACCCCACAAACGCTCATGGCGCATGGACTCGATGTAGTTCAAGTTGCGAAGCGTCAAACCATGGAGGAACGGGAGGCTCAACTTTTCCCTGTACTCGGTCGCATTTAGTTGTACGACTGAAGCCACCAGTGGCTTTCTTCTGAGGACCCCAAGGTTGTTAGTGTAACGAGATCCGTTGATCGTGACGTGGTCGTCAAAGGTCACAAGGAACGTGCCTGTGACTATCTGTTTAAACACGCCTTCTTGCGTCACGTTGGCGGTGACGTCGTTAATGACCACTATGCCTTCATCGATGAACTTGACGGGATCCAGGTGACCCGGGATGGTGATACAATGCGCCTCGGTCTTCATCATTAGTTGTTGCGCACATGTAGTCCGCTCCCTTGCTCGGCAGAATGTAGTTGTGACTGCCCGCTCACAGGAGTCAACAGCGATGGTCTGGTCCGCACACTCCGCCACCACATCGCCCTCACCAAAGTCTAACATTCGGTTGTTGAGCTGTATGGGAAGAATCTTGATCTTTTCACAACCCAATTTGGGAATTGGATGTTTAATTAAAATGTAAAATAAGTCCCTCTCATTAAATATCTTAATTTTAGAAACTGACAGAAGGTCAGCCAAACTTAGCCTAGTGAGCCGCTCGCTGATCACTGCTTTTACGTCGGTCTCGCTCAGGACCGTTGGGTTTATTAAATCTATTTTTGCCAGGGTGATGGTGAGGATCAGGCTCCCCAGCTCATCAATTACAATTCGGTTCCCAACACTGACTGTCTCGTACAAAGCCCCCGCATCAGACGAGCCTTCCTCGTGAATTTTGTTCAAGTAACTGGTCACCTCATCCAAGCGCTCCTGCAGTTTGGAGTTAATCTCTATCTGTCTGTTCTCCGAATCTATCAACTGCCCTTGTCTAAACCTGATCTGTTCCCAATCGTCAAAATCAGGGTTCCCCGCAATCACCTTGATCGCCTTACCCAGGATGTTCAAACTTCTAGCAGTTCTATGGTGTGTTCTAAGAGTCGAGATCAGCATGTCGATTCGTCCCAGGTCGTTTAGAACCGTCCTCTTCATATGGTCCTTAGCTATTAGTCCAAGCAAGTTCCGGGTCTCAGTCACGTAGGTCTCGTAAGTACTGGTGTTTGCCGTGTGGCCAAGGTAGCCGTATCCGTCCCAGAGTGTCATGTCCCCGTCCGTTATCGGTATAAAATTCGATTTGGAGTAATCGTTTATCCTTACTGTCGCGTCCAGTAGTCCAAGTCCGGCCCACGTGAGTAAAAAGTACAAACTAGAAAATGTAAAAATGGTATATAATTCCTTAAAATTTAGTTTTCCAACAGTATGTTAGGGGTGTCACTTGATGTTGTCCTTGTGGACCTCCCTCCCCTTAATAAGAACCGTCGTCCCGAGGTCTGCTTCAACAACCTCCTCGGAACACAGAGGTGAAAGCTTGTTTCCCAAGCGTCTGTTTGACTTCAACCAGACTTTGTCTCCCACCTCATATGCCTTTTGGACTCTGTTCTCATTTACCCGTTCCATAGTTTTCTCCTGCGCTTTCTGAATTCTCTGCCTAACCTCCACCCCTAGTTCAGGCATCGAGGCCCGAACAATCTCGACTGGTTTCTTGTTGGTGACCGAATGCACCGTTCTATATCAGCTATCTGTCTTTCGATCTTGAGACAGCGGGCAATCTCCATTAGTGTACTATGGAAACGCTCCACCTGTCTATTCGACGTGCTGTGTAGAGGTGGTGAATTTACAACATCTATCCCAAAGAATTTTAAAAAGGATTTTATTGTTTCTGAATTCAAGGACCTCTCGTTATCGCAGTAGATCGTTCTTGTGTTTTGAAACGAGTTTATCAACTGAAGGAGCGGTGCCCTAACGTCCACTATGGCCCGTGATGCGATCTGCTGAACTATCGCGAATTTTGAAAATTTATCAATACAGGTCAGAAAAAATTTTCCGCCTGTTGAAAAAACGTCTATGTGCAGGATTTCCCCAACATATCTCGGGACCGGGGTCTCGCCCAGGGCCTGCCTTTTTGGATGTCGCTCATATTTTGCCATAGAGCACGTTTTACAATTTGCCACAAACTCTTTGGCCATACTGCTCATTTTGGGAAAAAAATAGTCCCGCAGTATCTGTTTCACGTTTTCCTGGGCTGCCCTATGAGCTCGATTATGCTCCATAGCGATAATCTCTCCCTGTTCTGTTTTATTTGTTACATCCATTACTTGACACTTACAGTGCCTGAAGGTTGTTGTCGGAAAGGCCTCAACCAGTCTGTGCTGAATGAATGCCAGAATGGGTAATTCGCATTGAATTCCATTCACGACGTCCGCCTTAACCGCGTCTCCTAAGACCCTCATAAGCGCCTCGCGGTGCCTGAATCGGACAATATGTCTAGTCTTCTCCTTAAACAGAACGATGGTTCTGACTGAGGGAGTGTTTGCTTCCTCGATCACGATCTGATTTCGGAAGCAGTTAACCGGTTTGTCGGTGCTCTCGATTGTGTAAGTGAGAGACTGCTCGCTATGAATTGTAGCTGCATCCGATTCTGCCGGTTCTTCTAGAGCCATCACGTTTTGACGTGAGAGGGCGTCGGCCACATGATTCTCTTTGCCGGGTTTGTAAACAATATTTGGCGAGTGTTCGTCGATGAAGGCTTTCCAGCGCTTCAGTTTTGAGTTGGGGTTCTTATCGGACACCGCATAAACAAGCGGTTGGTGGTCGGTAAAAATATTCAGATTTCTTACCCCGTACAAATAATTGCGAAGGCTTTAAAGAGCCCACACAATGGCCAGCAGTTCCCGCTCATTGGTCGCGAAATTTAATTCACAGCCCCTCAAAGTCCGGGAAATCATTGTGATTGGTCGTCCGCCCTGTGACAGTACGGCTCCTAGCCCCAAAGCTGACGCATCCGTTGTTAAGCCGAATGGTTTTTTAAAATCAGGGTATGCCAGCATAACGTCTTCAGACGCGAGAATACTCTTAAGTGCACTAAAAGCCTCCAGCTGTCTCCGATCAAGGCTAATTTTTACTTTGCGAGAGTGGTTAGTTCCCACTTTCCCATTGTCGCCCTTCAATATTTCAGTCAAAGGTCGCGCGATTGAAGCGAAGCCCCTAATAAAGCACCTATAGTAGCTAGCAAGTCCCAGAAATGACCTTAGTTCAAACAGGGTCGTTGGTGGCAGAAATCTCTCGATTGCCTGCACTTTTTCCGGCGCGGTTCGTAGTCCGCCTCTGCAAACAATGAAGCCCAGGTACTCCACACTTTTTTTGAAGAATCTAGATTTTTCCCTGGAAACCCTCATTCCTGCTTCATAGAGATTTTTCAGAACCTGTTCCACATCTTTTATGTGATCTTCTTTTGTTCGAGATAAGATTATGATGTCGTCGACATACACGTAGCATATCTTCCTTATGAGTTCCCGGAGAACATCATCAATTGCTCTCTGAAAAATGCTGGGGGCGTTTTTCAATCCAAACGGAAGTCGGCAAAATTCGTACTTCCCGTTGTTCACAGAGAATGCCGTCTTTTCTCTGTCTTTCTCCGCCAGTTCGAACTGGTGGAACCCCGAGTTCAAATCCAATGTGGTGAAGTACTCAGCGTTTCCTATATTTGACAATATCAATGAGATTGACGGAATATGATATTTGTCGTCCACTGTCTTTTGATTCAGTTTCCTAAAATCAATCACTAATCTTTTTTTCTTGCGGCCGGACTCGTCCACGCCTTTTTTATCGACAACCCATATAGGGTTATTATAAGGGGATTTTGAGGGCCGGATTATGCCGTCTGCTAGAAGTTGTTTAACCTCTGCATTAACAAAGTCCGCAACCCCCATGGGGTAGGGGTATAATTTTGAATATACCGGATCCCCGTCTGTGCGAATGGTCGCCACCGTATTTATATTGTATGGTAACGCTCTATTCGGGTCGGCAAACGCCTTTTCCCTATCATTTATCATTTTATTAAATGAATCTCTGACGGCCGCTGGCACGTCAGCATCGTCAATTCTCAAGTGGTTCACATCTTGATACCCTTGGAACTGAACTTCCTCTGAGCCGGTCTTGTATTTCACTATCCCTGACTCCAGATTTGGGCTGGCTCCAACCTCTATTAGGAGATCGAGCCCAATGATGCCATCAAATGTTGAGAGGTCCTTCAGGACAAAAAAATAGGCTTTTTTCCCGAAGAGATGGATTGGACACTTTTCAGTTATCCTGGTAAAACCATGTATAGATTTTATCTTGAAGGGGCTTTATATAACTTTTTGAGGCCCCAGTATCTAATAATAATTTTAGTGGTTTCCCTCCCAGGCTCCGTGTGATGAACGCGAGCCGGGATTTTGCTCTAAAAAATTGCATGTTTCAGATTCTGATAAATCATCTGCAATTTCTTCAGCCTCGGATTGGGACCGTGGCTGGTAATCCTGCTCAGGCGTGTGGTCTTGGACCACATGATTTGCTCTCTTGTTAGAGCGCATCGAATAATTGCCCTGTCTATCTTGCGATTTTCTATTCGCTTGAGTGATTTGTCTGAAACGCGAGGAAGAATCCACTTCCATAGGTTCCGGTGCCTGCATCTGAGTTCTCTGGGATTGAGGGCGCTGACCCGAGCCGCTTCCTGACTCTCCAGTCTTCCCTTTACTTTGACCCTTGTGAAAGTGTGGGTTTTTGCCTTGAGAATCTTGATTTGGTCTGTTATTCTGAGAGAAGTGTCTCTGTGACTTCTCCTCAGTGTGTTTTACAAAACTTGACACAAATCTATACTGGTTATCGCTCATTTCAGCCTCTTGTGCCAGAGCGAGTGCCGTGGCCAAGTCTTTTGGCTGGGCGGGGAATACGGCTGCCTTGAGATGTCTCTTCAGGCCGGCTATAAAAATATGCAGTGCATCTTCCCTAAACTTTTCGTTCAATGTGGCTACTGCTGCAGTGTCATGTGTCATTATTGTTTTGTTGGTCAACAAATTGAGTTTTTTGTCGACCTCGTCATAAAATTGTAGGAGTGTTTTTTCTCCCTGCCTCAACAGACTCAACTCTTGTTGGATCACTCTAATGGGAGTCTTGTCCGCGTACGTAAAGTCCAGTCTTGCAATCACCGCATCGAAATTCAACACCGTGTTGTATGATGCCAGAACCGCGTCTGCGGCTCCCCTTATTTTGTTCCTAATTATTCCTACCGCTTGGTAATGACGTGAGCTGCCAACATGGGGTCTAAATACTTCGTAGGCTGCGTTTGCTGCCTGCCGCCATGAAACGTAAGTTTCCTGTTTCCCTTCAAATTCTGGCACTGACTTCACCATATCCAGTGGCTCATCACATCTCACATCTTGTTCAATGGTAACGGGCTTGAAAACCTCAATTGGTCCAATTGTGGATGCCACACTAAATGTGTCTGTAATCGCTTTAAGCTTTTCGTCAAATACCTTTTCCTGATGTGTGAGCGCGGCAGTAACCGCCGTTTCAACTAATCTTACTAAGTAGTCCCGCTTGGCTCTTTCTTCGACATCTCTCTGATCTCTATTTATCTGCTCCTGTCGTGTCAGCGCGGCGGTGACCTGCTCTTCCACCACTTTAGCTAAATCTTTGTTATTCATTTTCATTCTTTCTAAATCTCTACGTGCCGCTTCCTCTTCACTATCGTTTGAGAACAATCTGGCCCTTGGCATTAGACTAACACTAGGGAATTAAAGCACTATAAGAACCTCTTCCTCACCAGCCCATGCAAATATGCTCAAACTTTGTGTTTGTTTGTTTTTTTTTTTTTTTATTAAAAATCAAAGCAAGATCGACAAACGGCTCACTTACATGCAGTTCATGATCATGGGCGACAGGGCTGGCTTTGTGTGGTGGCGTTGCGGGGTCGGCCGTCGTTGGTCTGCTGGTGGCGTTGCGGGTGTCCGGTGTCGTTAGTATGCTCGCTGCTTGGTTGCTGGCTTGCTTGTTGTTGTTGAATTCTTTTTTTACTCACTCAGCGCCGTCTACGCTGGGGTTTTTTTTTCTGGTGATTTAGAGAGAAAAACCTTGTATTTTTGCGAGGTTTTTATCTTTCTCTCTTTTTTTCTTTTATCGAAATTCCGATTTCCAAAATTGTTTTTTTTTTTTTTTGGAATAATTTTAGCACTTGCTTTTTTTTTAAGTTTCGATTTCCAATTTTTTTTGGAACAATTTTGGCACAAATTAACACTTCCCGCCGGCTTTTATTATTTTAATAATTTTTCCAAGTGTTTCTACTTGGGCGCGTTTGCGTTTAGTCTTTTTATTTTTTTTTAATCGTTCGATTTTGGGTTGTGTTTTTTTTATTTAATTATTCTGTGGATTTTACACGTTGGGCGCCAATTAACAAAACTTGTTTTTAATATTTATCATTAGTGTTTATTCTTTGAAGTAAGTTATTTATAAAGGGTTATTGCTCGTCTGTTTAGACGAGGAGTGCGAAATGAACTGAACCTTAAAGATATTTTATTCATTCTTTAAACCTCGGCCAAGTGCCGAAATATGCTGACCATGCAAAGTGCAATGGTCAGCAACCGGATGCGACAATTGTGCAACCCAGACACATGCCGCCTTAGCAGCATATTTTCTGACCACCTATTCATTTTACTAACACGCAGCTAAGAGCTGATGTTAACTTATATATTTGTGGCATGATGAATTTTACATTTTTTGACATTTAAAATATTTTGACTGTTAATATCTTATCGCTGTTAGGCATAATTTCTAGTTGACATTTATTGTAGTTTATTTTGGTATGCATTTTGTTTGACTTAATTTTGTTTATGTCTTATATATGTTTGAATTATAGCTTTTTCTGATTTGTTTCTTTTTATTTGTTCAGTTGAAGATTTTAGTTGATAGCCTTATAAGTAATTACATAGGTAGTTTGTTTACAGACAATGAAATAATCTTAATATTAATACTAATTTTACTGAATACAATTTCTTTTTGCTTGAATATTGGTATTTTTAGGGGAATTTCATTATTCCTGAATTTTATCTTACTTCTAACAATCGGTACAGCTTTTCGGTATTTAGTAAAGTGAAATTTTGTAATCTTTAATGTTTCTGAATCTCAAACTTATTAATTTCTTAATTTTTTTTTATTTTTTATCTTATATTTATTATACTGTTGCGTTAACAGCTGATTTTAAAAAGGTTAATCACTTAAAGCGACAACAGAAACGGCGGACATCGCACAAAGCGACGACAGAAAAGCGGACATCGCACAAAGCGGAATAAATAATGCGACAATTGTCGATCTGTATACTTTGCGTTATTTTACACTTCTTTTTCTAACTCTGATTTACCTTTGTTTTTTTTATCTCTCAATCTTAATATATACCTTGTACCTCCAAAACGAATTTGCTTAGTTTTTTTAGTCTGCTATTTGAGTTCGGCAAACCTTCATCACCTTCTGTGCAGATTTTTTTGTAAATTAAACATATTGCCAAAATAAAGAACGGAATTGTTTATTTTCGGTCGGGTCTTTATCTGGAGCAGCTAAGGGGACCCTCGACGCCGCCTCGGTCGGAAGAATCACCGCAGGCCGCATCATATTTTAAGGCAGTTTGGAGCTCCGTCAAGGCGCAGCAATTACCAACATATTTTTGGTGCCTCCTGTGAGGAACGTCTGCTTAAGCTGTTTTTATCTGGATTTGGACTTTGGTTTACGAGTTGATTGACTACTGGATCTGACGAGAATTTCTGGAGAGAAGTCTGCCCGAGTAGTGCTTATGCAAAGTCATTTCGCTGAGTAAGTACGGTTTGACATAGACATTGTGGTTAGGTTTGCAACATGGCGGAAAATTTAATGAGTGTAATTTTCGAGCAAGACGCACTGCTGAGTTCGTTGAAAAGATCATTACAAAGATGTAAAGCTAAAGATGATGCGTCGTTAAGAACGGAAACCCAACTGGAAGTCAGACTTGAATCCCTAGCTGGATTACATGCCGATTTTAAACGCAACCACCAATTACTTATGCGAGAAGCAGACAACGAGCAAGTGAAGGTCGAATATATCAATAAGGAATCCAGAGATATCTTTGAGGAAACCTATATAGATGGAGTAGCAGAACTCCGTGGTGAGCTCTATGCACAACGTGATCGGCACTTGACAGCATCCACCGCGTTCAATGATACACACATGGAGCAATCTATTCGGCCCATATATGAAGCAGAGGAAGTCAAGTTACCAGTAGTAAAATTACCAGTCTTTAGCGGGAAATTTGTGGATTGGCCTGCATTTAAAGAAGTGTTTCTAGCTCGAGTTCACAATTGTACAAGACTGACAGATTTGCACAGATTCCACTACTTGAAGGATTCCTTAGCAGATGAAGCAGCAAAAGATATTCAACATCTAACAATAATTGAGTCCAATTATCAAGTCGCATGGGATATGCTAACCAATTTGTACAATAATAAACGAGTTTTCTTTCAACACTTTATGGAAATCTTCGATAATCAATCAATAGTTCAGCACAATAATCCGGGATCGCTGAAGGAATTCATTCAAACTTGTAGGTCGTGTGTGAACTCATTGCAGAAAGTGGGAGTAGATCTTCAACAGCAAAATATAATTCTTGTCTACTACATGACGAAGAAATTGCCCGTCCAAATTAGAGTCGACTGGGAGCGGTCTTTGTCAAGCACGCAGGATTTACCTTCTTTTGATCAACTTTGTACTTATCTCGATACCCAATACCGAACCATGATTACGTCAGATTCGGGTAGTAGTGAAGCGGTGTCGTCGACTGAGTGCAAAGGTCCAAGACGTGGCACACAGGGTGCACGTATCAACCAAAAAAGTGTCAAATCCTCGTTTGCTGCCCATCGGGTAGCTGTTTGTATAATCTGTGGGAACGAAGGGCATCCCATCAGAGAATGCAAAATCTTCGGTAATATGAACGTAGCGGATCGGAAGGCAGCCGTTTCAAAACATCGGCTGTGCTATAACTGTTTGGGGATCGATCATCAAGTGGCTGCATGTGGCAGTCGACGAAATTGCGGAAAGTGTGCTCAGAGACATCACACCCTCATCCACCTGGATAAAATGCGCAGTCCTACGAATGCGCCCAGGGAGAACGCTTCTACGAGTCAGGACACGGGTACTCAAAAAATGTCAACAAACATGATTAGTGGTTCAGATGCGGATTGGCTAGCGGCCAAACAAGAAGTAGTATTGCCAACGGCAATGGTGACCATCAACACAGCAGATGGTCAAGCTTTGCGATTTCGTGCCTTTTTGGATCAAGGCTCACAAGCATCGTTTGTATCAGAAAACGTTGCTCAGCAACTTCGACTCCCACGGCAGAAGGTATTTGTCAAAGTCAGTGGATTGGCGAGTGCGAGAGTTGCAAATGTATCGACAGCAATCAATATACAGTTAGGGTCTGTGTATGATAATCAGGTAACATATAATGTAAACGCCTATGTGTTGCCGAAGGTAAGCCATCGAATGCCAGAACGGCAAATATCGAAATTGAATTGGAAACAGAATGTTCTAGAAAATTTAGCTGATCCTAACTATTTTATACCAGGTGATATCGATGTGTTGCTAGGGAACGACATCTACGACGAATTGGTCTTAAGCGAAATACACCGAGCACCGAGCGGATCTCCCATCGCGCAAAACACCAGGTTGGGATACATTATTTCAGGCAAAGTCAAACAATCTTCAATTACATCACATTCTGTACGGTTAAGTCCAGATGATGCCTCCGAAGAATTAAACCAGTTATTATGCAGATTCTGGGAATTAGAACAGAGTGGTGAAACATCTCCAGATTTCTCGCTAGAAGAGAAATGGTGTGAAGATGTCTTTTTGAAAACTCACAAACGTCTCACCTCAGGAAAATACGAGGTTCGATTGCCTATTTTGACTCAACTAGATCCAAATAAAACGATTGGAGATTCATATCGGCCAGCTTTAAAACGATTATGTTACTTGGATCGGAGGCTAAGAGCAGATGAAAACTTAGAGAAGGTGTATACAGCTACAATTAACGAATATTTACAACTAAACCAAATGAAATTAGTTACAAATTACAAAAATCATATTAAAAATAATTTAGTGAAGGGAGTGAGTCACTGTTATTTACCTCATCATCCCGTCATCAAGGAGTCATCGTCAACAACAAAGATGAGAGTCGTTTTTGACGGATCGATGAAGACAAGTAATGGTCGATCGTTAAATGAAATATTATCGATTGGTCCTAAATTACATGTTGAGCTATCGGCAGTTCTTATTAACTGGCGTGCCTTTAAATATGTTTTCATCGCAGATGTAGAGAAGATGTACCGATGCATCAACGTCAATGAGGAGGATGCTCAATATCAGCGGATCCTGTGGAAAGATATCGACAGCGAGCACGTCAAGGAATTTTATTGTTCAACAGTCATGTTTGGTACTAGCTGCGCCCCATTTTTAGCCATGCGTGTGATGCAACAACTAGCAACTGATGAGGAAAAGAACTATCCACTTGCATCAAATGTAGTCAGACATCAAATGTATGTGGATGATGTTCTTACTGGAGCGAATACGATTTGTGCAGCAGAGAAACTGAAGAATGAGGTTATTGGCATGCTGCGTAGTGGAACTTTCGAGCTAAGAAAGTGGGCCACAAACTGTCCAGACCTTTTACATAACATTCCTCACGCTCATCAAGAAACAAAGGGATTACTCGAATTGTATTCAGATACAACTATACGTACATTGGGAATTTATTGGAGCCCAACAGAAGACGAATTTCGGTTTAATATTAATTTTGATATTCCAAAGGGTGTACCAACGAAAAGGATCATGTTGTCTACTATCGCACGTTTGTTTGATCCACTGGGTTGGTTGAGCCCAGTTATTGTTATAGCTAAAATGATGATGCAGAACTTATGGAAATCTAAATTGAGTTGGGATGACCATGTTCCAAATTCTGTTCAAAGAGATTGGAATAAATTTGTTGAAGAATTACCTAAAATATCTCGAATACATATACCCCGATACATTTCAGATGGGTCATCACATATGCCGGCCGAATTGCATATTTTTTGTGATGCATCTTCTCGAGCCTATGGAGCGGCAGCATATTTACGAACATCAACAAATCATAACAAATATAATGTAAACCTGTTACTATCAAAATGTAAAGTAAGTCCAATCAAGCCACAACTTACTATACCTAGAGCCGAATTGTGTGCGGCTGTAGTTGCTGTTAAAATTTTTAAAAATCTAAAACAAAATCTGCGAATTCATGTCAATTTAACAAAAACTATTTTTTGGTCAGATTCGATGATTGTTCTCAGTTGGATCCGAGGAGATGCATCTAAATGGAAACTGTTCGTGTCTAATCGGATCAATAAAATATTAGAGGAATCCAGAAGCGAGCAATGGTATCATGTCCGTTCCGAGGACAATCCTGCAGATTTGCTAAGTCGAGGACTTGAGGTAACTAAGCTGGAGTCATGTAATCTGTGGTGGCATGGACCCGAATGGTTACAGAAGTCTGAAGTGAATTGGCCAGCAACTACCCTTTATCAGCACCCGACAGAAGATGTCGACAATGAGATACGAAAAATTTCAATTTTTACTGTTTCCACTGAATTAAACGAATTCTCAATACTATATCGATACTCATCTTATACTCGCTTGATACGAATAGTGGCATATGTAAGGAGATTCATCCAAAATTGTCGTCTGAAGCAAACTGAACGACAAATAGAATGGCTCACTATACCGGAACTAGAAAGTAGTTTGAAATGCATTATGAGATTCGTACAAATGAGTTCTTTTAACTCAGAATGGAATGCTTTGTCTTCAGGAAAATCTATATTAAAAGGAAGCATGTTGTTATCTTTAAATCCATATTTTGATACAAAAGATCAATTGATACGGCTTGGAGGACGTCTACGAGATGCATTGTTGCCCATGGAGGAACGACATCCTATTATTCTACCGTATAAGCATCATGTCACAATGTTGGTGATTCAGTATAGCCATGCAACAACTCTTCATGGAGGAGCTGCTCTTACTCTGAATCACATCAGAAAAAGATTTTGGATTTTAAACGGTCGAAATGCCGTTCGTTTTGCAATACACAAATGCTTGACCTGCTATAGACTAAAACCTCGATATGCTAGCCAACAAATGGGAAACCTGCCTGCAGTACGCGTTCGACCAGCGAGAGCCTTCTCATCCATTGGGGTAGATTACGCTGGACCCCTAAACATATCACCCTCTAAAGGACGAGGACGCACCTCAACGAAAGGATATGTAGCTGTCTTCATTTGCTTAGTTACAAAGGCAATACATCTGGAACCGGTTAGCGACCTCACCTCAGATGCATTTTTAGGATGTTTCTACAGATTCATTGGTAGACGAGGATTATGCAGCGATGTCTATAGTGATTGCGGCACTAAGGCTTACAAGGCATTTATCTCTAAATCAGTTCTTCCCATTTTACAAGACAAAGGCATATCATGGCATTTTAACCCACCGTCCGCACCACATTTCGGTGGATTGTGGGAAGCAGGAGTTAAGTCTATGAAGTACCATCTTAAGAGAACTATTGGCGAACGAGTGCTGACATTTGAAGAATTGTCAACTGTGTTAGCTCAAATAGAGTCATGTTTAAACTCCAGACCTTTGTGTCCTATGTCTAATGACACTGAAGACTTGATGGTCTTGACGCCTGGACACTTCTTGATTGGAGATGCGTTAATAGCACCGCCTACCCCAGAGTTAAATAATATAAGCTTGGTGAATCGCTGGAAAAATTGTCAGTTTTTGGTACAACAATTTTGGAAACGATGGAGCTCAGAATATTTGTCTCGATTACAACGTAGGCCAAAATGGCTGGAAGCTGTGCAAAATTTGCAAGTCGGCGATGTAGTCATAATAAAGGATGAGCGGTTCCCCACTAACAAGTGGCCTCTTGGTCGAGTCATAGAAACACATACAGGTTCCGATGGATTAGTTAGAGTTGTTTCACTAAAAATGAATAGTGGAATTATAAAACGACCAGTTGCGAAACTTTGTCCATTACCTGTCCAAGAAATTTGGTCTTGCGGCAGCTTAACCACATAGTGTTTATGTTAAATTGTACTTATATACTTTCAGCTTTGATTCTTGTAAAACAGCAAAAATTGGGCTTCCCTTATCTACGCATGGTTTGAGTTTGATGACTCTGGAGATCATCAAAGAGGGGAGAATGTTGGGTTAACAGCTGATTTTAAAAATGTTAATCACTTAAGGCGACAACAGAAACGGCGGACATCGCACAAAGCGACGACAGAAAAGCGGACATCGCACAAAGCGGAATAAATAATGCGACAATTGTCGATCTGTATACTTTGCGTTATTTTACACTTCTTTTTCTAATTCTGATTTACCTTTGTTTCTCTCAATCTTAATATACCTTGTACATCCAAAACGAATTTGCTTAGTTTTTTAGTCTGCTATTTGAGTTCGGCAAACCTTCATCACCTTCTGTGCAGATTTTTTTGTAAATTAAACATATTGCCAAAATAAAGAACGGAATTGTTTATTTTCGGTCGGGTCTTTATCTGGAGCAGCTAAGGGGACCCTCGACGCCGCCTCGGTCGGAATAATCACCGCAGGCCGCATCATATTTTAAGGCAGTTTGGAGCTGCGTCAAGGCGCAGCAATTACCAACAATACCTTTGTTGTTTTTAACGTAAACTTTTCCAAATTTATTAAGGTATTAAGGTATATTATACTAATATTATTTATATTCAGAAGTTTTTTTAAACAAAATATATTATATAATATATATATTTTTGTCTTAATGGCTCTTTTTTTTGTTTTTAATAATTCAATTTCATTTGTTTTTATTTTTGTAGTTGTCAGTTTAAAGTCTTATTTTGTTTAGGTCGTGTTCGATGTTGATGTGAAGTCCTGATCTGTAATGTTGCTACCCTTATTGACTATTCTATTAATATTCCTTCTTATCTTTGATTTATGAAGTGTTTGCTTTTTCTTAGTTAGCCAACGTTGGGCCTGCGTCAGCGTGAACTATTTGTTGAGTAAATCTTGCCGTTAATTTATTCCCTCTTTTTTCTTTTCTGTATATAGTTTGATTTGGGGTAACCGGGAGTGATTCGTGTCTATCCTCGTTAAGTTTTTGTATTTTAGTTATTTTTGCCTGATCTACATGTTTCTTAATTTTAGGGTATAGGTCTTTACGAAATGTATTTAATTTAGTCGGATAGTCATGATAGTTATCAAATGTAATATTTTTATTAAAAAGATGGGTTCTTTCCGAGAAAAGTTCGAATGGAGTTAATTTAGTAGCAGAATGGACTGCGTTATTATATGTGAATAATGTTTCTGATAAAATTTCCTCGTGATTGCATTCGAGCTTTTTTTTGGATTTTCGATCTATAATGATTCTATAGATTTCGCTCAACTGGAGCATTGCTTGAGAATCGCTGAAACGAAGTAGTGTGTAAATCTATGTTATATTGTGAACAAAAACTTTTGAAAAGGTTAGATTGAAATTCGGAACTTTGGTCGCAAATAAGTTTTTTTTGGTATGCCAAAATTTTGAATAAATTGCAAAGTAGTCCTCGTGATATTTATAGTATCCCTGGTTGGGATCAAATAAGCTGCCGCAAATTTTGAGAACTTATCTATTATTGTAACCACGTCTCGGCCGTTAATAGTATACAAGTCCGTGTGTACTATATTTAATGATCCATCCGGGGTTTCTGTTATTTGATAGGCTTGTTTAGGTGGGTTTCAGTCATATTTCAAAGTCTTGCATACATTACAGTTTTGAATTATCTGTTTTACTTCTTGACTCATGTTTGGGAAATATAACTCTCTTTTGAGTTTTAGTGTCACTTCATCCGACCCTCTGTGATTTGAATTTTCGTGTTGCGTACGAATTTTTTCTTTTTGGTTGTCGATGCTTATCAGGTCTGTTAACAATATCTTGCATTTAACAAGTTTATAAATATTACTGTGAGGAAAATATTGTGAGTACGCCTTCTGAATTAAATTAAATATTCTGTCTGTTGTATATACTGCGCAGATTTTGTTGGGTTTTAGAAGAATTTTTAATGTTTTGGCTATGCTTTCTAAGTTGAACTCTGGGTTTATGATTGTTCGTCGTACTTAAATTTTAAAAGGGACTATTGTAAAGGACTCGGAGTTCGGCCCTTCTGCAAGGATCAATTGAAGTCTGAAATCATTAAGTGGTTTCTCTGAGATGTGAATATTGTCGTTTAGTTGTTCTGAATGAAACGTAAAACTCGTACTCTAGTAGTTTAAGTCTCCAGCGGACAAGTTTACTGCCCGGTTCTTTAAAATTCATTAACCAAATCAGGGGTCGATGGTCTGTAACGATTTTGAATTTTTTGCCAAATAAATATGGTTTAAAATATTCAGCATTTGTTTCTCTGCTGTAATATAATTCTGCTCGGTATCGTTCAAAGTTTTGCTGGCCAAGGATACAGGCTTGTCGCTTTCGAAACTGCCTTGAGACAGTACCGATCCCAATGCTATATTGTAGTCAGAAGAAATTGTTTAGGAAAGTGTGGATATTGTAGGATAGGATCATTACATAAAAGAGTTTTGCATGTTTCGAATGTATCGACGAAATTTTGGTCAATTTTAATCGTCTTCTTTCCTTTCATTTGTGCTGTTAAGTGTTTGGTTATCCTTGCGAAATCACGAATAAACTTTCTGTAGTATCCTAGCAATCCTAAAAGTGATTTAATTTCCTTCCTTGTTTTGGGGAGTGTAAAATTTTTTATTGCTGTTAATTTGTTTGGGTTAGGCTTAATGCCATCAGCTGAATTAACATGTCCAAGGTATTCGATTTCTTTTCTTAAAAATTCTGTTTTGTTAACTTGCAGCTTGAGGTTTGTGGACTTAAGTTTGGAAAAAATCTTATGTAGGTCTTGCATATGCTCTTGCAGTAAAGATGAGAAAGTTATAATACCGTCTAAATATATTAAACAACATTTGCCAATTAATTCCTTAAACACATTATCCATCACTCGCTGAAATGTTGCTGGAGCGTTCGTTAATCCGAAGGGCATTCTGGCAAATTCGTAATGGCCACCTTCCCCTAAAAACCGGTTTTTGCCATGTCTTCGGCAGTCATTTCGATTCGATAATAGCCACTAGCCAGATCTAAAGCGGATAAATAAGTGTATTTTCCTAGTTTATCGAGAACATCGGTAATAACTGGCATAGGATATCTATCTTTAACTGTTTTTTCATTTAGTTTTCTGAAGTCCACCACTAATCTACATTCTTTTTTTAAGTTTTTATCCTGTTTTTTAGGGACCAACAAACTAGTGCGCTCCAAGGTGAATAACTATCTCTAATAATGTTCATTCTTTAACATCAGCTTTATCTGTGCGCATGCCCCAACGGAGGAGAAGGACGACGCCATCAAGGATGCCTTCTATACACAACTAGACCGAGTGTATAGCCGCTGCCCGTCGCATGACATTAAGATCCTACTCGGGGATTTTAATGCCAAAATCGGACGGGAACGCGTCTTTGGAGCAACCGTTGGACACCACAGCCTACATGAGTCTACCTCGGAAAATGGGCTTAGGCTTATAGGTTTTGCTGCTGCGCACAATATGATAGCGAGTAGTACAAGATTCCGTCACCTCAACATCCACAAAGCCACCTGGCTGTCACCTGATCGTCTGACCTGCAACCAGATTGATCATGTTGTGATCGATGCAAGATATGCGTCTAGCATTCTTGATGTGAGATCGTGTCGGGGTCCTAACATCGACCCTGACCACTACCTTGTCGCAGCCAAGGTTCGCGCACGGTTGTGTGCCAAGAAAGCTTGACATCGGAAAGCTGCAGTCACAACAGCACAGGGATGCCTTCTCAACTCGACTCTCCGGCCGACTTGGCCAGCTCACTCCAACGCCTACAAATACTTCAGATATGTGGACGTACATATCTACCGCCATTAACACTTCTGCTGTCGAAACCCTTGGATTCCAACGTCCTCCAAAACGGAATCCATGGTATGATCAGGAGTGTCGGGATGCGACTGCTGCAAAGAACGCTGCATACAGGCGGACGCTGCAAGCAGGAGCTACACGAGCAGTGGTGAATATTTATAGGATGCAGAGAAGAGAGGAGAAGCGCCTTTTCAGGAGGAAGAAGCAGGAGATGGAAAGGGTTGAGTGTGAGAAGTTGGAGAACAGCAGGAGCAGGAATGATGCCCGCGACTTTTACAGGAGGGTCAAACGCATGACTCAAGGGTATAAGTCTGGATCGCTTGCCTGCAGGAGTGATGATGGAAATCTTGTCACAGATGCAGAGACCGTACTGAGATTATGGAGGGACCACTTTGAAAGTCTTTTGGCTGGAGACAACCAAGAGTCCGATGAAGAAGATCCACTAACCCCAATCAGAGAAGATGGTGTTGAAGTTCCCATCCCTAACTATACGGAAGTCGAAGTCGCCATAAAGCAACTTAAAAACAATAAATCCGCGGGAGTGGACGGCTTACCGGCTGAATTGTTTAAGGCTGGAGGCGATGAGTTGGTAGGGTGCATGCACCAGCTCATTTGCAACGTATGGTCAGCGGAAAGTATGCCCAATGATTGGAGTCTCAGTATGATCTGCCCCATTCTGAAGAAGGGTGATGCAACACAACGCACCAACTATCGTGGCATCAGTCTTCTCCCCGTCGCAAATAAGGTTCTCACGACCGTAATGTGTGAGAGACTTAAGCCATATGCTGAAGCATTGATTGGACCGTATCAATGCGGCTTTCGTCCTGGCCGGTCCACAGTCGACCAGATCCTGGAGAAAACGTATGAGAACCAAATCAACACCTACCGCCTGTTTGTTGATTTTAAAGCTGCTTTTGATAATCCACGGCGAGGTTGCCTGTACACCACCATGTCTGAGCTTGGTGCATCGGGTGGGCACAATATTGGGACAGAAATGTGTCCAGCTCCTTGGTTACGCTGATGATATTTATATTATTGGCCGTACCAAGTAAAGTTGGTCTAGCGGTGAATATGAGCAAAACAAAGTTTATGGTGTGCAGTAACAGAGAGTCGCGGCGTCTTGATTCTCATCTCACTGCTGGAGACTATGATTTTGAGTTGGTCAAGGACTTTGTCTATTTAGGAACTGCAGTGACCAGCAACAACGATGTCAGCCTGGAGATCAAACGAAGGATCACGCTTGCCAACTGGAGTTACTTTGGGCTCAGTAGGCAAATGAACAGCAGAGCCCTCTCTCGAAAGTCGAAGCTAACCGTTTACAAGGCACTGATCATCCCAGTGCTTCTATATGGTGCGGAAGCCTGGACAGTGACGCAGTCAGATGCAGCTGCTCTGGGTGTCTTCGAGAGAAAAATCCTTCGCAAGATCTTCGGACCTGTTTGCGTTGGCGAAACCTATCGTATCAGGTGGAATGACGAGCTGTATGAGCTTTACGACGATGTGGACATAGTCAAGCGAATCAGTATTCAGGGACTTCGCTGGCTTGGTCACATCGCTCGTATGGAAGCAACAACTCTACCTCGATCAGTCTTCGATGCGGTAGTTGGCGGGCAACGTAGGAGAGGAAGGCCACGCGCACGTTGGAGGGATCATATGGACGAAGTTCTGGCGACGCTTGGTGTCACCAACTGGCGCAGTCGCGCACAGGACAGAGAGGCGTGGAGGCAAATCGTGCATCACGCTCTACAGAATGGGGCAGATCATACTGAGACTCCAATCATTGGGCATACTTTCCGCTGACCATACGTTGCAAATGAGCTGGTGCATGGACCCTACCAACTCATCGCCTCCAGCCTTAAACAATTCAGCCGGTAAGCCGTCCGCTCCCGCGGCTTTATTGTTTTTAAGTCGCTTTATGGCGACTTCGACTTCCGTATAGTTAGGGATGGGAACTTCAACACCATCTTCTCTGATTGGGGTTAGTGGATCTTCTTCATCGGACTCTTGGTTGTCTCCAGCCAAAAGACTTTCAAAGTGGTCCCTCCATAATCTCAGTACGGTCTCTGCATCTGTGACAAGATTTCCATCATCACTCCTGCAGGCAAGCGATCCAGACTTATACCCTTGAGTCATGCGTTTGACCCTCCTGTAAAAGTCGCGGGCATCATTCCTGCTCCTGCTGTTCTCCAACTTCTCACACTCAAGCCTTTCCATCTTCTGCTTCTTCCTCCTGAAAAGGCGCTTCTCCTCTCTTCTCTGCGTCCTATAAATATTCACCACTGCTCGTGTAGCTCCTGCTTGCAGCGTCCGCCTGTATGCAGCGTTCTTTGCAGCAGTCGCATCCCGACACTCCTGATCATACCATGGATTCCGTTTTGGAGGACGTTGGTATCCAAGGGTTTCCACAGCAGAAGTGTTAATGGCGGAAGATATGTACGTCCACATATCTGAAGTATTTGTAGGCGTTGGAGTGAGCTGGCCAAGTCGGCCGGAGAGTCGAGTTGAGAAGGCATCCCTGTGCTGTTGTGACTGCAGCTTTCCGATGTCAAGCTTTCTTGGCACACAACCGTGCGCGAACCTTGGCTGCGACAAGGTAGTGGTCAGGGTCGATGTTAGGACCCCGACACGATCTCACATCAAGAATGCTAGACGCATGTCTTGCATCGATCACAACATGATCAATCTGGTTACAGGTCAGACGATCAGGTGACAGCCAGGTGGCTTTGTGGATGTTGAGATGACGGAATCTTGTACTACTCACTATCATATTGTGCGCAGCAGCAAAACCTATAAGTCTAAGCCCATTTTCCGAGGTAGACTCATGTAAGCTGCGCTGTCCAACGGTTGCTTCAAAGATGCGTTCCCGTCCGATTTTGGCATTAAAATCCCCGAGTAGGATCTTAATGTCATGCGACGGACAGCGGCTATACACTCGGTCTAGTTGTGTATAGAAGGCATCCTTGATGGCGTCGTCCTTCTCCTCCGTTGGTGCATGCGCACAGATAAAGCTGAAGTTAAAGAATTTGGCAACTACTCGGATCGTCGCAAGTCTCTCGTTTACGGGTGTAAGCTGTGAGACTTGATTTCGTAGCATGGCTCCTACGACGAATCCACAACCAAGCTCGTGCCTATCAGTATGACAGCTGTAGTATATGTCACAATTTCTTTGCTTCTTGCATTCCATTCCGTTCCATCGTATTTCCTGAATAGCCGTAATGTCAGCTTTTAAATTGCTGAGAGTATCCACTTGTTGCTGAGTGGCACCAGTTCTGTACAATGTGCGTACATTCCAGCTGCATACTCTCAAATCATTATCCTTTTTGAAAATGCCGTGCTCATCTACGTTGTTCGGGTATCTATCCGAGGCTCCTCTTGCATTCTTCACTGATGTGATATTTTCCTTGGGTGGATATCAAGTCCTACGCAAAAACCGAATTTAAGGATGAGGATCCCGCCGTGCACTTTGGTTTATAACTCAACGGATGCTAAGTTACAATCCAGGGAAAACCACGTGGAGGTAGTGCATCGACTTGAAAAAAACAGGGACAAGGATCACACTGACGCCCACCAAGTTGAACGCAGTCGGTAGCTTTACCTTGTATACTTTCCCCCAATTTCCCCCAATTGTGATTTTACCAAATCAATTTCTGCTCCTATTTGCTGAATTATATCCATGCCAATCACTCCGTCAAAGGTATTGTGAAATTTGAACAATAAAAAGGAAAAATTTCCAGACGTGTTAAGGAGATCTAAGCAAGCTGTTTTTCGTTTCGTTTTATTTATAAATAAAATAAATAAAGTCTCTTCTTAAGCCGCTCTCTAAAAAGTGCTGCGCTTGCGCAGACTTGCTTTGCTTTAGCGTTCGCTTTTGTACAGCTGTAACACTCTTATACAAACCTACAGTGGGCCAGGATTGAAAAACAACCATAGAAAATCGGTTCACCAATCTGTCCACTACGACAACCACAATGACCAACACGAGTACTATATGCACTACCACCACGACTGGGATGTGCACTAGGTCCAGGATGAGCTCACACATTGGCCTATCCACCGACCAGATTAACGCCTCTCTACAGGACAATGGACCACAATTAAAAATTGCCAGTACTCCGTCTACTAGCAAGGCTGCGATTGAATCATTGTGCAAAACCAACGCACTGAGAAAAGTAGAGGTAAACACTGCCTCGAAACGCGAAGCCATTGCTGCCGCTCGACTCAAAGCTACACAGGCTCAAAAAAAACGCAAAAGCACCAAGCCATGCTCTCCTTCCCTTGGTACAAAACGGGTAGCCAACGAAAAAAACTCTTCCAACGTGCTGGACCAATCACTCAGCAATAACCGATTTGCTGTGCTAGCCATCCCAGATGGTGACGCAAAGGAGGAGGACAGCCATGAGACACCCACTGTCACTGCTCCAAAAGCCGGTACGGAAACAAAGCAGACGTCATAACCACGAAGGTAAACAGCTTCATAAAAACACCCCCAAAGCCACCACCAATTGTGTTATCAGGTATTGCCTCTCTAAGCGACCTACAACTTATCTTAAGCTCTGTTATTGACCTTAACAGATTAATTATTAAATGCAGTCAAGGCGACATGATTTGCCTACTAACGAGCAACTCCGACGAGTACAGAGCTGTAGTTAGGAAACTAAATAACACCGGACTACAATTCCATAGCTACCAACTAAAAGAGGAAAAACCTTATCGGGTTGTGTTAAGAGGACTACACCACTCCACGGCTAATCGGGATATCGTGTCGCAACTAAAAGATAACGGGCATAGTGCCCTGCATGTACACAATCCAAAAAACAGAAGCACAAAGGAACCGATGAACATTTTCTTCGTTAACCTTGAACCTTCTGAGAACAACAAAAAGGTACATGACATCACAATGCTATGTCACCAACGCATCCAGATTGAACCCATGCGGAAAACATCTGAAATTGCCCAATGCCATCGCTGCCAGGACTATGGCCACACCGCTAAATACTGCCGGAGAGAGTACACATGCGTAAAGTGCGGACTCTCCCACAAATCCACTGACTGCATAAGATCAGCCGATACACCCGCTACATGCGCACATTGTGCCGGAAACCACCCAGCAAACTACAAAGGGTGCGAGGCCTACCAAGCTTACCTGCGCCGCTCCCGCCCCTCGACATCCAGACCTGCTGGACAAAGGGATAGAAGCTACAACGAAGAACTGGCCCTTAATAATGCGGCGAATTTTCCAAACCTTCAACAACCTCGATTAGCAAGACCTACCCAGAAAACTGAAAGCCCAGCTCTACGCAATGGTTTGACATATGCAGGCATCACAAGAGGGCGTGCTGATGAACAGACTCCCCCACATACCCCAGCGCAGCAACGCCTGATGTTCCAACAACAACAACAAAGACAACAGCATCCAACCGAAGAACAACCAATAGAACGACTGCAGCGCATGCTAGAAAAGCAACAACAGGAAAATCTTCAGCAGCAACAATTCCTGAATCAACAACTTATTGATTCAAATAGAAAAATGGACCAACTAGTCGCCACTGTGAACAAGCTCACTAAGCTCCTTACTGCCCTTCTCGCAAAATGAATCCTACAAAAATACTCATTTGGAACGCGAACGGTATTCAAGGAAAAATCCGTGAACTAGACATTTCATCAAAAAGGAAAATATTGACATCATCCTCCCGTCGGAGACTCATCTAAGCCCTCAAGCAACCTTCAAAATCTACGGATTCTCTTGCCACACATCGTGCTCAAGCTGGCAACCAAGAAGACACAATGGTGGTGCAGCAGTACTTGTGAAGCAAGGGATTGCACACTTTCCCTTGGTAACACCCAATTATCAACACATGGACTTGGCACTGTGAGATTAATTTTGTAGCACTCTACTGCTCGCCTAACAAAAAAATAACACACTTGGACTTTGACATCATGATCTCCACGGTTGGGCGCAAACCTTTAATCGGTGGAGATTGGAATGCCAAGCACAGTTTATTGGGCGACCAGGGGATCTGAGCTCACAAAATCTCTGTCTGCTACCTGGTCTCGAGTTCTGGCCACAGGCTCACCCACCAGTTATTCTTACCGAGCTAATGACCGCCCAGCCTGCTTAGACTTTGCCATTTACCAAGGCATCCAGGACAACCAACTAGCAATTGGAGACAACTGGGACCTAGAATCGGATCATCTTGCCCTTATCATCACGCTGAACACAGCCGCGCTACAGGAACCCCAGATCCCTCGTCTTATCACCAGGAGTACTAATATACCCCTATTCAAACGTAGAATTGCCAGTAGAATTGACCTCACAATGTCACTACAAACCTGCCAAGAAATCGATCAAGCCATTGACTTCCTCACCGACATAGTGCACACTGCAGCAGCAGAGGCAACACCACTACCAGCACCTACTCCAGTTAACCCCTCTGGCCTCTCCTTGAGTCGCGAAGCCCAGTGTCTACTCAATTTAACAAGACGACTGAGACGCCGATTTAACACCACACAGCACCCATGGGATAAGACTGCCTGACAAAGAGCAGCTAGGCAGCTAAAAGAAGTCCTAAGAAGGGAAAAAACGGATTTCTTTGAGCAAAAGCTTGCTAATATGGACTATACAACTGACAGCAACTACTCTTTGTGGAAAGCCACCAAATCTGTAAAAAGGCAGCCACTTCGCCAAACACCCTTAAGAGGAGCAGGTGGGCAATGGTCTAAATCCGACACAGAGCAGGCGAACACATTTTCGACGCACCTGGAAGCAAGGTTTAAACCGTTTGAGGCGATGGTTAGATCCCTGGAGACCCTACTGCAACTAGACCTGCCAATCACACCGATAAGGATAGAAGAGGTCAGCAGCCTTATCAGCACGCTACCCAAATATAAGGCTCCAGGACATGACGGAATTTGTCACACTACCCTGAAGGCTCTTCCAAATAGAGCGGTGCTTTTTATTGTATTGATTCAATGCAATAATAAAGACCCAGTACTTCCCGACCCAGTGGAAGCTGGCGAGAATATCCATGATCCATAGGCCTGGTAAGCCGGAGGACGACCCTAAGTCGTATCGGCCGATCAGTCTACTGCCTTCTTTATCGAAGGTCTGGGAGAGACTGATCGTAGACCGGCTCACTCGGCTCTTGCACCACAGTGGTACCATACCAGACCACCAATTTGGATTTTGGAGGGGACACGGCACAATTGAGCAGGTACACAGGGTAGTGAATCACATTCTAGAGGCTTTCGAGAATAAAGAATACTGCAACGCTGTATTTGTCGACGTGAAGCAGGCCTTCGACAGAGTCTGACATGTCGGACTATCATCCAAGATAAAGGCCATCTTTCCAGCCCCCTATTTCCTGACGATGTGCTCCTATATAAAGGACCGCAAATTACAGGTCAAGACAAAAACGGCCTTATCCTCCACCCGGAGTATTAGCGCAGGTGTTCCACAGGGAAGCGTTCTGGGCCCTTTGCTGTACTCTGTCTTCACCTACGTTATCCCGATTGGAGATGCAGGAAACTTTGAGCACCCTTTGAAGGCTCTAATCGCCACATACGCAGATGACTTGTGCGTACTATATGCATCGAGATGCAGAGCCGAAGCTGCCGAGAGGATGCAGTCTTACATCTCCCTTCTCGATGACTGGGCAAAAAGATGGAATATTTGCCTGAACCCTAACAAGTGTGTAAACGTCTGCTACACCCTGAAGCTTTCGACACCCCGTGCAATTAGACTGAACGGAGAGAAGTTGGCTATGCAGAATGAAGCTAAGTACCTATGCATCTTACTAGATAGCAAGTTAACCTTCTCCAAGCACATAAGGGACGCAATACTTCGCTGCCGCCTAAAGTCAAGATCCCTGCACTGGATGCTAAATAAAAAAAAGTAAATTAGCCCTTAGGTGAAAAAGGGCAATATATAACAGCATCATCGCACCCACTTGGCGATACGGCATCCAGATCTGGGGGATGGCCGCAACAACCAATAGGAATTGCATACAGACGCACCAGAATAAAACTCTTAGGCTTATAACTGGCTGCGACTGGTACGTTCGCAACAGCACGCTTCATCACGACCTCAAGGTAGAAACCATTGAGGAACAGATAAACAGGCATACAAGTCGCTACAACGAACGTCTGATTGCACACAGTAATCGTCTGGCACGCCCTTTGGCTATCGCAAGGTTGACCAGACGACTAAAGAGGCGCCACTTCTCAGACTTAATTAGATAGTTACAAACAAAAGAAAATTATACATACATATATAACAACAACTAGTAATAATACTAGTAATTAAACAAAACCAAATATAAACAAAACATCTGTAAATAACCTATTAATCTATAAATCTTTAGCCAGGCGATTATATAAAAGAAAAATGAAATATTATTGACATAAATGAAATCAGATTGATCTCTATAATAATAATAAATAAAAATAATAAAAAAAAAATAAAATAAAAAGACGTGTTAAATTCTTTAAATGCAGGGTATCTGACTTCCTCAAGTATTTGATGCGAATTTAAAGCTGTTGTCAAGGTAAGTGGTTGAACAAGTTTTCTAGTTCTAGAAGGGGTAGCAAATTCTGGATTCATAAGTGATCTAGAAGCGCCTGTGTCGATAAAAAAAACTAATGGTCGTCCTGCGATTGATTTTATAACGATGGTTGGAAGATCTGTCATTTAATTATTGGTTTTCTCTGTTCGAGGCTTCTTGACGAAAATTTTCAGGTGTTGAAGGTGTTTCAATATTGAAAAGGTTTACCTGCTGGTTTGCTTGTTCAGGTTTTTGCATAATGGCCAATCTCAGATCAGAGTTAAAATTATTTCGTTTGAAACGTGAATTACCGTCTCGATTGTTATTTCCGTAATAATTATTACGGTGAAACTGATTCCGATTACTTCCAACTATAACTAATCAGCTGATTTCTTTTGTGTCCCCTGGTCCGGTACTCAGGTCTGCTAACAATAAAATGTTGGCAGCTCCGAATACTTGCCCGCTGGACACTTGGACTTCAGCAAACCCACCTAGTCCGTTGCCTGTAGCGTCCAGTTCTTCCGCTCTGGTTAGTAATATATCCCCTCCAATGGCGGTTGGGGTTCCACCAACTGCTGAGGCTAATTCTTCTGCCCCAGTTAATGTGAATCCGTAATTTTTGGTAGGGGTTCCACAGAGGAAGCAAATGTTTGTTTCCAGACTGGCACCTGATCTAACTTCGGAAGATGTAATATCGTATATTAATTCGAAAGTCCAGGTCTCAATTTTAGCTGTGGATAAATTTAAGTTTTCATATTCCTGGGAGATCGCATCTTTTAAAATTAGCCTTCCCCCTTGCTTCATCGAGCTTATTTGTTGTGGAGGTTTTTGGCCAGATCATGTTGTAGTTAAGGAGTTTACTGCGAAGAAAAAAAATCGGCATTCGGTTTCCCTAACCCCTTCGTCATTCCCAAAAAACTAGAACCCTTTCATCTAGCGTATTAAAACGTTAGAGGACTTAAATTTAAACGTTTTTGTTTCGTTTTTTTCTTAGTAGCTTTGGTTTCAATTATTCTATAGTAGTATTAACCGAGACGTGGCTTAAGCCTGACATTTTGGAATCCGAAGTGTTAGGTAATAACTTTTCAGTTTTTAGACGTGACCGTGTGTCTGGTCGTGGTGGCGGCGTTCTTATTGCAGTCAGCTGGGCCTTACCTTCGGAACTTATTTCTACTAACTCTGTAGATATTGAATTTATTTGTGTAAAAATTGATTTGAATGGAATTTTCTTATTTCTAACAGTCTCCTATATTCCTCCTTATTCCGATCTTTCTGTTGATATGTGCCATTTATTGATGGTATGCTTGAATTGTCAGTAGCCCATCAATTTTGTTAAAAACTCTCTGAGTAAGCATTTGGATTTGATTTTTTGCTAGGATCCTTCTAATACGCTTGTATCTAGAATCGATCCTCTTTCACTTCTTGAGGACCCTTATCATCCTTCAATTGGTTTATCAAATGACTTTCCTTGTCGAAAAAATTTGTCTGCTTGTCCGTCTATTGCCTCATACTGTTTCCGAAAAACTAATGTTCGAAATTTAAATAAGCATATTAATGACTTCGACTGGTCTAACTTGTACATGTCTAAGAATCTTGACATAATGCTCTTAATTCTATTTCTACACAATGTGTTCCCATTTCCTGTTATAGTAACAAAAATAGACCTGTGTGATATTCGGTTTATAGCACACTTTGCTATAAGGCCTATCTTTCTCGCTGTAAAATTCAATTTCGCCGAAACCCCAAACAATTTTTTTAATTTCGTCAATTCAAAGCGTAACACCTCTATCTTTCCTTCTTCCTTATCTTTTATGGATAAGAAAGCAAATACCGACCAGTCTATTGCTGATCTTTTTGGTAGCTTTTTCCAATCTACCTATTCGACGTCAAATTTTAATTTGGATCGGCACTATCCCTTTGACCTTCCTCGGTCAAATAAAATGTACTCTCCTTTAATTACAGAAATTCAGTTGCTTAATGAAATTTAGCTAATCAAACCAGTTTTTTCCCCGGGACCGGATGGGGTTCCTAGTTGCGTATTGAGGCATTGTGCTGAATCTCTGTGCACGCCCATTCTTAAACTTTTTAACTTATCAATCAGTCTCTCTTCTTTCCCTGCTATTTGGAAGGGATCCTTTATTATTCCTGTTCATAAAAAAGGAAGCAAATCTGATGCTCAAAACTAGAGAGGCATATCGAAACTGTCAGCTATTCCTAAGATTTTTGAGAGACTTTTAACTTCTCATCTTCAACATTTATGTAAGTCTCTAATTTCACCCTGCCAGCATGGATTTGTAAAACAAAGGTCGACCACGACTAATCTCTTAGAATTTTCTTCATTGGTTATTAAAGGTTTTAAAAACAAATCTCACACTGATGTTATTTACACAGATTTTAGCAAGGCTTTTGATTCTGTTAACCATTCCTTGCTTTTATATAAATTAAACATAATAGGTTTCCCATCTAACCTTGTTGCCTGGATAAACGATTATCTTACTTCAAGAACTCAAAGAGTTCTCTTTAAGAAATCATTATCTAACAGTATAACTGTGTCATCCGGGGTTCCTCAAGGCAGTCACCTTGATCCCCTTTTATTTACTCTTTTTATAAATGATCTTCCATCAGTTATATCACACTCTCGTGTTTTTATGTATGCCGATGATGTTAAACTGTGTTTTTCTTACAGGAATATAGAATCTCACATTAATCTGCAAGCCGATTTAAGTGCTTTTGATTCGTGGTGCCATTTCAATTTGCTAAATTTAAATGCTTCTAAGTGCAAAATTATGACCTTCTGTCGGGGCACTCCACTCTTGGCCTCCTATCATCTTGTTCAAAATGCTCTTCATCGTATAGGTTTAGTAAATAATTTGGGGAATCTACTTGATTCTAAATTAAAATTTGATAGTCACACTTTATCCACTGTCAATAAAGCCATGGGAGTTCTTAGATATGTGAAGAGATGGTCTAAATAATTCGATGACCCTTATACGACCAAGATTTTATTTGTGGTTCGTGTTCGCCCAATTTTATAATACGGTTCATGCGTTTGGTGCCCTCAATATAAGGTGCATCAAAATCGTATTGAGTCCGTTCAAAAAAAGTTTTTGCTGTTTGCTCTCCGTGGCTTAAATTGGAATTCGGAATTGAGCCTTCCCTCGTACTCTAGTAGGCTACAACTAATAGATTTGCCGTCCCTAGTAAACCGTAGAACCCTTTTTAATACTCTTTTTATGCATAAATTAATAAACGGCATGGTTGACTCTCCTGAGTTAATTAGCCGAATTAGTTTCGCAGTTCCTTTTAGACCTCTGCGGACCTTTTCTCCTTTAGTAGTCTGTCCAGCCACATCTAATTATTTAATGCATGAGCCTTTTTTAAATTTATGTAGAGACTATAATAGTTTGTACCACTTAGTTTGCTCCTCCTCTAGTATGCAATCTATCAAAACTAATATATTATTGCATCTTCTTTTAAATCCTTCTGTTTCTTAGTAGAATACTTGATTGCCTAATCCATTCCTCTTCCTTCAAAAATTTATGATTTAATCAGTTTTTTCGCGAATCGTGTCACGTGACTCTGCCCAAGGGTCGGTTAGGCATCTGAGCTATCGAGCTTAGTAACCCGCGCGTAAACAGGCTTCCGCTTGGTTTCGTTGGGCCACTTGATCGTACTATTCTTTGTACGTCTACGTCCATTTAAAACAATAAGAGTAAGACTGTTGTTGGTTATCTGATTTATTCTCTATAGGTTTCTACCGGTCATTACACTTATATGTGGAGGCCGTGCCACTACCTGTATTTTCAAATTTCCTTTTTCGGGATTGTTCCTGATAATAAATGTTTTTTTCCTTGATAGCAGACTCATAGGCATCTATAAGGGAAGTAGGTTTTACTGACCTTATGAAAGAACCCAGAGGTCCTTTTATACCTGAAACAAATTTATTTAAATATATTTGGTTGAATGACTCTTTCTTTGCACTAGCTACTGCACTCGGTAATTCTTGGTTTTCAACCTGACTAAACAAGCTTGTTTTTATTTCTGTAATCGTTTCAATAAGCTTAGTAACTGACAAATTTTGAAGAGATAAAGAATGCAATTCGTACAGTAACGTAGGCTCGTCGCGTTTGTCGGAAAATTTAGTAATCAGGGTTTGTTTGATGTCGTGCCATACAAGTGGAGTACCGGACGATAATAGCGCTTCGTATGCCTTACCCTCAATCTTGTTAAGAATAGCTCTTAACAGCATTTTGCCATATGGAGTTATCCCCGTACCCTTCATTATTATCAATATCTCCTCAACGTTTATTATTAAATTCCTTGAGTGCCTTAGGGTTACCCTCGTATACTGGAAGAAACCTAATTGCATCCGGTATACGGAGGGAATTGAATACCTCTTGAGGTGTGGCTATCGAAATGGTATCGGTTGTGAGGGCTCCCGAGTCGGATGTTGTATCGTCCTTTGACAAGTCAGGGTCTAGTCTAGTCACATTTCTGGTTAATATTTGTTTTGTTTTAATTAATTTAGATATTTTCCTTAAATTGTGTGTATTGTGTGGTTTATGTTTAGTAGATTTATATATAGGATACGTTTTTAATTGCTTATATATATATTTTTGTTTTTAATACAAGTTTATAAAAGAGTATATTTGTAAGATAAATTTTAATTCTAATGATTGATTATTTTATGGAAATTTAGGTGTCTGTTTAAGAAATGAAAAAAATGAGAGTATAGTTGAATTGTTGTGTTTGTTTATTTTACATATATATTTTTATTTATTTTTATACCCTGTACCTAAAAAGGTACAAGGGTATACTAATTTTGTGCAAATGTATGTAACATAGAGAAGGAGACGTCGGAGACCCCCCAAAGATACCCACAATATGATCAGGGTGACTAGAGAAATTGATATAGCCATGTCCGTCCGTCTGTCCGTCCGTCCGTGTGAACGGCTAGATCTTAGAGACTATAAGAGCTAGGATAACCAAACTTCGGATTCGGACTCCTTATGTGTGTACGCTGGTCAAGTTTATTTTTTTCTCCCCCCCCCCCCCCCCCCTCTTCCACATTCTCATTTTTTCAAAACCATATAATGTCTAAACCTTTCGGATTTAAGTATTAGTTGCTTCTGAAAAGTTGTTAGGAATCTAAAAATCTTTCGATTGATATCAAATATGACTAAAATTGGACCATATTTACTTGAGATATACAAAAAACTAATTTTGAGGGTCAAGATTTTAATTCCCCTTGCGTAACCAGCAAACTGCCAAATGAGCAGTAGGATAGATGGCGTGCTTGCAATATTGTGAACAATGCGTTTTTGGATTCAAAGGAATATTAAGACCAGAGGTTTTATGTGAATGCAGGCGACCAGGGTTACCACCCGACTAGGGTTGCCACCCTTTTTTTTTTAATTCCGTCTACTAGGTACAGGGTATCCCAAACTCGGCCGCGCCCGAGTTTAACGTTCGGCTTCATTTTTTTTCTTTTTAATGTTGCCTTTTTGCAACCGCCTTATTGCGTTTTGTTTTCTTTTGTTTTGAATGTTGCCTTATTGCAACCGCCTTATTGCGTCTCCAGATTGGTTATACATTGAATACGTGCTTAAAGCGGCACATACAACACCTACAGTCCAAGCAATCAGCAACGCAGTCCAACATACCCCATATTACTCTTTTTCTGTATACGTACATATGTACAAAATTGTAAGTGTACTGGCATTGTCTGATGGCAGTTGCAGCCAGTTACGAATCTAATCTTCAAACACGATCACACATGCTCGAACCAGTACTACGTCGGTCCGAAATACGTGTTTCCACAGAGGCGAATTGGTTGCATCCAGCCGACCACAATTTCACTGTAACCAACTCCAAGCCACATGACGCCACTTATATACACACTAATTTTTGTATTATATTTTTGTTTTTTTTTTTTTAATTTTTCTTATTTCACATATTTACATGAGTATATGCACTATGCTTCTTGCACCACTTAAATACATTGTACATTTGAACTACACATATACATACATATATATTTTTTTCTTTTCTTTACTTGTATGTATACGTATGTAAATTAATTGATATTTTCGTTCGTTATCGCGAACAACGAGTTTTAAGTTGATACCGGCTTGAGTCGCGGCAATGAAGACTGAGATTTGAGGTTTTGCGATACAAATTATTTATTGCAAGGCACGAAGTGCTCTTGTCGATCGTTCTTCTAAATCTGAATCTAAAGCTAACAAAAAATGAATATTATAGCTAAGTGCCGGCTGACACTGCCTCGGTCCTCTCTGCAGCCGCGGCGTGGAAAGCGCTGACGCTGCGCCTCGTGCCAGCTCAGTTTGGCCAGCGGATGTTTCGCAATATTGTTGGTCAATGAACCAACCACTGACCACCTCAGCTTACGCTGAGCCGGCTAATTCTGCTGCGAGCCGCCTGGTGCCTTCGGCTCGCACAGTGGGCCGGAGTTACTTGTTAACTACTCCCCCACACAGAAGTGCGGCCGTCCTCGGTCGCACCCATTTTGGAGATCATCTCTGCTATTTGCCGCTCGTTACGCCGCTTAACTCTTAGATGACTCAGCAGTATCAGGCTGCTCGCGAAGGCGCAGACTCCCAAACCGAAACACAAGACCAGCACATACTTTGAGCTAGAGGAAAATTCGTTCTCAACATTTTTGATGAAGTTGAGGTTTTTCTCGTTTAGTTTTTGTAGGAATTTCAGGCTCAATACTGGGCTGTGGCCGGTGATGTTCAACAATGGGGAGGCTGCTACACCCGGAAGTCGTCTTTGGATGTTGTTACGATTCACGTATTTTGTGCCGTTGACCATGGCATGATTCGTGAATGTGAGCAGAAAGGTGCCAGATATTGTTGCTACTGGGCCGTCGTCAATCTGCACTGCGGCTAGGTGGTCGTTGACAATGATGATGCCGTCATCGACAAGGGTGACAGGCTCGAGATGGCTCGGCTGGGTCTCGCAGTGGGCAACGCCACCGGTGTGTAAACCTTGGGCACAAGAGGTGCTCTCGGCTAGCTTGCAGAACGTTGTTGTAGTCGCAATGCTGCAGTTCGTCACGCTTCGAATCTCATTTCCACATTCAGCCAGGATGTTGTCTGCCAGCTGGAGGATGGTATCTTGGTGCGCAACCGGATAGATGATGACCTTCTTACAAAGTAACTTAGCAATAGGAAACTCAATTATTAGATGGATTAGGTTATTTTCATGCAGTATCTTAGCACTAGCTACTTCTAAGACATCGGTAGTTGCTAGTTCTGTAAATTGATTATTGAAAATATTCTCTATATCGGCACTGTCTAATATGGCGGGGTTAATTATATTGATTTTCGCAAGTGTAATTGAAAGCATGATATTTTGAATCTCTGTGGCTATTATTCTATTCCGTGTCAGGAGGGTTTCGTACAAATGTCCCGTATCAATTTGGGACTTTTTGGCAGATTCAATAAGTTTATTGACAGTGCTAGTGAGTGCATTAATTTGGCCTTGAGTTTTTGTGTTAATAGCTAACTGCCTGTTGTTGGACTCAATGAGCTGGGCATCGGTAATCCGAATGCTCTCCAAGTCTGCCGCGTCCGGAGTTCCGGCGACAATCTTTAAAGCAGACCCCAAGAAGTTCAAGCTACGCGTTATTCTGCGGTGAACGTTTATTGCGGACAACATGGTTTGGACGTGCGCTGTGTCGACATCCAACAATTTTCGCATATGCGAGTGTAGGAATGAATCGGACAAACCTTTGGTCTCCTCTATCATCCTTTCAAACTCAGTCAGGTTCGTTGTGTGGCGTAAATAACCAAGCGATTCCCAGACTACCACATTTCCATCTGATATTGGGATGTAATCAGAGTGAGAATAATCCGCGATGCGTCCCGTGGTCAAAGCGAAGGTTAGGAGAATTATCAAGGGCAACCTAAAAGGTGAAAGGTGATTCTTAAGTACAAGTATAGACGGCTTATTCCTAAAGTTCCTAATTAACAGCCTATTCCTAACGAAGGTTGTCCATATGGACCACCCTCCCCTTAATGAGGACCGTTGTCCCCAAGTCCGCTTCAATAGACTCTTCCACATATAGGGGTGTCAATTTATTCCCCAATCTCCTGTTGGTTTTCACCAACACTTTTTCGCCTACGTCAAACACCCTACTCTGTCTATCTTTGTTCTCCCTAGTGTTTTGTCTGGCTTGTGCCACCTTTATTCTGTTCCCCACTTTTTGGTGGGACTCTGAGGGGGTCGCGAGGAGGATATTCATGGGCTTTTCCTTGGTGACCGAATGCACCGATTTGTTGTATTCAATGGTCGCTTGAAGTATCAGGTCGGTTGTGTCGCTTATGCCTTTTTCTAATTTCAGGCACCTCGCTATTTCTAGCAGGGTACTATGAAACCTTTCCACCTGACCGTTGGACGTGCTATGGAGTGGGGGCGCATTGGCTGTTACAACAGCAAAGCGATTTTCTAAAAGGGACCTTATTGTTTCTGACCTCAAAGATGGTTCATTGTCACAGTAGAGTTGTCTAGCGTGAGGGAACACATTCATTATTTGCATTAGGGGGACTCTAATGTCTTCAATGGTCCGCGGCTGCACCATGGCAAATTTTGAGAACTTGTCGACACATGTCAGAAACTGCTTCCTATCAGTTGAGAATACGTCCACGTGCAACATCTCACCTACGTGCGAGGGTACCGGCGTTTCGCCCAGTTCCTGCTTTTTCGAGTGCCTGTCGTACTTTGCTTTTCGACAGACTTTACAATTTAGTGCGACTTCGTTCGCAAGTTTGGTCATTCTTGGGAAATAATAGTCTGTCATGACCTGTTTGACATTTTCTTGCGCCGCCCTATGTGCACGATTGTGCTCTTCGGTCATGATCTCCCTTCTCTCACCAATATCGAATATGTCGGTGACCAGTTTTTTGCAATGTTGAAACTTTGTGGTAGGGAATGACCTTACCAACTCGTCTTGCACCTGCGCCAGTGTGTGAAGATCGCAGTGGATTGCGTTCACAACACTTGGGTTTATCAGAGTCTTTAGCTCGCTTAAGAGGAGATCTCTGTCCGCGAAGTGCAGAATGTGGCGCGTTTTGCTGCCGAATATGACAAATTTCCTTATTAGAGGAAATTTGGCTTCTTCTAGGATTATCTGGTTCCTATAAAAATTGACCGGCTTGTCAGACGTTTCAATAGTATAAGTGAGGGACGCCTCGCTGTTAACTGTGGCAGCATCAGAGGCCTGGCCATTGTCATCGAGTGCGTTAACATTTTGCCGGGATAGGGCGTCGGCAACGTGGTTGTCTTTACCGGGCTTGTAAAATAGTTTGGCACCGGTTTCATCAATTCGGGCTTTCCACCGTTTGATCTTTGCGTTGGGGTTTCCCTCAGAAACTGCAAAAGTCAATGGTTGGTGATCGGTGAAGATGTTAATCTCCTTGGCCCCGTAGATATACTGACGGAGCTTACCTAATGCCCACACGATAGCCAGCAACTCACGCTCGTTAGTAGCGTAGTTGACTTCTCTATCTTTGAGTGTTCTTGAAATCATTGTTATTGGACGGCCACCCTGGGAGAGAACGGCACCAATGCCATAAGCCGAGGCATCGGTGGTAAGATCGAATGCTTTCCGATAATCCGGGTACATCAGCATTACGTCTTCTGAGGCCAAAATGTTTCTCAGTCTCTCAAATGCAAACCGCTGCAAGTCATTAAAGGCAATGGGTATCTTTTTTGACATGTGTTTGCTAACGGTTCCATTTTCGCCTTTCAATATATCAGACAAGGGCTTCGCAATTGCGGCGAAGTCCTTCACGAAACACCTATAGTAGCTTGCCAACCCCAGGAAGGACCTAACCTCATACAGGGACTTGGGCTCAGAGTAATGCTGAATAGCTTTGACCTTCTCAGGGTCAGTTTTTGCTCCCTGATTGGTTACCAAAAAGCCGAGGTATTCCACGCTTGTTTTGAAGAATTTTGATTTTTCCATGGCCACCCTCATGTTGGCCTGGTATAATTTTCCTAAGACGCAGTCCACGTGCTTGACGTGGTCAGGTTCATTTTTCGAGAAAACTATGACGTCGTCTACGTCTCTTTCCTATTTGTTCGCGCAGCACATCGTCGATGGCCCGCTGGAAGATACTTCCCGCGTTCTTCAAACCGAACGGGAGTCTTCGAAATTCGTACTTGCCTCCATTCACGGAGAAGGAAGTTTTCTCCCGGTCGCGTTCCGCCAGAGTAATCTGGTGGTAGCCCGACTTCAGATCTAGTGTCGTGAAGTATTTGGCTTGCCCGAGGTTTGCCAATATCATTGATATATTTGGCATTGGGTACTTATCGGCAATGGTTTTCGAATTTAGCTTCCTGAAATCTATTACTAGACGCTTCTTTTTGTTGCCAGCCTCATCTACCCGTTTTTTGTCTACCACCCATATTGGGTTATTATATGGTGACTTGGATTCCTGGATGATTTTGTCTTTTAGGAGATTCTTAATCTCCTGGTCTACAAAGTCTGCTACGCCCATGGGGTAGGGGTACAGTCTTGAATAAACTGGCTCTTCGTTTTCCGTTCGAATGGTCGCAACGACCGAAGTGTTGAACGGCAGAGCCTCATTCGGGTCTGCGAAGGCCTTGGCCCTTGCCTTTATCATCTGTAAGAATTTTGCTTTTACTGGAGGCGATGCTTCAATATCTGCTGCCTTAGTCATATTCACGTCGGTGCATTTATAATATTTCAGCGGCTCGATTTTTGTTCCTATTCGTAATTCCCCGTCCTTCAAGTGGAGGCTGGCTCCTGCCTGCAGCAACAGGTCATGGCCAATGATCCCATCAAAGGTTGATAGGCTATTTAGCATGAAAAAGGGGGATTTTACCCCGAAAATTGACAAGGTGCACTTTTTTGTTATCTGGTTAGAACCATGAATCGAGTGCACTGTGAAGGGTTTGTTTACAGGGGTTATGCCCTCAAGTTGTTCGAAGGGCCTGATATAGCTTTTAGCTGCACCAGTGTCGATTAACAATTTTTTGCTGACCCCCGCTACTCTGCGCCGAATGTAGGGCAGCAGGGACCTTCCCCTAAAAAATTAACGGCGTCATCTTCTGACTCCGCTTCGCTCCCTGACTCTATTTGGTCAACTGCCTCTGCGGCCGACTTGGTGTAGGCGGCTTGGGCTTGCTCTGAATTTGAGGCAATATGGTCGACCCTTTGCCTCACCCTTCGCCCCGATGTGCGCCCTGATGCCGGTCGCTTCGGATCCTGTGTGTCCCCGTAGCTGGCTCTGCCTGAGTTACTGGGCCTCTGATATGCCGTAGGCTGCCTGAACCGTGACGAGGAGTCTACCTCCATCGGTTCAGGTGCGTTATCGCTTGGCTTATTTCTGGCTTGATCACCTGGCCTACCGCTCAGCTGCTGTTTGTAGTGTGGGGATTTGGAGTGAGCATGCCCACTCTGCTTCGGGGCGTACTTTTGCTCTCCATTCGACTGCCTCTTCTCCGACCTTTGGACCTTTTCTTCCTGCCCCCTAGCATAACTAGAAGCAAAATTATACCTTTCATGATTAGCCTCTATTTCCTGGGCCAACGCTAGGGCTGTGGGCAAGTCCGAGGGATGGGCAGCGAACAAGACATCGGTCAAGCTACGCTTTAAGCCCGAGATGAATACCCTCATGGCATCACCCCTAAACTTCTCGCAAAGGCCCTGCGCAAACGTGCTATCATAGGTCATATTGGCTTTGTTCGTCAAAAGGGTTAATTTTTTTTCGACCTCATCGTAGTACTCGGACACGGACATGTTCCCCTGTCTCAGCGTGCCAAGCTCCTGCTCGATAACATGGATTGGCCGCTTGTCGCTGTATGTAAAATCTAACCTATTGATAATGGCCTCGAAATTCAATGGTGTGTTGAAGGATGCGAGGGCGGCATCAGCTGTGCCGCGAATTTTGCTCCTTATTATTAGCACCGCCTGATAATGGCGAGAGCTGCCATTGTATTTTTCGAAAATTTTATATGCGGCCCGTGCCGCCTGTCGCCAAGAAACATATGCTTCCTGTGACCCATTAAACTCCGCCAAGCACTTTACCCCGTCCAAGGGTTCACTGCACATAACGCTATCATCAATAGTAGCGTCTTCGTAGACGCGTACTTTTGGCAGGGTGAGGTGTGTGCTATTTATCTGCCCCACCAAATCATTTATCTGCTTTTGAAACGACTCTGCCTGTGTGCGCAAAGCGCCCTGGACCGCGTTGTTTATCGCAGCCGAGAACTGTTCTGGTGTCATATTCATTTCGGGCAATTTGTTAGCGGACTGTAAACGCAAAAAGAGACTGTCGCTGCTGCTACATCTACTCAGTGGTTCCAACTCACAACTGCTGGGGCTGCTCATTCGTTCAAGGCCAACTAAAAGCTCTCACACACACTGCAACTGCACTGCAACGCCCACGAAAGCAAAGGCATAAACAAATGGCCGTAATATGATACAATGCCGGCAGGCCACCACTCAAGATAAGAAAACAAAGCAAAAACCACAGAAACCGAAATTTTCATGCACAGAAATGAATGAAACAAAATGCCTGAAGTTAGTTTTCCTTTTCTACACAAAAGAATTCTTATACAAAATTGAATTTTCGTTTTAAAACCCTCAAAAATGTGCCAATAAAGAACTTAATTCAATAAATCAATTCACTTACATGGCTTGGGTTGTTTGTTCACAATGTTATTTTTAACTATTAATTTTTAATTTTATTGTTTAATTTTATTATTAATTGTTTTTTTTCTTTTTTTTTTTTTGATGGACACTTTCCGCGTTTTTTACGTTGGGCGCCAATTAATTGATATTTTCGTTCGTTATCGCGAACAACGAGTTTTAAGTCGATACCGGCTTGAGCCGCGGCAATGAAGACTGAGATTTGAGGTTTTGCGATACAAATTATTTATTGCAAGGCACGAAGTGCTCTTGTCGATCGTTCTTCTAAATCTGAATCTAAAGCTAACAAAAAATGAATATTATAGCTAAGTGCCGGCTGACACTGCCTCGGTCCTCTCTGCAGCCGCGGCGTGGAAAGCGCTGACGCTGCGCCTCGTGCCAGCTCAGTTTGGCCAGCGGATGTTTCGCAATATTGTTGGTCAATGAACCAACCACTGACCACCTCAGCTTACGCTGAGCCGGCTAATTCTGCTGCGAGCCGCCTGGTGCCTTCGGCTCGCACAGTGGGCCGGAGTTACTTGTTAACTTGTATATGTACGTTCGATGAGGCATAAGGAAGTGAGGATATGCTGCCCAGACGGAAAAATCACCTTCTCCAGACATGTGGTGATGAACACGCCACATTACCAACCCTACACTCAGATAGACAGCCGAATATAAAAGCGTTGTCACTGGAGACGTTGCCGCATGGAAGCTGTCTTAGCTTTCCAAAGTTAGACGTCACTCAGGTGTCCACGTCCAGGCCGTCTCTTACTTGTAAAACGGCATAAGTTTCGGACAAGTACCTTGCTTTAAATGTGCCGCCAACCATAGGGCCAAACTCTAATACTTCCCAGTCTCCTTCAGAGAAGAAATCGACAATGGCCCTGTTGTTTGATGAATCGAAATTAGTGGAGCGCCCCCGGAAATAACATTTATTTACTGCCGTGAAATTAACAAGTCACTAACAAAAGCAACGTACACTATTTGTCCACTAAGTGGTAAGATGACACCACTCCCAGTCTCTTGGATCGATTTTCTACTACTACATCAGTCCCACGTGAATTTTGAAAGTTGGTGCTGAGTTCCCCTTTGGACATACTCCCCTGTACGCCCTGGAAATGGTGTATCCAAAATTGCTCTTCATCCTCGAGCCTACCAGCGTGCCGGCATACAGTGACACGCATTTTCAGGTTGACTGTACTGTGTAGGCAACCACGCCACTAGCTCTTTAAGCGCAATGAATACAGTCACATCCACCGGACGACATGGTTCTCAACAGTTCTCTTGTGGATACTTCGACTAGCACCATCACTTTGAGAGTGTTAAGCCTAAGGTCGGCGGAACGTCGTTTGTCATCACACACGATCTTGGGAGAAGTAGAGACGGTGAAAGGTAAAGGGAAATCAGAAGATTGAAGAAACTAGTCGCCAACAGCGAACCAGCTTATCATAAAAAGTCACCAGTCGAGGCTCAACTGCCATTTCAGCACCTCCTGGCAGACTTCAGCCATGTGTCTGCCGAAAACGATGATGATGTCGAACGCACCAACGTGACGCGCCACATCGACACCGGCTCGGAGAGCCCTATCAAGCAGCGGCCCCGCTTAGTTCCGAAAGAACGAGGTCGAGAAATTGGTGTTGGACCTACTATCCCAAAATGTGATTCGCCCGTCCTGCAACCCATTCACTTCACCCGTCATCTTGGTTAGAAAGAAAGACGGCACCACGAGATTTTGCGTGGACTAAAGAAAGTTAAACAGTATTCCGTAAAGGACTCCTACCCACTTCCGAAAATGGATGACATCCTTACAACCCTATACGGATCCCGATGGTTCTCCACTATGGATCTTCAAAGTGGATACTGGCAGGTGGAAATGGACGAACCATCTCGTCCAAAAACTGCCTTTACTTGCAATGCAGACCTTTATAAATTCAACGTCATGCCTTTCGGCCAAGCCATCATACCCGTAACTTTTGAGCGCCTGATGGACGGACTGTTCAGCGGTGTCGCTTGGAATAGACCCTGGTCTATTTAGATGACATAATCGTGCACTCCCGTACGGTTTAAGAGGATCTGGCACATTAAAGAGAGATATTCGAACGTCTATCCAGCGCAGGAGCAAAATTGAGTCCAAAGAAGTGCCACTTTTTCGGCTCGGAAATCAAATATCTAGGAAGCATTGTTAGTCACAATCCTCTTAAAGCCTGCCCCGATGGATGCACGATCAATCATCAATCATACTTCGGCCCAATGCGTTCTATTCACTGAAAAGGAAACCAATCAAAGCATCTATTGATGGATTTCCGGATCCCACTGTCTCTTTATTCTGGATACCGATGCGTCCAATCATGGGGTAGGTGCTGTTTTAAGTCAGATCCAGGACGGCCATGAGCGCGTATTGCAGTACTACAGTAAAACGTTTAACGATGCGGAGCGCAACTATTGTGTTACGCGAAGGGAATTGCTGACAGTTTTTCTGGCAACCAAGCACTTCCATCACTATCTGTTCGGAACGAAATTTTTTCTTCGAACGGATTATGCATCTCTGCCATGGCTTTTAAATTTGAAAGAGCCAAAAGACCAGTTCCTCGCTGGATTGAGCGCTTAAGATTCATATTGCCGACTTCAGTCAACACCAAGCGACCGACCCAGCTATGTCAGTCGTAAGCACGTGGCTGAAATCCAGCAAACGTCCGCCGAAAAGTTCTATGTGGAGCGAAAGCGAAGATGTAAAAGGAAATTGATATCTTTTCAAGAAGCTGCTTTTGGATAGAGGCGTCGTGAAGATCACCACGAAAAATGGATCGACAGCAACAGTAGTGCCAAGAGCCCTGCAAGCTGAGGCGCTGCGACAGGCCCATGACCCTGTCACTGGAAGCCATTTTGGTGTGAAGAAGACTCTGGGAAAACTACAAGCCCTTTAATACTGGATTGGACAAAGGCGTAGCTTTATGGTGCACTCGTTGTTCGAAATGCGCCACCCGTCAAAGCAGCCAAGCGCTGTGGGCACTCCTTTTGAGCGCGTAGCAATTAACATTCTTGGGCCCTTGCCCACAACGTCCCGTAGCAACCGCTGTCATTATGTGCTACTTTACAAAATGGCCCGAGTGTATTGCGATCCCGGATCAAACTGCAGAAACGGTAGCCAGAGCTTTGGTTCACGAGGTATTCTCTCGCTTCGATACTCCTTTTGTACTGCACTCCGACCAAGGCAAAAACTTTGAGGGCGAATTTTGAGAGCTTTCTTCAGTTACTTGGTGTTAAGAAAACTCGCACCACCCCTCTACACCCACAGTTTTACGGAATGGTAAAGCGTTTTAAGCGAACGCTGCTCGACTATCTGGCCAAATTTGTGGCATTCGATCAAAGGGACGGGGACCAGCTGTTGCCCCATGTGGGCACACCGCTCCTTACGAGTCCACTGTCACGTTTAATACTGGATAGAGAAACTCGTCTACCCACTGAACTGACACTCAGGAAACCAACGTCTGAACCGACGAGCTATCCTGATTTTGCAGAGAGATTCTTATAATATTTTTATACCATGTTGCCAAAAGAATATGGCATACTGGCAAGCTGTGCATGTATGTACCACATACATACATACGAAGCCCCCCCAAAGTTACCTAGAGTATGATGGGGGTGACTAGAGAAATCGATCTGGCCATGCCCGTCTATCTGTCCATCTATATGAACGCAAGGATCTCATAAATCTCAAAAGCTAGAGTTATGAAAGTTTGTGTGAAGAATTAAGAGGACATGGGAAATCACAAGTTTAATTTTTTGTGTTGATCCGAGCCCCCGACCCCAGTGGGCCTCCCCTCCCCCTTCTACAATAAAGTATTACTTCCCAGTACTTTTTGCAGATTTAAGCTGACAGTATTTATTAGTTCTGACTAAATAAATAATACCTTTAAATACCTTTGACATCAAGATGAATAAAGTCACACCATACACACAGAAGTTATAAATAAAAGCGATGGTAGCCAATGATTAAATTAAATAAATTTTCCAGATACCTTTTGCAATTTTAAAAATATTAGTTTCGTGTAATCATTTTAAACAAAAAATTGTTGTTTTTGTTTGGAAAAATCTTACATTATTTGTTTTAAGCAACAACAATTTTTTGTTTCTGCTTTTGCCTGTTCCCAATTGTACGCGTTCTTGCACTTTTTGCTCTCGTTTTCTAACGCTCTCGTCTTTCTTACGCTCACGATACGTTCTAGGATTTCAGTTGCCTCGCGTTTCTCTCCGGAGCCTTTTAATGTTCAGTCTTTTTATATTCTTTTCGCAGAAATAAGAGTATATTCATTTTGCTCTGATGTTTGTAACGCACAGAACCAAGCATCTTAGACCCACCAAAGTTACATCTATAATACTTAGAATCACTAGAGTAGTCGATATAGCCATGTCCGTCTGTCCGCCTGTTTCTATACAAACTACTCTCTCAGTTTTACAGCTATTTTGATGAAAATTCGTATATACCTTCCTTTTTACTTAGGCAGCACATTTATCGGAACCGGCCGGATCGGATCACTATATCATATAGCTGCAATACGAACCTAAATCGGTTTAGGGAATAACTCGCACATTGACTGATCTCTTCCAAGCTCGGATATTTTAACTTTCATTTCTATGTTTCTGGTTTGAAAATTACCACATAATTTGAAAATCTATTAAAAAATGTTTGACTGTGTCAAAAAAATTGCCAAATTGCAAAATCCACTTCTATGCCAGTCATTGGGTGTTGGCTGTGTGATAACCTCATACATGTGAAGTGTGCTGGTTACACAGGCCCCGTAAATGACTTCATAGAGGCTCGAACCGGGTTAAAGTGGAGTTGTGAGGCTTGCCGGGAAGTTGAGATGGAGATGCGAGCATTTATGCGGCAGACTAGGTGTGGATTTAAAGATCTTCACCTAGGCTTTGATAAACTTTGACTTTTTCAGTTTCGAAGAGCCAATTTAATGGCCTAAAGCTTTTAAAAATCTCTCCAAAGCGTAAGAAGTCTGGTTTGGAAACGCAGACTTGGTCGCGTGTCGTCCATGTCCTGGCAAATGAGCCTCCAACTCCTACTATACCAAATAATCAGGTGACTTCTTTTGTGTCTCCTGGGCCGGTACTTAGGTCTGCTAACAATAAAATGCTGGCAGTTCCGAATACTTACCCGCTGGATACTTGGACTTCAGCAAACCCACCTAGTCCGTTGCCTGTACCGTTCAGTTCGTGCGCTCTAAATAATAATATATCCCCTCCACTGGCGGTTGGGGTTCAACCAACTACTGACGCTAATTCTTCTGCCCCAGTTGATGCGAACCCTAAATTTTTGGCGGGGGCTCCGCAGAGGAAGCAAGAGTTTGTTTCCAGACTGGCACCTGATCTTACATCGGAAGTTGTAATATCTAATATTAAATCCAAAGTCCAGGTCTCAAATTTAACTGTGGATAAATTTAAGTTTTCGTATTCCTGGGAGATTGCATTTTTTAAATTTAGCCTTTCCCCTTGCTTCTTAATCCCTTAACCCCTTCGTCACTCCCAATTTAATCTAGCCTACCAAAATGTTAGAGGGCTTAAGTTTAAACTTAGTCGTCTTCTTCTTAGTAACTTTGGTTTCAATTATTCCATAGTAGTGTTAGCCGAAACGTGGCTAAAGACTGATTTGAATTGCATTTCTCTATTTTAAACAGCTTCACGTATTCCTTTTTCTTCGGATATTTGTGTTTATATGTGACATTTAAATTCTATTAGAATTGTTGCAAATTTTGTAACTGAGAAGGATTACCTTATCGTTCTGAGTGATTTTAAATTCTTAGAAATATCCTCAATTAACAATTCCAATACAATGGGGGTAGTCACGACTTTATTGATGGTAAGCTTAAATTGTCCCTATCGCATGTTAACTTTGAAAAAAACTTATTCAAAGTATTTTGTCTGCTTGTCCGCTTCTTGCTTTATATTGTTTTCAAAAAAATCATTTTCGAAAACTAAAACAATTGGACTGGTCAAACTTGTAAATGTTTAATAATCTAGACATAGCAATAAATATTTTTTATGATACTCTTAGTCTCTATCACACTCTCAAAGAGTACGGTCGCGCAAACGCACAGACAAAAAATCAAGATCTATAAGCAAACCCAATAAGCAAAAAACCAATAAGCAAAACCAATAAGTTAAACACAAAAACAACTTGCACTGAAGCATCTATAAATAGATCAAACAACTGATAAGAGACTGCAGCTTAGCTGCTTTTAAGCAGCAAAACAATGACTTCAAACGGAGCTAGTGACAGCAATAATTTTGCGTGGCAAAAGGTGCCAACTAATCCACGCTCAATTAAGCGCAAAAACGAGAACTCCCCAGCTGTGATGAGAAAAATTTCAGCCATAGACTTTGGACGCGGTACATCCAGTATTGCTAACCATTTTGCCCTACTGGCAGACACGGATGATGAAACTCCTAACCCCACAACAACGAACCCAACACTGGATGAAGAAATGGAAAAAGATTTGCCTTCTGAAAAACCACCACCAATTTTCGTGTCCAATGTGAGTGATATAAATGGATTTCTTCAATACCTTAAGCCACATATAAGCGCTAGTCATTTCACATATAAATCACAACTAGACGGACATGTTCGCATCATGGTGAAGAACGTCGAAAAATTCAGGGATATAGTAAAAGTTCTGAAGACAGATAAGATAAGCTACCATACATTTCAGCTTAAACAGGAAATGGCATTTAGGGTTGTAGCCAGAAACATTCATCACTCTACACAAGTTGAAACTATAAAGGAAGCTCTAGAATCTGAAGGCCATGCAGTTAGAGGGATTCATAACATCCAAAGCCGTATTACCAAGGAACCGCTACCGATGTTCTTTATAGATTTGGAACCACAAAACAATAACACGGAAATCTACAAAATCAGGCATATTAATAACGCTATCGTAACTATAGAACCACCAAGAAAGGTGAGTGACATGGTGCAATGTTTTCGATGCCAAGAATTCGGGCACACAAAGACATACCGCAATAAAACATTCAAGTGCGTTAAATGTGCTCAGAATCACCCAAGCGTAAACTGTCCAAAAGAAAAGAAAGAACCAGCCACATGTGCCAACTGCCATGAAAATCATGCTGCTAGCTACAAAGGTTGCAGAATCTACCAAGACATCGCCAAACACAAGACTAATGTATCCAATCCCAGACAAGCACCAACTATAGCTCGTGATCGACAGAATCTAACAACAAATATTCCGACAAGGCCAAACCAAGAAAACGTTTACTCTAACCAATTAAATTATGCGCAAGTGCTACGAGGTGAGACATTACCACAAGAAAAATCACCACTAGATAGAATTGAGCAATTATTAGTAAAACAATCAGAGCTTACAACCAATCTGCTCAACATGATAATGTTGCTTGTAAATAAATTATGCAAGTAGATCTTCGTATAGCCATATGGAATGCCAACGGGCTTTCCAACCATCGGAATGAAATAACCCTATTTATTAAAACTAACATCATTGACATAGTACTTATACCGGAAACACATTTTACAAAGAAAAATTATATAGCCATTAATGGGTACGATATAGTAAATACTAATCACCCATCAGGCAGAGCACAAGGTAGATGTGCAGTTATTGTTAAAAGAAACTTAAAATATAAAACATTGGACAGCATCAGCACAAACAATATGCAAGTAGCAGCAATTCAAATTCAATGTATGCATGCAAATATCTCCGTAGCTGCAGTGTACCTACCACCAAGATATCCTTGCAAGCTTGACAACTACAATTCTCTCTTTCAAGCATTTGGCAGATGCTTTATTGCCGGGGGCGACTATAATGCCAAACATCCATGGTGGGGATCGAGATTAGTAAATCCAAAAGGTACTGAACTGTACAAATGCATAACCAACAATAAATACTCAACCCTATCTACGGGCAAGCCAACGTACGACATATCGCTGAAATCAGGTGACGAAGTTGATCTTGCAATTGAGGCACTCACCAACTCAATCCATGCAGCTGGACACATGTTTACACCACCACCAAACGAAAATCAAATCAGACACACATTTCTGCCTCTAGAACTGAGAGCACAAGTTGCTGAAAAAAGGATGTCAGGCGCAGCAGCAGTAAACGCATCATAAATTTCTATTGATTGCCTAAATCAAATTCAAACTCTCTTAAATTGTCTCTTAAATTGTCAAACCTAAAACTCTCATTTTTGTTACTTCTTTGCACTATTTTTCGCACAGCTGCCCTTGGCCTTCTGCTGAGTGCAGCATATACATATATTCATTTTTTACTATTCGATTAGCTGTATGTGCAAACGGTCGCGTGATCTTGGCTATAAATTAAACATTGATCAAACTTAAATTTCTGCGTGTGTTTTTATTGAAATAGTTGCCAAAAATCATTGGTATCTCAACATTTGGAGACCCCGGCGAGATATTTAATATTTAAAGGCAAATTGTTATATGAAATTGCATAAATATCGACATATTTTGCAAGTGCTCATATGCAATTTAACTCTAAAAAACAACAACAAGCCCAAGACTTTTTCTACCTACAGTGTCTTGTGCAGTAAATAAGTACACATACAAACCGACTCTTGTCATTGCCTGTACAGCAGTTTCTTCGCGATTTGAACATATTCTGTTGCTCAGCTGAGCCAAATAAAGTGATTTGTGCTAGTGTTTCAAAACTGCCTAGTGAGATGGAAAACACAGTGACCCTTTTGGTGGATGAAGTGCGTCATTTAAAACGTAAAGTTGACTCTATTTTCAAAAGTGCCAGCCGACTTGATACAGCATTAGCACCAGAGAAAATAATTTCATTCCAATCAGCTGAGTTAACAGTTAGATTGGAATCTCTCGACCAGCTGCAAACGTCATTTGATTTAGCGCATAATGATTTGGAAGAGCTTGATTATGACGAGATAGGTAGTGAAATGCGTGAAAACTTTGATATGCTGGTGATATCTGTGAAGTCGCGGTTAAGAGTACATCTTGAGAAATGTCAGTCTCAAATGCTACTCTCCTCCACCCTCCGGCCGGCCGATACTCTTGATCAATCGAATGTCACTGTTGGTCGGGTTCACAGAACGCGATTACCCGAAATTAAGCTGCCCACATTTTCTGGTGGATACACGGAGTATGCGGATTTTCTGTCAGTGTTCAATTCGCTGATAGATAAGGATCCCGATTTGGATGGAATTGAAAAACTTCAGCATCTGCGTTCATGTCTGAACGGCCCGGCGTTGGATGCGGTTCGATCTTTGGAAATCTCCAGTCCCAATTATCGTGTGGCTCTGGACATTTTAAATAAACGTTTCAATAATAAACGTCTTGTTTTTCAGGCACACATCAGAGAGATTCTTGGGCTCAAGAGAGTGGAAACTGGATCAGTTGTAAAACTTCGGGAGTTTTCCGATAAGTTGACTCAACACATGCGAGCATTGGAGTCATTAGGAACTTCAGCCCAAATATCTGGATGCATGATTGTGCACCTTCTGCTCCAGAAAATGGATCCTGTGACTCAAACCAATTGGGAGGAGAATGCGACACAGGACAACATACCTACTGCAGAAGAGTTTTTTACATTCTTGGAAGAGCGATGCCAGAAGTTGGAAAGCATGCAGCACGCTATGGGCTCTCACTCGCCTAGCTCTCAGGTGGGAAAAAACTATACTAACCCCAGTAAAAAGGCCTTCATTGCATCCGAAACTAACCAAATTGGCTGCCCTGTTTGTGAAATCGCTGGCCATGGGATCTACTCATGTAGTAAATTTTTAAGTTGCTCATCTGACCTTCGTCAGAATGAAACTAAAAGGCTCGCTCTTTGTTTCAACTGTCTTAAAAAAGGACACCAGTCCCGTACATGCAATGCAGGGAATTGCCGCGTCTGTGGATCACGCCATCACACCCTACTGCATCCAGATGCATCCCAAGGAAATGCTTCGTCCCTTGTTTCTTCTATTTCTGAAGCAGTGCCAAATACTTCTATTGCAACATTACCGCAACCATCCACCTCTCTTGCTGCCCAAAGTCTCCAGACTGATGTGGTGCTCCTGACCACTGCAGTCATTCTCATTAAAAATCGCTCAGGTTCATTGGTTCCTTGCCGAGCCTTACTAGATTCTGGTTCTCAGCTACACCTTGTTACATCTCGGCTTGCTCATGAACTTCAGCTAAAGAAAACCAAATCTTCAGCAACGGTTTCTGGTCTTGGCGACACTTGCGTCGCTACTGATGGCATCACTGTTAACATTTGCATGCAATCTAGAATCTCCGAATACTCTACCACATTCTCAGCACTTGTTGCTCCAACGATCACCGACAGCCAGCCAAGTATAGCCCTTGATATCACAAATTGGAAAATACCTTCACATATCGAACTAGCTGATCCTGCATTTTATCGACCTCAGCGAGTGGATATTCTCATTGGCGCCAGCCTGTTTTACGAACTGTTGTGTATTGGTCAAATTAAGTTGGTTCCAGGATTGCCCGTACTACAGAAAACTCGGTTGGGCTGGATAGTTTCAGGTGGTGGTGAAAGACTGCGCAACACATCGCTTATGGCTGCTCAGAACTACAAAGATGATGAACCCCTGCAATTGGATGCCAGTCTCGATGAACTGCTTCGCCGATTTTGGGAAATAGAAACTTGTGATGTCACCGGCCCAAGGTTCAGCAAAAAGGAAAGGGAATGCGAGAAGCATTTCGTTGATAATTTTACTCGTCTGTCTACTGGTGAATACTCTGTACGCCTGCCTTTGAAGCTCACTGCTGATTCACTTGGAGAGTCATACAATCAAGCATACCGTCGATTCCTTCATTTGGAAAGGAAATTGGAGAGGCACCCAAACCTGCCCGTCGAATATACTACCTTCATTAAGGAGTATCTTAACTTAAACCATAAGTCTCGAGTTGCTCCTACGTCTATTACTCTCTGCAAATATTTCCTGCCGCATCATTGTGTATTTAAGGAGGATAGTACTACAACAAAACTAAGAGTAGTTTTTGATGGCTCTGCTCAAACTTCATCTGGCTATTCCCTCAACGATGTCATGATGGCAGGACCTGTTATTCAACCGAAGCTGATTAGCATTCTTATACGCTTTCGCACTTATCTGGTTGCTCTCACAGGAGACATTTGCAAAATGTATCGTTGTGTGAGAGTAAGTTTATTCTTGAAGTTTAGCGATGGAAGCGACATCACAAAAACTCTTGGCCTTGCTTGGGATCCGGCATCCGATCAACTTTTGTTTTCCCTGTCCTCGTTAGATACGAGTGGCAAGCCATGTAGGCGTTACGTCTTGGCCACCATTGCTCGCTTTTATGATCCACTTGGCCTTCTAGGGCCAGTTATTACAAAATGTAAAGTCTTTCTTCAACAGCTCTGCAAGGATAAGCTAACTTGGGATGAGAGCTTACCTTTGGCTCGACATACTTCCTGGATCGAATTATGCAATAGTTTCCAGAGTGTCTCACGACTTTCATTTCCAAGAGTTGTAATAATGGAAGATGCCAGCCTGGAAGTCCATGGATTTTGCGATGCCAGTGAGGAAGCTTATGGAGCTTGCATCTACATTGTTTCTAAAGGTCGCACACCAGGGAGCCATCTACTTTGCTCAAAATCCCGAGTCGCCCCCTTAAAAACTCTTTCGGTACCAAAGTTGGAATTGTGTGGAGCTGTATTGCTGGCCAAGATGATGCATGAAATTTCAAACATGAATATTTTTAAGGGCCATTACTACTGTTGGACAGATTCCTCCGTTGCACTTTCTTGGATCAATGATGAGCCCTTCCGATTCAACGTCTTCGTAGCGAATCGCATAACATCTATTCAGGAGCTTACGTCTGACATGGAGTGGCACCATGTTCCCACGGCTTGCAATCCTGCTGATATACTGTCTAGAGGAGCGACTCCTGAGGTGCTGGCTGAGTCAACACTTTGGTTTAATGGGCCTACGTATCTCCTTGGCAAGCGTGATAATTGGCCTGCTCGCGTCCTTCCGGAAAAGCCCGCACTTGAGTTGCGGAAAAGGCTGTTGCTAATTAAATCTCCTTATATGGATATCACCCAAGGACTCAAGTACTTAAATTCTTTCCCCTCCATGCAGCGCGTGTTTGGATACATGTATAAATTCATTAATCGGAAAAAACATCCCGGACTCAACATTGCCGACGTGCATCGTGGTACTTGTCTGCTCTTACGAGTAATTCAGCTATCCAATTTATGGGAGGACATCAAAGATCTACGTTCAAATGGTGCCGTTAAGAAATCAAGTTCAATTGCTTCCTTGTTGCCGTTCATTGACGATTCTGGACTCATACGAGTTGGAGGGCGACTTGGAAATTCATCGCTTCCATATGACGCTCAACATCCAATTATCCTGCCTCGTCGTCATCCAATTACCCTTGCTATAATTACGCACACTCATAGAACTAATTTGCACACGGGACCCCGCGCACTCTTGGCTAAAGTTCGTCTTCAGTATTGGCCAATTGGAGGTCTGAGAACTGTTTCAAAGTCGGTTAGCAAGTGTGTGGTGTGTTTTAAAGCCAAGCCAACAGTTCTGGAACCTATCATGGCCAATCTTCCAAAGGAGCGTCTTGAAGGTTTTCGTGCATTTGCCATCTCTGGAATCGACTATTGCGGCCCGTTTCTTTATAAATCAGAGGTTCGCACTAGGTCTCCCATCAAATGCTACATTGGCGTATTTATCTGTTTCGCGAGCAAGGCAGTTCATTTGGAATTGGTCAAGGATTTGACAACAGCATCCTTTATTGGCGCTCTCAAAAGATTCGTTGCCACTCGCGGGAAACCCAGTCAAATTTGGTCAGACAACGCCACTAATTTTGTCGGAGCCAAAAATGAGCTGTTGGATCTGAAGAAGCTCTTGCTGAGTGATCCTCATATGAAAGCGGTTCATCAGTTCTGCCTCGCCGATAGCATCGACTGGCAGTTTATCCCTCCTCGTTCTCCTTACTTTGGTGGATTATGGGAGGATTCTGTGAAAACTGCCAAGCATCACTTCTATCGCTCGGTTGGCTGCTGCATCCTCACATTTGATGAGCTCCGTACCCTTGTATGCCAGATCTCGGCAGTGATTAACTCTCGCCCCTTACTTTCACTTTCAGAAAATCCTGCTGACCTGGATGTCCTGACTCCTGCCCATTTGCTTCTTGGTGCCCCTCCAGGTACTGTTATTGAGCCCGATCTGACCAGGCTCAATTACAACCGACTTGATGGCTGGCAGCGTGTAACTCAATTACAGCAACAGTTTTGGAATCGCTGCCGTGAGGAATATCTCACACTTCTACAACAGCGTGCCAAATGGCGTAGTCCTGATCGACGCCTGAAGTGAATGACGTGGTTCTCATAAAGGACGAAAATCTCCCACCCATGCGCTGCCCTTTAGGAAGAGTGACGACTTTGATACATGGAAAGGATGGCGAATGCCGCGTTGCAGAGCTCAAAACTGCAGTAGGATCCACAAGAAGGGCTGTGAATAAACTATGCCTGCTGCCCCTTTCTGATGATGTTGAAAGACAGGCTTCCAACGGGGGGAGTATGTCAGGCGCAGCAGCAGTAAACACATCATAAATTTCTATTGTTTGCCTAAATCAAATTCAAACTCTCTTAAATTGTCTCTTAAATTGTCAAACCTAAAACTCTCATTTTTGTTACTTCTTTTGCACTTTTTTTCGCACAGCTGCCCTTGGCCTTCTGCTGAGTGCAGCATATACATATATTCATTTTTTACTATTCGATTAGCTGTATGTGCAAACGATCGCGTGATCTTGGCTATAAATTAAACATTGATCAAACTTAAATTTCTTCGTGTGTTTTTATTGAAATAGTTGCCAAAAATCATTGGTATCTCAACAAAGGAAGCTTCGAAAAATTTGGCAATCTACGCGAAGTCCAGTTGATAAAAGAAAATTTAACAGGGCAGCAAAGGAATTAAAATGCAGACTTTGGGAAATTAAAAATGAAGCAACAAGCGCATACCTAAGAAACCTTGACCCATATACAAGCGACCTTGACCATAGCCTCTGGAGAGCAACTAGATATCTCAAAAGACCACCCAGAAGAGCTACCACAATAGTCGACAGCAGAGGGCAACGGTGCAAGGGCAATGACGAGAAGGCTGAGGCGTTTGCAGAACATTTAAGCTCAGTTTTTAAGCCAAATCCGGATAACTGTCCAGACTTCGTAGATGAGGTACATCACTTTCTCGAATCCCCCTGCCAGATGAGCTTCCCGATAACCCAAACAACCTTCTCTGAGGTAGAAGAGCAGATAAAGAAGCTAAATAGACAAAAGTCACCAGGATATGACAAAATCTGTGCAAACACAATTAGAAATCTCGCGCCGAAGTGCATCCGATTGCTCACGTATATTTATAATGCCATGATTAGACTGGAATACAAGTCAATGGAAATGTGCGGAAGTAATCATGATCGCTAAGCCCAACAAGCCGGAAGGCTGCACCTCATTTTACCGTCCCATTAGTTTACTGTTACATTAGTTTACCCATGAGCGAATACTTTTGAGAAGAATGTTGCCTGTGCTGGACAAACTTAACGTCATACCCGAACACCAGTTTGGGTTCAGAAGGGGACATGCCATCGGATTACGCATACAATCGTCAATGCATTTGAGCACAAAAAATACTGCACAGGGGTATTCCTTGATGTCAAGCAGGCGTTCGACAAAGTCTGGCACGTAGGGCTACTCTATAAAATTAAAAAATGGCTACCTGCACCATATTTTCTCATAATTCAATCGTACTTGAAAAACAGAATATTCTATGTGCACGAATACGACAAGGGAGTGTTCTAGGTCCAGTTTTATACACAATTTTTACAGCTGATTTGGCTACAACTAACGCTGTTGAAATTGCAACATATGCTGACGATACCGCAGTCATTGCTACGGGCAATGTCCCACACGAAGCATCCAATCTACTTCAAGAAGAACTTGGTCTAATTGAAGCGTGGTTGGAGAGGTGGAGAATAGTGGTCAACGCCCAGAAGTCAGTTCAAGTCACATTCTCCCTGAGACCAGGGAATTATCCTCCTGTAATGCTAAATGGGACCTGCATACCCGTTAGTGCAACGGTGAAATACCTAGGAGTACACTTGGACAGACGACTAACCTGGAAGCAGCACATCAAAGCGAAGCAAATGCAGCTCAAAGCAAAATCAAGAAAGATGTACTGGCTGTTAGGCCCACATTCCGAGCTCAGCTTAGAGAACAAAACTCGCTTATATAAGGCAATTCTTAAGCCAGTGTGGACATATGCGATGCAATTATGGGAAATAGCAAGTAATTCAAATATTGAAATATTGCAAAGACACTTAGAACAATAACAGGTGCTCCTGGGTATATGTCCAATTATGACATTCACAAAGACCTAAGCTTACTAACGGTTAAAGACGAAATAAAAAGAAATGCTACGAGGTACATTAACAGGCTACACAACCACGAAAATATCTTGGCAATAGGACTATTAGACAATACTAACAGCCTTAGACGATTAAAAAGATTCCACACGCTAGACTTGACACATAGATTCGCAAGATTAATTTAAGTTTAAAATGTAAATAAATGTAAATATGTATATATATTGTATGTGCTCATTGGAGCTCAAGCAATCCTGTTAAGTAATTTTTAAGTGCTATATAATTTGCTTATTGTCATAGTTCTAAGACAGATTGCAAATCAATAGAACTAAAATAAAAAAAAAAAAAAAAAAAAAAAAATGATACTCTTAATTCAATATTTGCAAGTTGTGTTCCCCTTTCCTGTCATAATACTAACTACCTATTTGATAATGAATTTTAATTCCGATCAGAATGATTCTTTAATCTTCCGCGGTTTAACTACGACTACGTCTAGCCTATTCGAATTTTCCTCATTGGTATTTACGGGTTTCAAAAATAAATCTCAGACTGATGTTATTTGAACAGATTTTAGCAAGGGTTGTGAATTCATCAACCATTCCAAGCTGTTGTATAAATTCAATATTATTAGTTTTCCAAGCAAACTTAGATAAGTGATCATGTTATTTCAAGAACTCAACGAACTCTTTTTAGGAAAACATTATTTAATGCTAGACTCCTTCTAGTTACTCTTTTTATAAATGATCTTCCAATGGTCATATCACACTCTCGTGTTTTTATGTTTGCCGATGGTGTTAAAATATGTTTCTCTTATAGAGAAACTGAATCTCACGTTGAATTGCAAGCTGACTTAAATGCTTTTCATTCATGGTGTCCCTTTAACTTGATAAATCTAAATGCAAGATTATCATCTTAATCAAAATGCGCGTCATTGTATTGGTTCACTAAATGATTTAGAGATTTTACTTGATTCTAAATTAAAATTTGATAGTCACAATTTATCCACTGTCAATAAAGCTATGGGAGTTCGATGTTCCGTATACGACCAATATTTTATATGTGGGTCTTGTTCGCCCAATTTTGGAATTCGGTTCATGTGTTTGGTGCTCTGAGTATAAGGTAAAACAAAATCGTATTGAGTCTTTTCAAAATAAGTTTATACTCTTCGCTCTCTATGGCTTACATTGGAATTCGGAATTCGACGTTCCCTCGTACTCTAGTAGGCTACAACTTATAGAATTGCCATCCCTAGTAAATCGTAGAACACTACTTAATACTCTTTTAATGCATAAATTAATATCAGCCGAATTCGTTTTGCAGTTCCTTGTAGACCTCTACGGGCCTTTACTCCTTTAGTAATCTATTCAGGAACATCTAATTATTTATTGCATGAGCATTTTTTAAATACCATATATGTAGAGCTTATAAAGGCTTAGTAGTAGTAGTAGTATATTATTAAAGCTTCGTATAAATCCTTCTTTTCCTTTACCTCTTTTACCTCTTCTACATTTAAAATTTATGATTTAACTGGTTCTTTCGCGAAACGTGTCACGTGATTTTGCGCCATGTTCGGTAGGCGTCTCTGCTTTCGAGCTTGATAACCCGCGCCTCAGCTGGCTTCCGCCAGATTTCGTTGGACCACTTGTTCCTACTATTCTTTGTACGTCTACATCAGTTAAAAAAAAAGAAAAGAAAAACAGTGATAAAGCCATTTGGCAGAAATAGCTCTACAGGGTATTCAAATTTCGGAAACACTAGGGATATAAAAAATTGTCTGTCGGTAAAGGCTGAATTTAGTCCAGAGATAGAGTAGTATTGCAGAGATACTGATCTCATCCCGTACATCCATCCACGCATTTCAAAGGGGGTGGGTTGTGAGCGAAGCAAGTAATTGAGAGGCGAACGCTCCTAGTACTTCCTTGTAAATTTAATATACCATTCCACATTGGTGGAATGGAAAAATTGTCACTTGCAAACATAATCACGCTATTCCTTTGTGACTTCTACTTCTTCAAAATGGCAAAAATGACATCTGCAATTGCTCAGAATTGAAAAATCTGCAAAAGATCGGATAATAAAATGCACCCTAGCAAACAAAAATTTTGTGCAACTGTTCTTCCCGACTACACCGGTGAAAGACTTCATATTGATATATTTTCGGCCGATTAAAAGTTCTTCATGACATGTATGGACAAAATTTTTTATTTCGCAATGGTGCAAAACATACTGAGACATGTTCCACATGGGTCTGAAAGCGTCTATAGATATTGTTTGGTTATGCGGCGCATTTGAATTTGGCGCCCAATCTTATTTAGCTTAGCTTAATTAAGTCCCGATCTAGTTCTAATTCATTGTATTCTTATTGCCTTCTGCATTATTCTTTCATTCTTATTCGTAATTTCTCGCTTAAGCCGGCCGTGCCGCACTTTGTTCTGTCTCGCAAATTTCGCCTAAATTCATTGTCAAGTTTTTTAATATTAATCGGCCGTGTCGGTAATATTTTGTACAAAATTAATCCTCAAATACTCAACAAATTAAAACCCTGTTTATAACGCAAACCATATTGTGACTTTTTTATTCCTGAAACTTTCGAGCGAAAAGATTCGCATAAAAGCTAACAAAAAATATTGTTAGCGCAACAGACATATTCGACAAGAATCTAGAAACATCTGTCTAGAAAATACTAGAATTTTCTCCAGAGGTGACGCTTCTCGATGCTTCGGCAAGGTTTGAGACCCGGGCTAACACTTATATAAAGACCGCGGAATATGGGACATAGTCAGTCGAAGGGGACATTCCAAGCGATAAGCAAAAGACACGTGAAACTTAAAGCAATAAACAAGATCATTGGATTGATAAAGTAATCAATAAAAGTGTTAAGCAGTGTTTTATCTGAAAATTCCCAATCTTTGAGCTCTAGCATACAACAATTTGATGTCAGAAGTGCGATTGAGTGAATTTTGATACGGAAATTGATTAAAAGACGGTGAAAATTATGAAATTATTCAACGAGTTAACACCCGCGGAGTTAAAGGAGGAGCTGCTGAAACTGAAGCAGCCGACAAGCGGAAACAAGCATCACCTTAGGGAGTCTTTGCGGAACGTACTAGAAAATAACGGAATTTACGTCGATGCGTACGCATTTCGCGAACCGGACCGTGAGCATGATGCCAACAAGGACATCGGGGAAAGTGAAGGAAAAATTGAATCCTTGGAAGCGATGAACTTGGAAGCACTGATGACATTCATGAAGCAAATGTCGATGAGCATGATGAAAATAAAAGAACAATCGGCTAAAATCGAGAGCATGACTGAACAATCGGTCAAAATCGAGAAGAAAATGGTTGAGCGATTCGATGAGATGAACGAATCAATGAGCGAGAAATTATTAAAGCAATTGAATAAAATCGAAGAAAACTTATCCAAAATTATGAGCTCGATGTTAAGCTACAGAAAATTAAGGACGAAGTCGATTCTAAGGTTGCCGATGCTCTAAAAGGAAGTACAACTGACTTACGGCCCTGGTTTTTCAGCTTCAACTCAAGTTGTAGATTCTTTGATACATGCAACACCCTGGGCAACAACGAAAACAAGCAGCCTCGCCCATAGAAGAATTCGTTGACGTATTTGCACAAAATAAAGATGACTACAGTAGAAAAAGCTGAGTCACTAATAGAATCAATACCCCAAGACCTGTACCAATGCGTCAAGCACCAAGACGGCTGCCGCTTGCAAAATAACCACAAGGGCTAATCGATTCATCGAAAAGCCCCTGGACATCACATGCAATACTAGTCAAGATAAAGGACGGTAGCACCCGGTTCTGCGTGGACTATTGACGACATTATGGACATTTTTGATTGAGCTAAATGGTTCCCAACGCTCGATCTAAAAAGCGGCTATTGACAGGTAGAAATTGAGGAAGGTGCCCGAGAAAAGACGGCATTATCAGTCGGATCCGGGTTACGGCAATTTACGAAAATGCCGTTTGGGATTGTGCAATGCACCTGCAACATTTGCAACGACTGATGGAGTATGTGCTTCGCGAACCAGGCTGGAAAACGTGTTTGGTATACCTAGACGATATAATTGTAATGGAAAAAACATTAACATCTTTAAAACATGCGGGAAATGCTCAGCAAATTTAAAACTGAGCCCACAGAAATTCACACTTTTTGCAAAGGCAGTAAAATACCTTGGGCATATAGTAACCACCAAGGGTGTAGGCACTGATCCCGAAAAGATCGACCTCGTTAAGTCTTGGCCAACGCCAAAAGATAAACCCCCGCTTAGAAGTTAGGAGAAAGTTTTATCCTTCCACAGCCGAATTTTGTAGATAAGCATAAGAAATTACTGCGTCACTCGAAGTGAGTTGCTAGCTGTGATTGAGAGAACCAACCACTTCCATAAATACCTCTACGGACAGAAATTTGTTATCCGTACAGATCATGGTGCACACAAATGGAAAGTATACGCCATACCAAATCAGAAAGCCCATACCGTTGCCGATCGAATTGCACTAGAGTGGGTGAGCAGATATGGTGTTCCTCACGAGCTGCACTCAGATTAGGGACGAAATTTCGAATCGCGGAAGTCTGCAAAATCCTAGGAATTAGTAAAACTTGAACCACTCCTCTTCATCCGAAATGCGATGGCATTGAGGAAGGGTTCAACAAAACGTTGAAGGATCATTTGGCCAAGCTTGTCGATGTTAACCATGATGACAGGGTCCGCTGCATTCTTTTTTTCTTGATGACATATAGAGCATCCGAGGATACCACTACTGGAATAGCGCCGTGGCACATTTTGCTTGGAAAAATTTTTCGACTAACGGCGGATATTAAGTTTGGAATCTCCTCTGACACTTCACAATGAATCACCAAATACGCAAACAAATTAAGAAAGCACCTGGAAGTAATACATCTTCAAGCCTGCTGCCGAATAAATTTAAAGCAACTGGTGGAAGCCCAGTTAAGTGACGTCGTATATCGGATTCAGGATCACAGAAGCCCGCGAGCCAAAATGCAAGTTGTCCATATCGATCGACTGGCTCCGTTCTTTAACAATAAAGAGAGCGATTTTAGCATAGAAAACGCATAGGGAGAGGAATGCGAAACATGTTCTACATGAGTCTGGATGTGTCGACAAGAATCTAAAAACATGTATGGGTAAGGCAACCAAGGGACTACCTCCAATTGTCGAGAAGTTTCTACCGGCAGTGATGCTTATGCAAAGTTCGAGACTCAAGAGACTTATATAAAGACCGGACAGAGTCAGTCGAAGACGACATTCTAAAACAATAAGCAGAATCATTGTATTGATCGGATTAAACAATACAGTAAGCTATTGAAGTATTTCTCAAATCAGAGCCAATAACGTCTTTTTTAGAAAATCAGTTCGGGTTTGAAATAGTAATCGCACCACCCCTACATAGTATATCCAACGCACAGAGGGAGCGTTTTCATACCACTCCTATAGAAATTGCAAGATGTCTTAAATTTAAGAGTTTTGTATATACGAACGACTTGATACTAATGCATCTTTTAAATATAACCGAACTACCCAATCAGTGATGGAAAAAACCTATATACATTATTCACGGTGCCACACCAATGTTAAGAAAACAGATTATTCATTAAATAAAGAATACGCAAGCTCAATTGGATTGTAATAATGCTTACAGGAAAGACAGTGTTTGTGGTGGAGAGCGTGTCTGGATAAGGAATAATAAGAAACTAGGTAATAAGTTGTTAGATATTGGATTCTTTATTATAATATCTTCATTTATTTCCAGTGGATTGCTTAATTATAAGATGTGTTGTTACGATTTAAGTTACTATTACAATATTGTCTTATTTGAAAACTAACTCGTCACGGCCAAGCATGATGCCTCTCCGGCATGTTCAACTAGACTGTTCTTTTCTGTTCCGTTTGCGAACAATCGTTTATTCAAACATGAGATGCCAGATTGTTATTTTATACTTATTGAAATATCGTTACTTTCAAACATACCCCCTTAAAATGACAATTCACAATTCTCAAGTTAAATCATAATCCCAAGAGAAGCTATACACTGTCCGTGCTTAGGACCATTAAGACTCTTCGTCAAAACATCAGCAGGCATCTCTTCGGTGGGCATATACTCAATGGAGATTTCCTCTCTCGATACTCTTTCTCGGATCATATGGTGGCGCACATCAATGTGTTTTGTGCGCGGACGAAAGCCAAAATTTTTTATTAATTTTTGTGCGCTCTGGTTGTCATTGAATAAGCGTACAGTTGCACAGTCCATGCCAACTCGACTCAGCAGACCCTTCAAATATAGCGCCTCTTTTACGCCTTCAGCCATCGTTATGTACTCTGCTTCGGTACTCGATGATGCAACTGTCCGTTGCTTGCGTGCCTCCCAACTAATGGCAGCACCTGCTAATATGAATGCGTGTCCAGTGTATGAGCGCCTGTCTATTATGTTTGCGCCCCAATCCGCATCGATCAACCCGTACAGATCCTCTCCGGTCCGTTTGAATAGTAGACCAACACCTCTGGTACCCTTCAGATACCGCAGAATCCGCTTTGCTGCCTTCCAGTGTTCGGCCGTGTAATTTGAGTTGAACTGACTTAAATAGTTAACAGCAAAAGCTATGTCTGGTCTTGTCGCAACTGAAAGGAACATTAAAGAACCAATTAAACTTTGGAAAGGATACTTTCCCATCTCTTTCTCGTCAGGAACATCTGGTCGTCTCAGTTGCAATTTCGCTTCCATGGGGGTTACAGCAACTTTGCAGTCTGTCATGCCAAATTTCTTCAATATGGCATCTATGTATGTCTTCTGTGATATGTGGACACTCCCCTCTTGCATCTTCTGCTTGAACTCCATACCAAGGCACGTGTTTACGGGTCCAATATCCTTCATCTCAAAAGCTTCACCGATATGTGCCTTTGTGCGCTTTAACCACTTTCGGCAATTTGAGGCCAATAATAAGTCGTCAACATATATTGTTAAAACTAGGATTTTCTCCCCTTCTTGCATCACGAACAGGCATGGATCCTGTTCCGTAGCTCGTAGACCAATCTCTTTAAGCTTTGTAGTAAGCTTTTCGTACCATCGAAGTCCCGATTGGCGCAATCCGTACAACGCCTTTTTGATGCCACAAGTAGGATGCTTCATCTGCGCCAGTGCCTTTCGCCATTTTCTGGCTGCTTCGATGTATTCTTCCTTCGGGAGCTGTTGCTTTTCGGTAGGTATTTAATGCTTTTAAAGAATATAAAGTTTTTGTTGAGAATTTTACAGACAAGAAGATAAAGGCCCTCCAAACTGACAACGGGACAGAATACCGCAACAGAGAATTTGATGACTATATGCGTAAAAACGGTATCCAAAGGAGATTGACCACCCCATACACCCCGCAGCAGAATGGCATAGCTGAGAGACAGAATCGCACTCTTACCGAAATGGCTAGGTGTATGATGAAGCAGTCAGGCGCACCGCCTTCATTCTGGGCTGAAGCAGTCAATACGGCCTGTCACATCCGCAACAGATGTATAACCAAGGGGTTATCAGGCGATATACCGTACACTTACTGGACTGGAAAAGTCCCAACGTTGAAATACATGCGTCCATTTGGCACTCGAGCGTTTGTACTGATAAAGGGTTCAAATAGAGGCAAGTTTGAATCAAGATCCAAGGAGTGCATTTTGGTTGGATATTCATCAGAGTCTAAGGCATATCGACTTTTTTCGCCGGAAACGCGTCAGGTAATATTCAGTAAAGACGTTAAATTTATGAATACTACAGGTTTTAAGAATGAATACCAAGAAATATATAAAGAGAATACAGATGTTGAAATCGATTTGGCATCAAAACAGAGCTTATCCAATTCAAATGAAAGTTCGACCAGCGAAGATGAATGCAAAAAGAAGAAAATTCCAAAAGAACGTCTTGGTAGAGGACGACCCAAATTGTTGAGGACAGGTCAGCGTGGAAGACCTTGTAAATCTTACCAACCCCCCCAGCAAAAAGAAGATTCTTCTGAAACAGATGAAGAGTCGAACTGCGATCTTAATGAAAGCATATATGAAGAGTGTGAAATGGCGTTCACAGCTGGAGTAAACGATCCACTATCAATAAAAGAAGCGAAAAGCTCAGAGGATGCAGAAATATGGACAACTGCAATTGAGGACGAGTTCATGGCACAGTTACGTAACCATACTTGGGAATTGGTAGAAAGACCGGAAAGGCGAAAGATAATCGGAAGTAAACTGGTATTCCGAACAAAAGACGACGGCACAGTAACTGGAAAGAAGAAGGCCAGACTGGTAGCGAAGGGCTGTGCACAGAGACCAGGCGAGGATTTTAATGAAACGTATTCACCAGTGGCTAGGTTTACCTCAGTAAGAATACTAGCGGCATTGGCAGCTGAGTTAAACATGGAGATACATCAAATGGATGTAGTTACCGCCTACTTGAACGGTGATCTGGAGGACTTCGTATATATGGACATACCAGAAGGCTATAATGAGTTTATGAAAAAATTAGATGCCAGATTGTTATTTTATACTTATTGAAATATCGTTACTTTCAAACATAAGTTCACTCCCTTGTATAAGAAAGAAAAAATAGATCTGGGAACTAATATTCGTTTTACCTTGCCTAACTGGGTAACGGTCGAATGAACAGTCCAATAGATGGCGTGCTTACTTTAAGATGAACAACATGTTGTTTAATTCAAAGGAATATTAAGACCAGATATTTTAAGTGAATATAGCCGATCAGGGTAACCACCCGACTCCGTTTACTCGGCACAAAACAACCAAAACTCGGCCGCGCCCGAGTTTACCGTCGGCTTCAATTTTTCATATTGAGAACAGGTAGTTAACTCCTCCTCCTACTTCCGAACTTTCTGTTTATATGGGAAATTTAAACTATACTAGAAACGTTTCAAATTTCGTAACCGACAAGGACTACCTTGTCGTTTTGGGCGTTTTCAATCTCCCTGAAATATGTTGGTCCAGTACTCCTTATTCCAATTCGGTATTACCCAGTAATAGTCACGACTTTATTGATGGTATGTTTGAATTGTCACTTTCCCAGGTCAGTTTTGTCAAAAACTCTCTGAGTAGGCAATTAGATTTGATTTTTTGCTTGGATCCTTCTAATACGCTTGTATCTAGAATCGATCCTCTTTCTCTTCCTGAGGATCCTTATCATCCTTCAATTGGATTATCAATTGACTTTCCTTGTCGGAAAACGTTGTCTGCTTGTCCGTCTATTGCCTCATACAGTTTCCAAAAAACTAATTTTCGAAAACTAAATAAGCATATTAATGACTTCGACTGGTCTAACTTGTACATGTCTAAGAATCTTGACATTTCAATAAATTTATTTTATAATGCTCTAAATTCTATTTTTACACAATGTGTTCCCATTTCTTGTCATAGTAACAAGAATAGACCTGTGTGGTATTCACCTAAGCTAATGAATTTTAAAAATGTTAAGCTTAGGTTGTTCAAATTTCAAATTATCCGGGAATCCTAGTGACCTCTCCCGTTATCTTTCGGCTCGATCCCAATTTTCGGTTTATAACACACTATGCTATAAGGCCTACCTTTCTCGCTGTAAAATTCAATTTCGCCGTAACCCCAAACAATTTTTTAATTTCGTCAATTCTTATCCTTCTTCCTTATCTTTTATGGATAAGAGAGCAAATACTGACCAGCCTATTGCTAATTTTTTTGGTACCTTTTTCCAATCTACCTACTCGACGTCATATTTTATTTTGGATCAGCAGTATCCCTTTGACCTTCCTCGGTCAAATAATATATACTCTCCTTTAATTACCGAAATTCAGCTGCTTAATGAACTTAAGTTAATTAAACCAGTTTTTTCCCCGGGACCGGATGGGGTTCCCAACTGCGTATTAAGGCATTGTGCTGAATCTCTGTGCACGCCCATTCTAAAATCTTTTAACTTATCAATCAGTCTCTCTTATTTCCCTGCTATTTGGAAGGGATCCTTTATTATTTCTGTTCATAAAAAAGGAAGCAAATCTGATGCTCAAAACTAGAGAGGCACATCAAAACTGTCAGCCATTCCCAAGATCTTTGAGAGACTTTTAACTTCTCATCTTCAACATTTACGTAAGTCTCTAATTTCTCCCGGTCAGCATGGATTCGTAAAACATAGGTCGACCACGACTAATCTCTTAGAATTTTCCTCATTGGTAATTAAATGTTTTAAAAACAAATCTCAGGCTGATGTTATTTACACATATTTTAGCAAGGCTTTTGATTCTGTTAACCATTCCTTGCTTTTATATAAACTAAACATAATAGGTTTTCCATCTAAACTTATTGCCTTGATAAGGAATTATCATTATCTAACAGTATAACTGTGTCGTCCGGTGTTCCTTTTATTTACTCTTTTTATAAATAATCTTCCATCACACTCTCGTGTTTTTATGTATGCCGATGACGTTTAATTGTATTTTTCATACAGGGACATGGAATCTTACATTGATCTGCAAACTGATTTAAGTGCTTTTAATTCGTGGTGCCATTTCAATTTGCTGTATTTAAATGCTTCTAAGTGCAAGATTATGACCTTCTGTCGGGCACTCCACTCTTGGCTTCCTATCATCTTGTTCAAAATGCTCTTCATCGTATAGGTTTAGTAAATAATTTGGGGAATCTACTTGATTCTAAATTAAAATTTGATAGTCACACTTTATCCACTGTCAATAAAGCCATGGGAGTTCTTAGATATGTGAAGAGATGGTCTAAATAATTCGATGACCCTTATACGACCAAGATTTTATATGTGGTTCTTGTTCGCCCAATTTTATAATACGGTTCATGCGTTTGGTGCCCTCAATATAAGGTGCATCAAAATCGTATTGAGTCCGTTAAAAAAGATTTTTGCTGTTTGCTCTCCGTGGTTTAAATTGGAATTCGGAATAGGCCCTTCGCTAGTGCTCTAGTACCTTAGTAAATCGTAGAACACTTCTTAATACTCTTTTTATGCATAAATTAATAAACGGCATTGTTGACTCTCCTGAGTTGATCAGCCAAATTAGTTTAGCAGTTCCTTGTAGACCTCTGTGGACCTTTACTCCTTTAGTAGTCTGTCCAGCCGCACATAATTATTTAATGAATGCGCCCCTTTTTAAATTTATGTAGAGACTATAATAGTTTGTACCACTTAGTTTGCTCCTCTACTAGTATGCGATCAATCAAAACTAGTATATTATTACACCTTCGCTTAAATCCTTCTATTAATTAGTTCTTTCGGGAAACGTGTCACGTGACTTTGCCCCACGGTCGGTTGGCGTCTGAGCTACCGAGCTTGGTAACCCACGCGAGTTATACAATTGCTCTCTCTTACCCCTTCCCCTTCATTTAAAAGCAACACATCTCCAATAACACATAATTCACAATTGTCACATCAGAGTGGACTGCGATCCACTTTAATGTAAAATAAGCAAAGAAGAAAATATCAATTGTCAAGTGGACCAAAGAACACTTTGGCCACCAAAAGCAGCAACCACATTATATAAACAAAGAATACACTTAAGATAAACTAAGAAGAAACCAACCCCAATAATGTAAACAGAGAAACACTCAAGATATAAGAACTAACCATAGAGAATTAAGGAGAGCGATTGATCGCATAAAAGAAACCTAACTTAGAAATAAGGCTCAGTTTGGAAATAAAACTCACTTAAAGACGATCTACTCGGACTCGAATTTGTTCTGGGTTCGGTACTGCATCTATCTTTTGAACTACGTGTACATAAACACGTAATTGGCGCAGTCGGTATTCGAATCAAAACCTTCAGCCGGAAAATATAAATAAGTGCAAAAGAAAAACTTTTTCCGCACAATAAATTTTCTGCCTGAAACAAACTTTGATTGTGGCATTAAATAGAGAAAATCGTAATATTGTCACAAACCAGTCGAGACAATACAGTGTGTATAGTGAAGTGCGACAATTAAACAGGGAATTCAAAAACCCGTAATAATAGTCGAAAAATCCCAAGTTTAAAAAAAAAGAAACAAAATTTCCAAAAACAACAAACCCCAAAGTTAAAAACCAAAATTTCCAAAAAAAAAAAAAAAAAGTACAAAGATGGCAACAGAAAACCAAATGCAGTTGTGCATTCAAGCACTCACCCAAATTGTGACAAATCAGCAAATGGAGAGAGACACCAACAACCCTATGACGAGGAGAAGAAATATCATTGAAAAAGAAACTCGTTATCTTCCGACCTTTACTGGACAAGAGGGAACACTTCATGGATTCATAGCTTCGGTAGACCAGGTGATGAGAGAATATGGAGACGAAGCAGACCAAGTCTTCAGCGTGGTGTTCAACACAAAAATACAAGGCCAAGCAAGAACAATTCTCAGCATAAACACACCAGCAACATGGGACCAGTGCAAGGAGAAGCTGAGACACCATTATCGCCCCAGACTGGATCAAATGGGACTGACAAGGAAGATCAACAACCTAAGGGTCACTAGCATCAGAGATCTGGACATAAAAGTAAGATTCATCGTAGAAGAAATAACAGATTTTGCGGTTTTCGAAAATAACGAAAGCCTTGTTAACATTTTAAGCTCTTTACTAATACAAAGAATTAAGGAATTGGCAGCAGGGCCAATGGCGGTTTCGCTAATGCCACTTACAACAGTGCAGACAGTTAGGAATGAGATAGCCAAATACATGGGCCTAAATTTCGGAAATTTAAACCAGAAACTATTAATCAGAAAAAACATAGACAACAATAATCCAAGCAATAACACTGAACAAAATAACGGAAACCAACAGCAGACAGTCACAAGAAATAACTACGGAGACAATAACAGACAACGAAGCCAGAATACAAGACAAACTAGTAACGGACAACAGAACCAAAATCGAAATCAAAATTACAACAACCAACAACGGAACCAGGGATATTTTTATAATTATCAACAGCCTCGAAACCCAAGTAATAACCAAATAAATAGGAACCAAAGCCAAAATATAAGATCCGACAATCCCCCACAAGCCATGAGTGTGGACAACTTGATAGAAGAAAATAATGAGGGCACGGAGGAGGAAGATACTCAAGCATTTTTTACCCACTAGCCTCGGACGAACGTAAAATGTATATAGAGGGAACCATAGAGGGACGCAGATTTCTGTTTCTAATAGACACAGGATCCACAATTAGCATAGTAAACACAAAAAAAAGTAGAAGAAGACCTTTATAAAAAAATAAAAAAGTATACAAAAACGATTCATACCATTAAGTCGAAATTTGAAGCCAACAGCTTCTTGGTAATGACAGAGGCACCAAGTGAATTCCAATATTCACAAAAAGTACGTTCAAGGTGGGTAGCCTTGCCCTTGGACAAATCATACGATTTCCTATTGGGCATGGATTTTATCCAAAGAAATGTAAAAAGTATAAACATAAAAGAAAAAACAATAAAGCTAATAAATGATGTCGAAATTCCATTCTTGTCTAAGGCCCCAGAGGTGGCTTGTGTACTGGAAGTAAGCGAAATTGAAGACTTCAATACAGCAGAATTAAATACAGAGGAAAGTGAAATAGTAAATTCACTAAAGAAAAAATTTAAAAAATTATTCTATAATGAGGGAGATCAGTTGACAAAAACAAGCACAGTAGTGCATAGTATAAGAACAATAACAGAGCAACCAATAAACTCTAGAATTTATAGGTGTTCTCCAAAAAATGAGGAAGAAATTAGAAGGCAAATAATAGAAATGGAAAAAAACGGGATAATAAGAAAAAGCAGAAGCAAGTACAGTTCGCCCATATGTTTGGTACCAAAAAAATTGGACAAATCGGGCGTGCAAAAGTACAGACTCTGTGTAGACTATCGTCGCTTGAATCATGTGACGATTCCTGACAAGTATCCATTGCCATTGATGGACTCAATATTGGACAAGCTTGGCAGGGCGCAATATTTTAGTACAATAGATTTGGCAAAAGGGTATCATCAGATTTTGATGGCTGAAGAAGACATTGAAAAGACAGCATTCGTTTCACCAATGGGACTATATGAATACGTTAGAATGCCATTCGGATTGAAGAACGCACCGGCAACATTTCAGAGATTAATGAATGATATTTTGAGGGACTACATAAACAAGATTTGTGTGGTGTACCTTGATGATATATTGATCTTTTCGACAACCTTGGGCGAGCACAGGAATGCTTTAGAAAGCATATTTAGGAAACTCCAGGAACACAATTTAAAGATACAGGCAGGCAAGTGTTCATTCATGAAACAGGAAACAGAGTTTTTGGGACATGTTCTTACAAAAGAAGGCATAAAACCGAATCCAAAGAAGATACGAGATATTCTGGCCATTCCATTGCCAAAAACAGAAAAACAACTCAAGGGATTTTTGGGCATGGGCGGCTTCTATAGGAAATTTATTAAAGACTACTCAAAAATTGCATACCCAATGATTAAATATTTACAAAAAGGAAATCCAATTAACCAGAACGACCCAGAGTATATTGATTCATTTGAAAACTTAAAAGCTCTTGTCAGTTCACACCCAGTGTTGAAATTCCCGGAATTCGACAAAAAATTTATTGTGACAACGGATGCAAGTGATTGTGCTGTCGGGGCAGTTTTGGCACAACAGGGCCACCCAGTAGCTTTTGTATCAAGAACCCTTAATAAACATGAAAGACTTTACAGTGCAACAGATAAAGAGTTTCTAGCCATCGTTTTTGCGGTGGACTACTTTAGGCACTATTTGTTTGGTTCACAATTCCAAATAATAACAGACCATCACCCAATAAGCTATTTGAGCAGAAAATATAAGGGAAAAGACTTAAAAGATAAACATAAGAGATGGATCTTGAAACGCCAAGAATTCGATTACGAGATTCAGTATTTAAAGGGAAAAGACAATAAAGTCGCAGATTTTCTGAGTAGACAAGAGACAGCACCGTTGATAAACAAAGACAATGCTGAAGAATCAAATTTAGAAATGACAGACACTATTCATTCGGCTGACGAGAACGAGCCAATAGATTTCTTCATAAAAGAGGATATTGTAAACAAATACAAGACGCAAATTATTGTCACCCATTCGGCAAGGGATGACGTGGTCAGTAGCCATGGTAGAAAAATAATAGAAATAAACCCAGCAGACACAGCATTGGATATTGAGCAAAAATTGCAAAACAACATTGGAAAGGGGAAAATCGGAGTGTACTCCGAAGTACCAGACTCGATATATTATAAAATACAATGCATTTTGATTGACCTTTTTAGGGACGCAAAACAAATCAAATTTATAAAGTGCACAAAAAGAGTTGTAGAAATAGAAAGTGAAGAAGAACTTCACAAACAGATTGCACTTTATCACAGAAAAGAATCACTACACAGCGGCATGAATGATCCATTTTATACTTTAAAGGAAAAAATTTATTTCCCAAAATTACGAGAACACATTAATTTGGTAATATCAAACTGTAGAAGATGTAGAGAAACAAAATACGATAGAAACCCAATAAAATCCAAATTCATAATTACAGAAACACCACAACATAAAAACCAAACAATACATTTAGACATTTTTCATATCAAGCATAGATCATTTGTTACAATAATAGACAAGCTAACTAAGTTCGCAACAGCATACAACATAAAAGATAGAAATTGGAGAGCAAAAATTCAAATTATCATAGACCAATTCGCCAAATTTGGTAAACCCAGCAAAATAATTATGGACAATGAATTTAGAGCAGAACAGATATTGAACTTTTTAAATAAGGAAAATGTTGAAGTGCATTTGACAAAAATTCAGATTGCTATAAGCATATACAACAGAAGATACCATACGACAATTCAATGTTCACCAGAACAGGCAAAAAACGAAAAAAGTGCAGAGGAATTATATAAAATAATAAATAAATATAAAGAAAAAACAATAAACAAAAGAAATGAAAAAAGAGAAAATTATGAAGAAAAAAGAAATGTAGGTCCAATAAAGAACTATAAGCGACTCAGACACAAGGACGAACCTTACTTCAGACATGCAGGGCTTGAAAATGTTCACCCTTGCAATATTAAGAGACCACTAAAAATGGAAATGACAAGCAAGAGAAGAAAAGAGGAGAAAGAAGAAAGGGAAGATTAAAAAAAAAAAAAAAAAAAAAACAAACAAACAAATCAACATATCAGTAATAGTAACTCCACATTCGCAGTGCGTTGTAATGATTATCCTGACAATGATGGCAATGGGTCATGCTAGACTACAAGTGGTACCGATACAGGAAGAAGCAGGATACGTGCCGATACACATGTATGCAACGGAAATCGTCAACGAAACTATAATTATTTTACATATTATAGATATTAATCAGATCACTATGGATAAGGTAGAAAATAATATAAAAAATCCCAACGTTATCTTCGGGGTGCCGAAGATTACAGACTCTTTTCGAAGTTGTTTCTGCCGAAAATCACATGAACGGGGTTGGTCAGTTAATAGGGCCGATTTCGATATGTATGACAGTTATATGATATAGTATTCCGATTTTAATAAAATTTAGCACAAATGCGTATATTTATGTAGAAAACGTGTTAGCCGAGTTTTGAAAAGATCAGTTAATAAATGTGCGAGTTATTCCCTAAACCGATTTAGGTTCGTATGGCAGCTATATGATATAGTAGTCCGATCCTTACTAAATTTGGTATTTATATTAATTGCTATAAAAAAACATACGTGTGCTAAATTTAAACAGGATCGGATTATAAATGTGGAAGTTATTGCCTAAACCGATTTAGGTTCGTATGACAGTTATATGATATAGTGGTCCGATCCGACCGATTCAAACTAGTGTACTACCTAGGTAAAAAAGAAGGCTAAATACCAAGTTTCAGCAAAATAGCTTTTAAGACGACGGAGTAAATCGCATAGAAACAGACGGACAGACTGACAGACGGACAGACAGACAGACGGACATGGCTATATCGACTCCTCTAGTGATTCTAAGTATTCTAGATGTAACTTTTGTGGGTCTACGATGTTTGGTTCTGTGCGTTACAAACATCAGAGCAAAGTGAATAGACTCCTTTTTCTTCGAAAAGAGTCTAAAAACGTAGAAATAGCAGACAGCGAATTGATCACGGACGAAATAAACTTGATTAGAGCAAAAATTAAATCGATCACACCATATACCAGAGAACGGAGGGGACTGGTGAATGGTGTAGGCACAGTGTACAAATGGCTTTTTGGAGTAATGGACAATGAAGACAGAGAAAGTATAATTGATCACATACTGGATGAAAACAATCATGCACTTATACAAAATATAAACAAACAAATACATATCAACACTCATTTCAACGATACTATAAATAAATTAGCAAACACAATAGTACAGGACAAAAATATTATACAAATTGCAACAGCAAGAATGAGGGAGGAAAACAAAGAAACAATAAAGAGACTTCTGTACAACGACCAAATGCAGAAAATAAAAAATATAGAAGAAAAAATTAATTACATACAGGAAAATATAGCATCCGCAAAAAATAATATATTCTTACCACAAATCCTAACGCAAGAAGAGATAATTAAATTCGAAATAGATTGGGCATCCTAAAATACAAAAACGATAAAATAGTTATGGCAATCAAATTACCTAAGAACTTTATAAAAGCAGACGTAAAATTAATTACTCCAATTCCTAACAAAAACCATATTCAAATTGATCAAGAAAATTTGCTTATTACCCAGATCCAGGGCAAAATATATGAATATAAAGAAAATTTAATTTTAAGAGAACTAAAACTAAGCAAAAGCTGCACAATATACAATAATTGCAAATTTATAATAAACAACAAAGCAAGCATAGAACAAATAGATGATGAAACAATAGTCGTAAGAAACAGTAAAAATAACATTTTACATCAAGATTGTGATAAAAGAGATATCACACTAAATGGTAATTACTTAATACAATTCGTAAATTGCAAAATACAAATACTAACCGAAAAATTTTCAAACAAACAAATAGAATTTTCTGAAAGATTCTACTACCCAACAAATATGTTAAACCAATCATACACAAACACTCTAAACTTTGAACAGTTCACGCTGGAAAATTTTGAAAATCTAAAAGAAATAAAGGAACTACAATTCCACAAAAAGATAAACTAAGAAGAAACCAACCCCAATAATGTAAACAGAGAAACACTCAAGATATAAGAACTAACCATAGAGAATTAAGGAGAGCGATTGATCGCATAAAAGAAACCTAACTTAGAAATAAGGCCCAGTTTGGAAATAAAACTCACTTAAAGACGATCTACTCGGACTCGAATTTGTTCCGGGTTCGGTACTGCATCTATCTTTTGAACTACGTGTACATAAACACGTAATTCGCGTAAACAGGCTTCCGCTTTGTTTCGTTGGACCACTTGATCGTACTATTCTTTGAACGTCTACGTCCAATAAAAAAAAAAATCTAACAACCCTGTATACCCTATATAAATATATATATATTAAATATATATATAAGGGTTCGGCATATTTGTATGGAGGAAAAAAAAAATTAAAGGTCTCATGGCATTTTGAAAAGAAAACTAAACGAACTACGAGGGTCGTTTGATAAGTCCGTGACTTTTTGAATAAAATATATTTTTTTCGTCAAAGAAGCGTTTTATTTCTCAACATAATCTCCTTTTAGCTCTATACATTTAGTCCAGCGTTTTTCCAATTTTTTTATTCCTTCCAAATAATAGGTTTTCTCAAGGCCCTCAAAATAGTCGTTTGTTTCTGTGATGACCTCTTCATTTGACCCGAATCTCTTACCGCCGAGCCATTTCTTCATGTTTGGAAACAAAAAATAGTCACAGGGGGCTAAATCTGGAGAATATGCTGGATGGGGTAGCAGTTCGTAGCCCAATTTATGAAATTTTGCCATGCTGACTACACACGTGTGCACCCGTGCATTGTCCTGATGGAACAGCACTTTTTTTTTCGCCAAATGCGGTCGTTTCTGCTTCAAATCAATATCGAATCTGTCCAAAAGCTCTGAATAATATTCGCCGGTGATCGTTTTACCCTTTTCAAGGTAATCGATGTGAATGATACCTTGTGCATCCCAAAAAACTGTGGCCATGACCTTGTTGGCCGACAGACCCACCTTGGCCTTCTTTGGTGCACGTTCACCCGGAGAAACCCACTGTCTTGATTGTTCTTTGGTCTCTGGTGTGGTGTGGTGGATCCATGTTTCGTCTACGGTAACGAAACGGCGCAAAAATTCGTTTGGATTGCGGTTGAACATCGCCAAACACTCCTTTGAAATGGTCACACGGTTGCGCTTATGGTCGTGTGTGAGCAATCGCGGCACCCATCGCGCGGAAAGCTTTCTCATGTCCAAATATTCATGTAAAATGTGATGTACCCGTTCAGTTGAGATGCCTACAGCCTCAGCTACCTCA